>JASCZW010000790.1:0-353236 GCA_034211315.2 Aedes japonicus | reverse complement strand
GTACCGTATTCAACAAGGATGATTTCACAGATCCTTTAACAAAATTATTTGAGCAACATGGAACGTTCGGTTGTTTTAGTCTTAAACATCTTAGGGCTCTTCAATATGTTCGGAATTTACTTCTTTTTCGAACGTTGATCAATAAATAATAAAAATGCTGTAAGGTAAGTAGTTGGCTGGACAGTAAGTAGTTGATCTTTGTACGATGCAATGCCCTTTGGAAAGTGGTGAAAGAGAGATGCAAACATGGTTTGAATGCGGTGATATTGCTTTGAGTAGACTTAGCTTATAACATTAAAGGTGATTGAAAGGGGTAGTGAAGGTTTCCGTGAATTTTTTCAACTTTATTATTTCTTTATCTCGAAACTATCTATGGCATTTGGTTGATGATATAAAAATTATCCACAACAATCAAGGTTAATATGAGCAGCAATTTTTTTTTTGTTAAAAGCTCGTCTAATTGCAACGGAAGGTGAAAACTATCAACCACTTTTTCAAAGCAAACATATTTTAACGAATAAATCCTTTATTTCAAAACCTAACAGTAAATTGTACTTGTCGAAGTAAGGTACGCTCACCTCCTGCGCTGGCCTCGGATTGTATTACATCGTCGAAGGAAGACTTTTTGGCAGACCAATTGAACAGTCGTCGTCTTATCAAGGAAGTGGAAGCACCCGGCGCAGTTATCGTCTCTTTCGTAATTTCGCTTAACTGGTAGTATCAACAATCAATATGCAACTAGCGATTTGAAATTGGTTCACTGTTGTAGAACCCCTTGGTCCGAAGTGCACCTTGAAGTCAGCACCTTGTTATACATATTTGCGCCTTTGTTTTGATTTGCTGTGTTATTTTGACAGAATATTTGAGAGTGTGTTCGTGAGAGGTCATTATTAGGGGCGCATTATTGAGCTTGGGACCGATGTTCTAGTACTGACTGAGCCAAGAAAAAAATCGTATTTGTATGGGACCTACTGGTCTTAGAGTTAGTCTATGGTAGTATCCAGCAACAGGATAATCCTTCTTAGCTTTGGCAAAAGCGACCACTAAATTTACGGAAGAATGTTTCTTACCTACACAGCAAAAACAGTTGTTGAATATTACATAGAATCAGATGCACATAAAGCTTGCTTCAGATAGAATTGGAACAAAAACAATTGCCTGTATTTCAGTTATTTATTATTGAATTCAAGATCTTTTTTTATACAAATGTAGCGTTTTCTTCATACTTTTAAGAAAAAATACGGATAAAATTATTCGTCATGGTTTCGAAGGAATTCTCGAATTTTTCCTGTAACACGGCTCATTAGGCGGCGCACACCTTCTTCGTCCATCGTTTTAGCTATCTTATTCCACCAGGTCTTCATCTGCTTGATGTCTTTGACAACCTTTCCCTTTGCCTTGAGTCTCCTCTTCATGATTGCCCAGTATTTCTCAATAGGGCGGAACTGGGGGCAGTTGGGTGGGTTAAGGTTTTTCGGAACAACCTGGACCCCTTTCTCTGCATACCATTCTTGAACGACTTTGCTGTAATGACAGCTTGTCAAATCTGCCCAAAACATTACGGGGTGGTCGTGGGATCGAATGAACGGCAAAATTCGTTTTTGGAGACACTCTTTTTGGTATAGTTCCGACGTCATTGTCTTATTTGTAACGAAAACTTTCGTTTTTTTGCCACAGCTGCAAATGCTCTGCCAAATCATGAATTTTCGTGCAAACAAATTTAAATTTGGCTGGAACATCCCCCCGAGCCGTTGCCAAGTAAAATTTTTGACCTGGGATTTGCCCGAAGTCAGCCTTGACATAGGTCCCATCGTCCATCGGAAGACACCCGTCGAACTTGGTCAGCACCTGGTCGTATAGCTTCCGAGCACGGATTTTGGCCACACTATTCTGTTTTATGGTCCGATTTGGCTGTTTGCTAGCTCGATACGACTTGATTCCTTCCCGGAGTCGAGTTCTCCTCACGGTACTATGGGCAGCACCGAATTTTCTGGCCAAATCACGGTCCGACAGATTGGGATTCCTCTTAATCGTCTTCAAAATCTTACCACGCAGTTTCCGGTCGACAGTTCCACTCCGACGATTGGTTTGAGGCTTCCGAATTTCCGAAACCGTTTGATAACGCGCCATACGGTATTTCTGGGCAATTTCAGCTGTTTAGCTAGCCTAGATGCAGACCACAATGGATTTTCCAAATAACTGTGCACAATTTTTTCCCTTCTTTCGGTTTCCATATTGATTGTTTACAAAGTACAGTTGATTTGCGGAATGTCAAGAAAACAAGCGTAAAGCTGACAAAATTCCCGACACGTGGGCGCCAAGAACTTCCAAATCCGTCCACCAGGAGCGCCACAATATGAGCAAAAGGTTGTTCCAATTCTAAATGAAGCAAGCCTTAGGTCGTTCTATCGCTTGTGCAATGTTAGGTTGTCTCGATAAAATGATGCACTGCTTATCGATGTAATTTGGGCGATGTCAACGAGACAACGTAACTCATCGAGACAACGTGAATCATCACGACGTACTTCATAGTCGCGACGTAAAGGGAGTAATGTAAAACTTATACACGCAAAAAACAATGGCAGTAGAAACTACCAGGTTAACTTGATCGCAAACACCAACAATTTTCAGCTGACTATAAATGAGTTTGATTTTACCATGCCTGCGATTAGATCAACCATGGTGCGGTTGATTTAATCCTCGAAATGGTAGTTTCTACCGCTACTTTTTTTTTGCGTGTTGTAAATTTGACTGAAATTTAATGGTAGTTTTAAAGATAGACGTAGTCGGGTAAAATTGTAGTTTTTACTACAAGATTATTTTCTGTGTAGTGTAAATGGAATTTTCGGATATTATGCCTTGTTCAGACTGCAGGCTTGTAACATAATACAAGGGTGCTTTGGAAGAAGTTTACCCAGGTATGGATAAATAGACATTAAGTATTGCTGGTTGCCGTTGTGATTGGACTCTAGAAGTGCCTTTTGCGCATTTTAAAGTGTGATAAAAGTGCACGTTTACGTCAAATCGTTTTGTTGTCTTGGGTGCACTTATCCTTTATGCTGAAAGGTATAAGTTCACTGAAGACAGGATACGATTTGACGTTAACGTGCACTTTTATCACACGTTTTCTGTTTTTGTCGGAGTCCATTTTTAACTGCAATCAGCAATATATCATGTAATAGAATTGGTCTACTTTGATTGACGACAAATAAATAAAAAAATAATTAAAAAAAAGTATCTGCAAAGAAAATGTCATCAAGATAGCCTTGTATTATGCCTTGTTCAAACTACGGAGTTATAATATGTTATAACGGTTGTCAAATAATTCCAACAAGAAATTCGTCATCAAGATAGGCTTATAACATGTTATAACTGCTCAGTCTGGCCGGCGTATTATGTTACAACGCTGTAGTATGAACAAGGCATAACTCAATGAAAAAAAAGGTTTAAATCGGAAATTAAAACACAAGGATGGTTTTATCAACAATCAATATGCAACTAGCGATTTGAAATTGGTTCACTGTTGTAGAACCCCTTGGTCCAAATTACACCTTGTAGCCAGCACCTTGTTGTACATATTTGCGCCTTTGTTTTGATTTGCTGTGTTATTTTGACAGAATTTTTGAGAGTGTGTTCGTGTGAGTTCATTATTAGGGGCGAATCATCAAGCTTGGGACCGAGCTTGGGACCGACGTGCTAGTACTGACTGAGCCAAGAAAAAAAATAGTTTTTGTATCGGACCTACTGGTTTTAGAGTTAGTCTATGGTTTTATTATTAAAAATTAGATGGGAAATAAAAAAACATCTCGCGAAAAAACTCCATTGCGAAAGGGAGAAGACATGAATACATTTATAAAAATGGCTCATTTGACATCAACGGAAATTATTAATAAAAAAGTTTCAGCCTAATCGTCTTGCCTCAGTTAAACCACTAAAGTCATACTCACTAGTACAATGCAAAGGTAGAAAAATTTTCCACAACGATGCATAGATTTCCTTTCATCGGACCATTTCTAAGGACAACTACGTTAGTAGAAGCAACGATTTAGATTTTAAATTAACTTCCGAAGCGCAAATTGAGAACGACTTTATCCAACCCATTTTATATTATTGAAAAAAATAATATGTAGCTGTCTAAAAATTGAGATTGGCGATGTTTTCTTGCGTTTTGAAAAACAATAAATCAAATTCATAAAATATGATTTTTCAGCATTTGAAGTTTTAAATTGAGTAAAATTTACTTAACATTGACTAAGCTTGATTGAGCGTGTACGTTAGAATACGATGACATCTGGCAATATACTTTACCTTGTTTTCAAGGTTCTTTGGTCTTTGTTTGCACAACGAGGGAACGGCATGAGCATAACAAGATCTGTCAGCCCGTTTACTGGGGAGTGCTCATTCGAAAGATACCGTTATTAAGTTTTAAAAAGGACACTGAAATGAAAAAATATTTGTACCAACTTAGTCTGTCGCTTGGAAAAGTCCCTGTATGGCCTTAAACAGGCTTCTCGTGCCTGGAACAGTCTACTTCACAGTTTTGTGGTAGATCGTCTTGGCTGCCAGCAAAGCGCCAATAATCGATGCCTGTATTTTCGTGGATCCGGAGCGGCTGTAATTGCTGGATCGTTTCTGAAGGTAGTGCAGACCGTGAAGAATTGTCTATCCAAGGAATTCCAGATGAAGGATATAGGCGAAATCAAGTGCTTTCTTGAGACTACGATCGGGCTGCGGGTGTGATGAAGATCACTCAACGGAACTACTTGGAAAATGTTCTGAAGCGATTTAAAATGGAGGACTGTAAGCCGTGTTCAACGCCTATTGAGAACCGATTGAAGCTGCCGAAAGGATACGAACAGAATCGAACCAAGAACCCATTCAAGGAACTTGTTGATAGCTTGTCATATGCGTCGTTAACGACTAGACCAGACTTAGCAGCTGCAGTAAATTTCTATAGCCAATTCCAGAGCTGGGCAGTGATGACCATTGGACACATCTGAAGAGAATATTTCGCTATGTTAAAGGATCGCTTGATTTTGGTCTGGTTTTCTGTGCGGATGCAGCTGTGCCTTTGTTGGAGGTCTTCTCGGATGCTGACTGGGCAAATGATTCCTCTGATAGACATTACGTAAAGTGAAAGTGTTCGGATGTACAGTCAGCTGCCTGACCAGGAAACAGCAAACCGTCGCACTTTCGTCAACAGAGGCTGAGCTATCAGCGCTCTGTACTGTGACCTGTCACGAGATGTCGTCTTTTGTACGATTTGGGATACAGTAGTAAGGAACCGATCTGCGTTTACGAAGATAACCATTCTGCTATGAGGATTGCCGAGAAGTCTAAATATTTTGGACGTGTGAAACACATCGATGTGAAGTTTCACTTTCTCCGGGACTTGATAAGAGATGGGGGCATTGTTTTGATGTTCCTTCCGTCTGCGGACCAGCCTGCAGATATGAAGACGAAAGGCGTACCAGTTGCAGCAATTCGACGTCATCGTTCCGGTATTGGATTGGTGGACTGCAGTGGCTGAGCAGGGGCGTTGAGTGTACAGCCCCTTTGCACTCACCATATCTATAGACCAAATTTCCAAAATCTTGTTCGGTACTTTTTTGCTGACTTCGTTCTGTAAACCAGAAATTTCACCGAACATTTTGTAAAATATGACATTTTACTAAATTCTAGCAATCAAAAATACTGAATTTTTGTAATTTACAGAAAACTACCGAAAATTGTAAAAAACCCTACCGATCGAAATTGTAAATTGCTGCAGTTCCGCAACACTGTTACAATAATTACGAACGTACTGTAAATTTAATCTTTTGGAAAATATTCTGTGAAAAAAAAGTACCGAACTGATTGTTAATTTATTCCATGCTGTCAAACACAACTTTTTCCCGCCATTTGTTGACCAGCTCAGTTGAACTTCGCGGTTGCAGTCAAAAATAATTGCCATAAATGGAGGAATAGACAACAACTTTCCGGGACGGTAGTCACATTCGCCAGGAGGCTCCTGGCCAGGAAGCTCCTAAGATATTTTTAACATCGTTGAAAAAATGTATGTTGATACATTGTCTTTCCATTTGCATTATAAATAAGCATGCAGTTTTTACACATTTTTTCCAAATGCTTATTAACACTTAAATAAATCTGAAATTCAAATCTGAATAAACTGAAATGAACAAGAACTGAAAGGGAATAACATATAAATTTAACTAATTAATTATTCTTAATGTAAAATTCAAGAAAGAAAATCAATAAAAACACGTTTACAAACGAATCTGTAAATTTTGCTGAGCAAATGTAAATTTATTGCATCAATTTCGGTAAAAATTTGACAGCTCGCGTTACCAATCGTTCAGCAAAATTTACAGAACAGTTCAGTAAGTTTTGACAGGTCAGTAGCGAAGTTGAATTTACTATATGTATTGTAAAGTTAAAAAACTACCGAATCGATTGCCAAATGTTCAGCTGTTTCATATTCGGTAAAAATTTACAGAATACTGCAACAAAATCTAAGTGTGTGTGTGTGTGTGTGTTCCAGCCTTGTGAGAGCCGTGTTGCCCCTTCTTTTCGGTAACACCACTGACAACACTTCCATTTGTTATTCCAAAAGTTCTTTCCGTTAATAAACACGTTATTTTCTTTAACTCTATATTTTCGTCGTTTTTCTTGTGTGGCCATCCGAAATATCCCTTCACAAACGGTAGTAAAAGCACCGACAAACCGACATGAATTACAATAGAAAATGTCTTAATATTTCTGTTCAAATCATATTGCTGACATCTATCTTCGTGTTCGCGGAGAACGTTATACTGAAGCCACGAACACGCTTGGGAACTTGATAAGAAGGTTCATGTCTGAGCAATTCTAGACACATTTATTTGATCTAGATAAAATGATTCTATAGGTTTTGACCGATGGGATCGCTGACATTTGAATCGGTCGTTATGGATTCTTGATCAATAACGAAGATGGAGTTTCATGTCGGTTTGTCGGTGGTAAAAGCATGGTCATTAAGAAAGGTATCCCATCGTCCCAATCCGGTGGATACTACTGCAATGTGTGCCACTGCGCCTTGGAAGATTTGATCAACTCTTTGAATCACATCAACAGAAAGAAACATCAACGTTATTTATACATGCTGACGAGGGTGGAAAGCAGTTCACTATACCAGGTTAGAGAGCGGTTCAAAAAAACCGAAGAAAAAAAGGACTACGAGCCTAGTGAAAGAATCCAATGAGGAGGAGTGCTTCCGAGAACACAAAATTGAGAAAAAGAAAATAAAAAACGCAAATGGAAGATTGAAGCGGGTGAAAGCGAAGCAGGCACTTCGGAATTAACTGGCATGATGGGATTCGCCGGGTTCGGGGGCTTATCCAGCATTTTACGAGTGCTAATGGCCGTCTCAATTGAGCTCGGTTTCTGTTAGGGAGCAAGCTATTTGACGTTTGGCTAAGGCCATTCGATCAAGTCGAGTTATTAGTACGAGACACTGAAGAAGTCTGCACATTGTAGACGAAATACGCGCATCTGTCGAAGATAAGCAAAGGTAGTTGGAATTAAATGGAAGATACTAATTTTTCTTCTAATTTCTAGTTATCGATTAGCTGTCAAACTCGTGTCAAACGACCTAAGCCAAACGTCGAATCGCTTGCTCCCTACCAGAAACCGAGCTCAACCAAGGCGGCCATGCGTACTCGTAAAATACTGGATAGGGAGCTCATTAGAGGAGGCATAGTATGGGATATGGTAACTCCACCGGGAGCGTTTGTTTACACGATTCACTTTCTTTGACAGGTAATCCTGATGTTTTTTTTTTCTTTAGCAATGTTCCCAGCAATGTTTGGCTTTAAACAGTTGTATGCAATCATTTGCAACAGTGTAATACGCCATGAAATATATTTGTTGAACATTGATCAAATAACAATGGCAATTTTTAGCAAATATTTGCCAAAACAAATCAAAATTTAATAGTGTGGACAAACAGCATTATTTGGCCAAACTTAACGAGACAAATATTAGGCATATTTTCGAACAGTGTGATATTAGCTTTAAACGTTCCCCGAAACGTTTTATGACACGAGACACTGGTGAATTTTCAACATCTTTCCGACTATTCCGACATTATGGCAAATGTTGGATCAACTTTTTTTAATGGTCGTTTTGACCACGATCATAGTCGGTTCAAAAGTACTATCCAGCATTTTACGAGTGCTAATGGCCGTCTCGGTTGAGCTCGGTTTCTGTTAGGGAGCAAGCTATTTGACGTTTGGCTAAGGCCGTTTGACAGAGAATCGATCAAATCTTATCGATTAGCTGTCAAACTCATGTCAAACGCCCTAAGCTAAAGTTCTATTCGCGTGCTCCCTACCAGAAACCGAGCTCAACCGAAGCGGCCATGAGTACTCGTAAAATACTGGATACTGCAATAGTCATCCTAACCCCCAATACTGGTTAAATTGACTATCAAGTTTGTGTCTGTGTAGATATTTCGGCATGATAGGCAGCTGAGGCCCAGGGATGCCAGATGTTTTTTTTTTCAAATATCTGTGATAAAAATTTGAAATCTAGAGAAAATCGTCAAAAGGTCGAAAGTAACATTTGTAAACAATGACTTAAAACGTAGATTTCCTGGAAATGCCAGGTTGCTAATATCTACATCCACTACCAACGGGAAGGTAATAATTCTTGTATATATTTCTGGTGCTATTTGGTTCGTGGGAGCAAGCAGATCCTAGAGAAATGCGCTAGAAGTCATTGTTTACAAATGTTACTTCCGACCTTTTGACTATTTTGTCTAGAAATGTCTGTAAAAGTTTGTATTTTTTTTAGATAATTAGACTTCTTTCAACAAAAAGACGTAATAAGAGAGCAAGTTATGTCATTATCGCTATTTGCGTGATTATGTAAACATGTCAAGCTGGACAATGCATTAGGTCCTAAGTTACATTGAGAGATTCTCTTCGTCGACTTTCTCTTTCGTTAATAGTTTGTTTATTAAACGATTTGCTGATGTTTTTGGCGTATTGGATCGTTAATTACACTTTATATATATTACCGTATTGTATGTTGAAAATACTTGAACATGTTTTTACATAGCTGTAGGAACGCAAAGAGAAAGTCGACAAAGACTCTTAATGTTACTTAGGACCTAATGCATTGTTCAGCTTGATGTCTGCGTCTATTTCATGGATTGTATGGAACCTTACACTATTGTTTCATATTTTTAAAAGGGTTTAAAAATGTTTTAAAAAGTGTTTGAAAACTCTTTCCAGTTTTGTATTTTAAAATCAAAATTTAGTTTACATTTGATAAATTCAACAGACTGCTACTTCGGTTAGTCAGTGATTATCTCTTAAATTTCAGGGAACCTCTCTCCTGATCTTCTGCAAGGGTTTTGCTTTATTCTGGGAAGTTTTCTCCTGAACTTCAGGAAAAATTCCTCATGAACTTCTTGACAGTCACTCCTTATTTTCTTCGAAATTAATACGCAAGAACCCAACCTTACCTTCCAGAAACATTCCTGAACTACGAGGAAAGTTTTTGCAAAACTCCAGAAAGTACACTCTAGAATTTCTTCTTAGGTTGTTAGAAGCTTTTTCCTGAACTTCTGAGACATTCTTTATTCCGAAATAATCTTTTCTGAACTTCAAGGGAGTATTCTCCTGAACTTTGGGGAAGTTCGTTCCTGAATTTCTGAGAAATTTCTTCCTGAATTTATCAAAAGAATTTACCATAACTTCTGGAGTTTCGTGAACTTCGAGAAGTTCTCATTTTGAAATGCTGGAATGATCGATTCACAACTTTAAAGAAGCTCTCAAGCACTTATGGATAGTTCAAACTGAACTTTTGGTCTCTTCGCAACTTCTGAGAAGTCCTCTTATGAACTTCTGAGGAGTTCTTTACTAATTTTTTTTTTTGAAAAATGCCTTCTTGACCCTACAGGTAGTTCCCTCTCTGGTAGGTTTCTTCCTGAAATTCGGGGAAGTTTTTTCCTGAGCTTATTCTTTTCAAACTTCTGATTGGTCCCATCCGGAACTGCGAGGAAAATTTTATTCCAAAATTTTAGGAAAACTCCCTTAAATTTGTTCTTGAAGTTTCTTCCTGGACTTCTGAAAAGTTCTCTTCTGAACTTTTAAGAAGTTTTCTCCAGAACTTTGGGGAAGTTTGTTCCGGAATTAATGGGAAATTGCTCAAATTAGAAAGAAGCCCAATGCTCCTGGAAAGTTTCATGCTTTTCTCTCTAAAGAATTTTGAGAAATCCTTATACTGAAATGCAGAATGTTCTCCTCTGAGCTTTGGAAAAGCGGCCAAGTACTTCTAGAAAGTTCCAACTAACCTTTCGAGAAGTTTCTTCCGGAACTTCTTATTTCCTGAACTTGGGAGAAGTTCATTCCTCAACTTCTATGACGCATCGTCCTGAGGATTTTTTTTTTCGTGATTTTTTGAGAAATTATAGGTAGTGCCCTCCTGGTTAGCTCCCGTCTAAAATTTTGGAAAGTTTTTTTCTGAACTTCTGGGAAGTTCAATCTTGAATTTCTGGGAAGAACTCCAAAACCTCTGAAAAATTCCAAACTTCAGAGAAATCCTCTCCCCTACACTTCTTCCTGAAGCTCTGATAAGTCCTCTCCTGATTCTTGGGGAAGTTCTGTCTTGAAATTCTGGTAAGTAGGATCTTGAAGGTTCTTCTTGCATGAACTGCTTGCTCCCAATACTTCTGAGTTTCTACTTGACCATAGGAGAAGTTTTTTTTTCGAGGAAGTCTCTAAGTTTTTAAAATTGGATTTGTATTGTTTTGAACCTTGATTTTCGTTGTGATTTAATAGCAAAAGTCTTTAAAAGTCCATAAATTAAATGTCTGCATCGGTAAAAAAAAGTCTGCAATAAAAATGAAAAGTCTGCAAATTTACAGACATGTCGTGAATATGGCATCCCTGTTGAGGCCGGTTGAAGTTTGGTTAACGTTTGTGCTCGGATCCTATTGTTGCCGAGAACCGGTTTAGTAATAAAATGCGTGTGTAAATTTCTGTAACTGACATTTCAAAATTACAGCTCGTTTCCGTTAGTTTTGGTGAATTCTATGTTGATGGCGCCACCTGCGCGCCTCGAAATTAGATGGGCGTTGTCAATTTTAGTCAGGCGAAACCTAGGCTAGGCGGCGCTGATGTTCCAACGATTGGCTTTTAAAAGTTTACACAGTAAATTGAGAAAAGAATGTTCGAGCCTGGATGTCTGTTCTCTGTGCGTTAAGTAAGTACGTCATGCTCATTTTATATGGGCCTCGAAGAACTTCTGTATGGATTGTCACAGATTCTAAAACCACCCGTCCCCACAAATGCGTGACGCACTTAATGAATGATCCGTAATGGGGTATGTACATGTATCTATTCTTGCACCCCTTTATTGATTTTTTGTCTGATAATTAATTTATTAGCGAATTCTTTTGAGCTTGAACTCCGACAGAAACAGTTGGTGAGCATTGTCCGTCACATAAAAATCAAAAATTGAAAAATTTACTACACAGGAAAAAATCTTGCAGTAAAAACTACCATTTTACCTAACTATGCCTATGTTCGAAACTACCATGAAATTTCAGTCAAATTTACTACGTTTATAGTAAAACCTTCAACGTTTGTGGTATATTTGACAGCCCTCATATTGATATCAACCGCAACATGGTTGATCTTATCGCAGGCATGGTAAAATCAAACGCATTTATAGTCAGCTGAAAATTGTTGGTGATTGCGCTAAATTTAACCCTCGAAATGGTAGTTTGTACTGCGACTTTTTTTTGCGTGGCACCAATTTGTTCTGTAGATATTTGGTACAGCTACCTTAGAATTTCGAATGATTCATTGCAATTCTGCTATAAAGGATATTTTATTAATAAAATAATCCTTCAAACCCCATTCTTATTTACACAAAAAAATCATTATTTTCAATTGTTTAACGAATCACAATAGCGAGTTACACCCTTTGTTCGAACTGGACTGTCTGATGCAATATTTATTGGTGGCCCGTTCGCGAAAAGCCACATTCGTTCAGCACTGTTCTCCAGATAACAATCTTCCAATTTCAACTTCTACGCCAAAATCCACTCCCAACAGTCCCGTTACGTAATTTAACATCCCAGATGTTTGCTCGGAACAGAAAGGAACGTTTTCGTTCCGACCAAGAGACCTACGTGGGATGTGGCTAGGGATGAATGCTGGAGTTTCAAACATTCCCAACTGTGGCCCATTTCCGCCCAAAATCATCAGAACTGCAACCGAAAACACGTAGCGCACCGAAATGTGATCATTTGAGGCTAGAAATTGCCATTTTTATTCCATACGGAATCTAATAAAATCAATTTTTCTTTCCAAGTGGACCAGAGCTTTTGCGTGCAGACATATTTTTTCCTCTTCTCTTCTTGCGCTCTATCTTTGTCGCCAGCTCATGGTCGACTCGATCAACTCTATGTCGGCCTCTGATATCGACCATCGCACTGTGTTTTGTGCGAGTTTTTATTCAACGCTTTGTAGTGGTCAAAATCAACTCATTACTAAAATCGGGCAAAATCTCGTTATTTAGTCAACCCTTCAACCTTAGGATGATGATAATTTGAAAATTTTTGGGCATAAAAAATTATCAATTTTCATTTCCATTAATTATTTAATGACATTAGGTCATCTAGTATAGAACTCATTCAAACAGCACATTGAGTTACATGTTAGAAAATGTATGTACGGAATACTATGTACTATGTGAGAAATTTTATGTACGGAATACTTTTTATTCGGAATGGCAATTCTTATCAATTCATTGCGAATATGGCGGATTATAATCTCAACGAGCTGATTCTCAGTACCATTATCACAGATTTATTATCCGTTAGTGAATATTTCAAGATGAACAATGTATTAGGTCCTAAGTAACACAAACTATTAACAAAATAGAAAGTCGTCGAGTTCCACGAAGAGAGTCTCCCAATGTTACTTAGGAACTAATGCATTATTCAGCTTGATTTGTTTCGATTTGTGGACTTGCAAACTATGGCACTGAAACTATCAAGTGGGAAGACTTCGATTGACGATTGTTAAAGCTTACCCACATTAGATACGTTCACCTAAAGCCGTTAGTATTTCACTTGAATTTGGCTGAGCAGTTATGGGAGTCGATTATTATATGGAAGATCAGAAATGTAAGTAATTTTTTATTTCATCCACATGAATCCTAGAGGGTTTGAGCTGTTATTAGTACGTTTGAGGGCAGTCGAGTTATTAGTACGAGACACTGAAGAAGTCTGCACATTGTAGACGAAATACGCGTATCTGTCGAAGATAAGCAGAGGTAGTTGGAATTAAATGGAGATTACTAATTTTTCTTCTAAATTATAGTTTCATCCACATATTATTCTATCCAACCAATATCCAACCTTCATTGAACAATTGAGCTGACTTTGAATTAAGTTTCAAACGTCTTGGTCCATCAACAACAATTTTTCAAAATGAAGCCCAACTCCAGAATTCCAGAATCTTCAAAAAGATCAAATCTGATCATGTCATCCAAATGTCTACCGGGATTCATCGTTGTGGGTTTTGAAAAGCAGTTTATTCTGAGTCAAGAGCACACAAGCCTAACGAATTTATCTGACATAGAGGTATTCTGAACTAGTTTTGAAGGATTTTTCTCCGTATTGATAGTTGGCATAACTATGGTATAAAACTGATCATCGAAATTCCCATCGTTAACTACGGTCATTCTTGCTGCCCCTGCCTCCGATGTTTTTCTAATGTATGTTTAAATATAATATACTATAATTTGTAGTTAGATAGTTTCACAGTGAGTTATTCTCGTTGCAGATAACGTGAGTTGATCAGACTATAGGAATTTTTGTCCGTCTCCCTTTTTTATTAGAATGGTATGTATGGGATAAAATTATATACGTTTATCCCATTGATCCCGCTGCCTGTTGAAAATTTAGGTAATCTGCTTCGTAGTGTTTCTCTCATTTTCATTTTCATTCCCTTGATTCTTTCCATAATAATAATCATCTGGATTTCCAGCATAATTTTGGGCCTCCTGGTCGTATGATAAATTTTGGTTGGTATGATTAAGCTCCTCCACTTCAAACCTAGGTTGTTGAGGAGCATATGCTCTAAAATTTATTGGATGTTGTTGGTGGTTTTGGTTTCCCGGGCTGGGTCTAAACTGCGTATTAGGTCTTGGGGTTTGTCTTGTATTGCCCGAATTAGCAGGTCTCGGTCTGTTCATATAATTTACTCTTAGTGAGGGGTCAACTGCCATCATTTCTGTTTTCTAGGGGAATCTCTTTGGGACACTAGGTGGCTCATTATAAGAATTCATCAGCCCAAAATCAGGGTGTATTTGGTTATGTCTACAGTTTGTTGCGTTATTTTGTGGAGGTCTGGGATATTGCAGGAATTGTTCCCTTCTCCTTCCTTCGGCGTTATCGTAGTCTTTTGCTATCGCTTGAAGCAAATCCTTAGGCCCAATATTTTCTATCAGTCCATCAATAAAGACGTTCCTTATTGTGACTTTTAAAACTTTCATATTAATTGCGGCTTCATGTCCCGCATTGTCAGGATCGAGATGAATGTTCGCGTTGATATCCGCAAACAGACCTTCTACCTCGTGGTAGTAATCATCAAGAGATCTATTTTTTTGCCTGATATATGGGATCTTTCCAGTTAGAGTGGATAGGTTCTTTTTGTCGCCAAAGTAAGATTTTAAGGTTTCTTTAATATTTTCCCATACTAAAGTAGCATGTTTTTTTTAATAGAGCTTCGTTTGCCATGCCTGATATCTTATTTCTAATTTGTCTTAACCAGATATGGTACGATTCTGTGTGTCTGACGTTTACATAGAGAGCTAATAATCTATCCACGGAATACAACCATGTCGCAAGCAATGTTCCGTCCCCATTGTAGGTAGGCAATTGCTTAATGGTGTCAGGTATCTGACTTTCCTTCAAGCAACGGTCAATCTCATTGTATTGCCTTGCTTGCCATTGCCGATTTGCGATTTGCGGATCTCTGCTTCGCTTTTCGTTCATGAGGTTTTGCATTTGCTGCTGAAGATTGTAAATTTGCATGACAGCAAAGTTATGTTCTTGTAATTGCGCAATTTGCGCATCTCGCTCCTGTAACTGGCGAGCAGCTGCTTCGATCTGTTGAGCTAATTCTTCCTGATTCATGTTTCGATTATTGTCGAAACCTCGCTGTCTATTCATATGAAACTCAATTAATTAAATGTTGAAAGTTGAAGTGTTATTCTTGCACTGCTTTTGTTTAATGTTTTTCACTTTTCCACTAAAAATCACTTTCTATTTTTCTGGGGGTCTACTTTTTCGGATTATTGTGTTAATTAATAGCAAAATGTGACTCACCTATTCTTGATCGATATTTATTTGATCTGGTTGAATCCAGTAAGCTTCGTTCCTCGCTTTGTGTCCGTTTGTCCATCTTCCCCTCTATCCACGATGTACATTCGCGAAAGCTACCTAACCGCGGAAAAACTTTTACTACGGTCACTAAAATAAGCCCAAACCGACTGCGCCAATAAATACGAATTCGCCTCGGCTTTTGGTTTTCACCGATATTTCAGCATGGTAAGTATCGGGTAAAAAAGGAAAATACTCATGATGGTGCATCAACTTTCTATGTATTTTTTGACTATGGTGAAATTTTAAATATGTTTTCTAAATTTTTCACATAACTACGGATTTTTTAAATTGGTATGTCCAAAAACTCAGTTTTCATATATGTTATGAAAACTTCAAATTCATAATTATTATCTACATAAAATTTCGAAAACATAAGGTCTATACATTGATTATAGTGTTGTGAGATTTTCAGCCAAAAATATTGATAATTGACAAAGTTACAGATGGTTAAACATGGCAATTTTTGGAAGCAAAATTTTGCTCGGCTTTTTTTTTTGCTACTGAATGTACAGTTCCATCAAAATGACTCTTACCATAATGCATGGACAATACAGTCGATGCAGCCAAAATTTTTATTATTGAAAAAACAAACAAGCATTGAAACGCAATTATTTGAGAAAACCAACATTTTTCTTTGTTAAGATACAGAGGCATCCATTTTTATTGTAAAACTAGCTGATCCCGGTGCGAGCGTTGCTACGCCTGCAACTAAAGGAATGAACATTACATAGACCAGACGTTTTTTTTAATGAGTTTGTTTTTTAACCAAGAAAGGGTTCAAACTTCTAACAGAACATCTTTCTTACCCAGACAATACACAGTTTGTGGCTTAGTTACCTAGATAATTCTCAGGTTTGAACGAAATTTGTGTTTGAATTCACCATAGAAACATTTCTTGCATTCAAAAAACACTGCATCCCAATTTTGGTTACATTTGCTAGATTAGTTCTCAAGTTATGCAGAAATGTGTGTTTCATTTGTATGGGAGCCCGTCCCCCTTCCAAAGAGGAAGCGGTCTCAAACTATCATAAGAACCTTCCCCAGCCCCAAAAATCCCTGTATACATGTTTTCACTCCGATCGGTCAGACAGACAGTCAGACAGAAATTCATTTTAACATATATAAAATTCCTGCGTCCAATAACCCCCACATGCCAAATGTGGTTTCATCTACTTGAATAGTTCTAAATTATGCAGAAATTTGCGTCGTATGGGAGCCCCCCTTTCCGAGGGGCAGAGGGGTCTCAAACCACCATAGAAACATTTCTCTTCTTCAAAAACCTTCATCTGTCAAATTTAGTTCCATTTACTTAATTAGTACTCGAGGTTAATCAGAAATTTGCGTTTCATTTCTAAAGGAGCCCCTTCTCCCCATTCAGAGAGCAGAAGGGTCTTAACAACCATATGAATATGTCTCTTAAAAAATCCAGTTAAATTTTATTCCATATGCTTTATTAGTTCTCGAGTTATGCAGAAAGTTCTGTTTCATTTGTTTGAGAGCCCCCCCTTCTCTTTAGAAGGCGGAAAAGTCTTAGAAACAGTTTTTTCCATCAAAAACCTTCATATGCCAAATTTTGTTCCATTTTCTTGATTAGTTCTCGAGTTATGCAATTATTTGCATTTTACTTGTATGGGATCTCCCTCATTTCAGAAAGGGGAGGGGTCTCAAATCATCAAAGAAACATTTTTCTCCTTCAAAAACCTCCACATGCCGAATTTGGTTCCATTTGCTTGATTTGTTCTCGAGTTATACAGAATATTGTATTTCATTTGTATGGGAGCCCCTCTTTCCAGTAAGGGGAGAGTCTCAAACCACAATAAGTAATTTTTTGCCTTCGAAAACCTCCATATGCCAAATTTGATTCCATTTACTTGGTTAGTTCTCGAGTTGGGCAGAAATTTGTGTTGTTTTTGTATAGAAGCCCCCTCCCTCCCCTTTCAGATGGCGGAGGAGTCACAAACTTCCATAGAAACATTTTGTGCCTCCAAAAACCTCCACATGCCAAATTTGGTTCCATATGCTTGATTAGTTCTCGAGTTATGCAGAAATTTGTGTTTCATTAGTATGAGAGCCCCGCCCTCCCTACCAGAGAGAGAGAGAGGGAGGGGTCTCGAACTACCGTAGAAACATTTATTGCCTTTACAATCCCCACAATCCAAATTTGGTTCAATTTGCTTTATTAGATCTAGAGTTATGAAGAAATTTCAGTTTCATTTGTATGACAGCACCCCTTCTAGGAGAGGGGAGGGGTCTCAAACTACCATAGAAACATTTTTCGCCACCAGAAAACCCCACATGCCAAATTTGGTTCCATTTGCTTGATTAGTTCTTGATATATGCAGAAACTTCTGTTTCATTTGTATGGGAGCCTCCCTTTTGAGAGAGGGGAGGGGTCTCAAACTACCATAGAAACATTTTTTGTCTCCAAAAACTTCCGCATGCTAAATTTGGGTTCTTTTGCTTGATCAGTTCTCGAGTTATGCAGAAAAATGTGTTCCATTTGTATGGGAGCCCCCCTTTTCAGTAAAGGGAGGGTCTCAAACCATCATAAGAACCTTCTCCGGCTCCAAAAATCTCTGCATACAAAATTTCACGCCGATCGGTCCTTCCGCTCGCGAGTTAAATCGTGACAAAGGAAACCCCAACTCATTTTTATTATATAGATTTGCATACTCAAATGATTTTGGTGAGTAGCGAACCGTTCACATTTCCATCTCTCCTTTTTCACCGATAATTCATTATCCTCTGTCTTGCATATGCGAAAATCTCTCTCTCCAAAATTCAACAAAAATATTTTCTCATGTCACATTTTTCACTGAAAACATGTTAGATCATATACGAGGAGCAAAAACTGATAATAAGGCCAAGCCGGTCCACACTGGTACCGCCATGGACCATCATTATCGAATTATAATGTCAGAATCAAACAAGCATTAAGACTGGTGCATTTTCAGGTGTCAAAAAGTAAGTCAAAAATAATTATCGGCATCTAGGATTCACTGAAAAAGAAACGATTTATCAGCTACTCATGCTCTCCGAAAATTATTAATCACCTTTGCTTTTCTTGCGAAAACTGCTGTGAGCGTATAATAGTCTCTCACTTTTCACATTCTGATTTGTTTCTCCAAGTGGGTTAAAAAGAACGTTTCTATTTTCAAGTAGGCGAAAATTTCAGTCTCTGGATTTGAATCAACAAAATGATTTGTCGCTTTTCAATACAGGGTTTCTATTTGTTGCAATGCATAAGAAAGATCCAAATCAATTCAAAATTTCATGCAAATCATACCTACCCAAGTAGCACACAACGATCATAATTAGTTGCAGCAACTTGATTATGACTTACAAACGCACATTTATGTTTTCTCAACTTAATGGCAACATGTGTGCTACTAGGGTATAACATTATTTAATGTAATCACCGCTGTGTGATATTAATTTAAAAAATATTTGATTCTAGACAATCACATTTACATTTAAACTCACATGATTAATTTATTGCTTGAACCAAATTTTTTCTCACCCTTATATTAACTCTGTTTTGAATCAACAAAACGATTTGTTGCTTTTCAATACAAAATTTCTATTTGTTTCAATTCATAAAATAGTTTCAAATCAATTCAAAGTTTCATTCAAATCAAACAAACAAAATTATTCAAAGTTAAAAAGTTATATTTATTCAATTAATATTTGATTTAAAAAAATTACATTTATTTATAAATTCAAATGGTTCATTTATTGTTTCAACAAAAAAAAAAAAAGGTTTTTGAATGCACATTTCATACTGCCAGTCTGCCGAGCCACATTTTTTTTTCTCTAGCTATCATCTGGCTCAGACCTACCGACCAATAAAGCCAAGTCTTGTGAATGTGATGTCAAAACCCTCGAATTAGTTGGTCGCGAATTCAGTAATATTGGCTCTAGTATTGGCTATAGTTTTCAATTGTGGAATGATTTAAAAGTAAATTTCATTAACATATTCTATGTGTTGAAATAATATATAAATTCTTATTTCAACCATTATGTTTTATTATTTTCAGGTACTTAGTTAATGCCATGCAATCTGCTTTGCATATTTTCACAAGAATTAATCCAATTAGAGTTTCATTCCATGAATCTGGAAACCCGTACCATATTGAACGGTATTTTGGGCAGTCGTAAAACAAGTTTTCTAAGTTTTCCGTAATTGAGCATAAAGGGTGTATTCGATAAAAATGGCACACACATATATACTCATCAACATTAAACTGATTATCGGATTTTCTTGAAATTTTCAGGGAATGACGAACTACTAATGAGTTTTGATTTACAACATTTGTTTTATTCAATTTCGTCTCCCATCCCGAATGCTCGCACCTTCCTTTTCACTCCACCCATCAAATTTTGTACAACCGATTTTCCCAGTGTTTTTGTTGTTTTTACCCAAATTTTCTTCAATTCTCGCTCTGTTTTTATTGTTTTGGGATGTTTGCGAAGTTCCGTTTTTCATAATTGCCCAGAATTTTTTAATTGGACGAAGTTCCGGTGAATTTGGTGGGTTCATATCCTTTGGCACAAAATTGACTCCGTTGGCTCGTTACCACTCCAATACGTTTTGAGCGTAGTGGCAGGATGCTAGATCAGGCCAAAACAGAGTTGATCCTTTGTGCTTCTTAATGAATGGCAAGAGACGCTTCTTAAGGCACTCTTCCGTGTAAACCGCACCGTTTATTGTTCCGGAAGTGATGAAGGGAGCACTTATTTCACCACATCCGCAAATCGCCTGCCAGATTAGAAACTTCTTTGCAAATTTCGATAGTTTCTTCTTCCGAACATCCTTCGGAACATCGAACTTCGACTTGGCAACGAAATATTCTTGCCCAGGAGGTTGACGGAAGTCGGCCTTGACTTATGTTTCGTCATCCATCACGATGCAACCGGATTTGGTGAGCAGCTTCGTGTAAAGTTTCCGGGCACGGGTTTTCGCAGTGATGTTTTGTTTTTCATTCCGGTTTGGGGCTTTTTGCACTTTGTAAACATGAAACCCAGCACGCTTCATGGTTTTCTGCAAAAAACCGACTGACACCTTAGACTTTTTAGCGACATCTCGAATTGACATGTTTGGACGGTTCTTGAATTGTTGTACGACTTTCCTGGCCATTTTACTGTCCATTGGACCACTTTTACGACCATTCCCTTCCTTCCTTTGGACACTCAGACGCTCCTTGAAGGTTCTTATTACACGAGACACAGTTGTATTTGCAATTCCAAGCCTTTTAGCAATCCACCGGTGGGACGCCCCTGGATTTTGATTGTGAGTGCACAAAATTTTCTCACGGACAATTTCTTGTTTCGATGACATGACTGGAACTACTGAATGTATAACTATGAAACTTGGCAGATGTAAATAATACACTATGGATAAGATCTACTCAAATTTCTAGGTTTTGTACTCATACGATTCAAAAGTTACAAAAGATTTTCTGTGTGCCATTTTTATCGAATACACCCTTTATATAGGTCACAACGGACGTAAGGAATAAAGTTCCTCATGGCTAGTCTGTGTTTTGATGGCAAGTGGCCAGTTCTGATGCGAGACGGCATAATTGTTTCTAAAGTTTCCAGTTGCATGTTATAGAACGGAGGGAGTATTGGTCTTGCCAGCTCTCAATAGTTTCATTCCTGAGAATATTTTCCAAATCATCCAAGGTAGTGGGGAGTGGAGCAGTTAAACAGGACAATCAATCAACATAATATATTTTATTTCACTTCAATGGCTTTCATGAATTATTCCATGATTGTTTATTAATTCAACAAATGCCTGTCGTTGGTTAACGAAAACAAATATTTAGAACAATAAAACAGTTCCATAGAGCATGAAGTTTTATTTCAATTATATGTTTTTTTCGTATCAGTTAATCAAGGTTTATTATTTCAACAAATGTGGTAAGTTGGGTTAAGAAAACATTTTCTTTGGAACAATAAAAGACGATGTTCAATTCTATAATATATGAAGTTTTATTTCGACTCAAAGGTTTTGTTGAATTAGTCCATCAGTTTTATTGGCCCATATATAAACCAAAATTTTAGTTGAATTGATTCCTATTTTGTATTGTTACGTATTTTTTTGCGTGTATATCACTGTTTACCGTATATCCTATTCTATATTCAATGTGATTTTTGTTATGGCATATATGGATGAAAATAAAATTAGTTATGCAAATCATTAATTTTATGAACCTATCTCTAGCAGTTGACGGATTTTCATGTCAGTCTGAATAAGTTTTTGGTTTAGTGTTAAAATTTGTCGGTAGAGCCGTTAACATCTATGAATTATTACCACCACATAATCAACCTTCAGCCCACTGTTCCAATTATGTCGTCGCTTCAGTCCTATCTGATCGACTCTCGACGAACTGCACGCTGCACTCTCCTCGTCGAGTGGTCGACGAAATCGCACAAACTTTTCTGCCAAATCGATCCCGAGAGGGTGTGCCCTTGCTACGTGTTCTGGACGATGGCATATCTGATTCGATTGACACCGTTGGTTAAGTTCGATTGTCATTTGAAAGGACTTGAAAAAACGGTGTTTACCGAACGGGGCCGTAAATTTCCGGTGAAATGTGACGATATATGGGTAGGCATTGGGGTAATATTTTCCAATTGGTCGATTCGTCCAGAAGTTTCCTGCTCGTACAGTCTCTCGCTCTTGCACGACAGTCGACCACGGAGGAAAGGCTTATCGACTGAGGTGGCGGCCAGTGGCGCCGTAACATGTTGGTCGGTCGAGTCGAGGGTCGTCCGCGGTTGACGCGTCACGTGAACAAACTTTTGCCTCTTTTCGACCAAATCGCGCAGTGTTGGTCGATTTTTCCCGTGTGCGATGGGCCGATCGGGGGAGAGTCACTTTCCCAGTTGCCAGATATGTTTGCTGAATTTAAGTTGGTTTAAGTCCTGAAATTAGGCTCTGTTAGGATGGTGTTTATTGGTTTCGGGAGTTATAAGAAAGTCATCGGTTCATTCCGGAGGAATAAATTTCGGTAGCGATGAGAAGGCGGTGGATATCATTAATATAAAAATTCTAATGAATAATGATGATTCAGGAGTGATGTCCGATAATGGATCTAATCACTTCATGAGGGTATTTTAATATTATCAGAATGTGTGGCAACCCTGACCAGCGCAGCGAGGAGTCGACGGAGAGAGAGAGCGCGGTGAGAGAAGTTGGTGAAGCAAAACGCAGCACATCACGGCTAGCAAAGGCAGACAGTCGACTCGAATCAGTATAGTGAGTGAGAGCGAATCCGCAGCCAGCCAAAAGCAAAAGCAGCGCTCCTCCTTGTGTGTGCCAGAGACTCTTGTGTGTCACAGCAGCGACGATTCAGGCAGGCAGCAGCTAGAGCACAGGCCCCAGCACAGCACCACAGCAGCAGCAGCAAAGCGCAGAAGGAAGAGTGTGTTGTTCGTTCGCCTCATCAAACAGCCGCCATTTTGACTTGTTCGCGACTTTGGTTTGGTAGAAAGGTTTTTTCGCTGGACGTTCCGTGGCCGTTTGGCGTCCCGGAGTGGTACTAAGTGGGCCTGGGCCGGGCTTAATCGACGCGTGCCGATGCCCCCGACCGTTTAAGGCCGCTTCCGGGGGTAGGTCTGATAGTGAAATTTCGGAAAAATAGCGATCGAAATATTGTACCTAATTTTCTTCTCGTCGACACTGGACCGACACCATTGCTTGTGCTGTGTGAGCGCTCACCGATGTTGATCGAACATCGGACCACTTTCGACGACCGCGACGTCGACGGTGAGGAGAAATACGACGAAAGCAGCAGAAGCAGCAGCACAGAAAAGCAGTCGAGAGAGTCGCGCATTTTGAGGAAAACATTTTTGCGGAGTTGAAAATTTTAAAAATTGTGTCTACTTTCGGGAAAATTTCGGGTCCGGAATTTTTTTTTTTGAAATTTTATTCAGTGACTTGAGAATCTAACCTCGCGAACTCGGTGTTGTCTCGAATTATTCAAGTGAAAGGAAAATCGTTATCATTGCCGGATCACGTACGTCCTAATACATAGACTTGAAAGTTGCGGTATTTCGGGGCAGGGCCTCGAAGATGTGGCCATTCAGTGTGTACATTCGCCGGAGGGCAACCAAGAAGAAAATTCTCTAAATCAATCGTCATATCGGTCCGGGGTGGAAAAGTAGTTCCGATTCCACCCGGATCAATCAGTGCGCGCTTGTGTTTACGTTTTTGTCAGACCGCTCGCACGCAGCAGAAGCAATCGCTGTCAGAAAAGTGACAGTGCCAAAATAATTCGCGAAACTTTGGATTGGCATCGACATTGACAAAAGTTTGAAACAGTAATGTCCACGGTTAATTATTTACTAGCGGATTGTGACGTTCTTTCCACCAGCTTGTTGTTTACACCGTTCGGGGCTGATCGACGTCGCCGTCGCCGTCACAGTCAGTGTTTATATTGTGCATGTTTTTCAATCGATTCGAGTCGCGGCGACAACAACGGTAGAGTTCTACCGTGTAGCAGTGGAAGAAAATAGTAATCAACCATCAGAATGCCAGAAATGATGAAAGCAGAGACAGTGAATGAGTGCGTTGTTTTTCGTTGCGGAAAGAGGAAAGTGAAACCGAGTATTGGCGGTTGCAGTGAACAGAAAAGGCAAAATTTGGTCTAACAAACAGTGTGCTCGAAGGAAGCGCAATCCAAAGGATTAATCTCTTGGAGAGTTCGAGAGAAGTGTTTTTTTTTTGGTTTTAACGGAGGAGCGCAAGTGCATTTTTATTGTTTTAGTTATATCGTAGAGCGGTGGTAAACAATGGCCGATCACATGGAGGAACCGCCGATGAAGCGGGCCAAGATGCGTGATGCGTCCGGTAAGTATCCAGATTGTTTCCAAATTCGAAATCGGTCGGATAGGTTGGTACTGCCAATGGAGAAGTAGTTCGCTCCGTTCCCGTTCGGATCGACGTCTTTCTGGTTGCTCTCCTGTGATTGCTGTGATCTGTGTTGTGTGAGTGTGAGTGCGAGCGAAAACGGCGACGTGTGTTTTAACACGCTCTCGGAGGAAATGAACGGCGAATGGGAGATCGGACGGTTCGCTCGCGCTCACCTGTTTTGTGTTGATAATCGCAGCAGCAGCAGCCAGCGAATCAGGACGGTCAGATCGCCCTTGCACTCACACATTCACGCCCAGCTTGAACAGGTTGTGTGCGAGTTTTGAGGGGAATCGTGTGAGAGAGCGAGAGTGAGCTCCCCGATTTCGAGAAAGTGTTCATTCCAAGGGAACTCACTTGGTTCAAAGTTGGATTGGATGTTGTCAACGATGGTCGAATTCGATATCGCAAACGATCAATGCAATGAAAACAACCAAGAACAAAATTTATAGGAATTCAAGATTCAACTAAGGAATTCCGAGGAACCTAAATATATTTATCATATGCTGCACGAGAAACTGAAAAAAAAAACCGTTTGCGTTTACAATTCCAAAGGGTTTGTTTTTCATATTCAAATTTTATAACCAGATTTTCTTGAGAAATTGGTTATAACTAATGAATAATTAACAGAAGCAATTAGTATTATATTTTAAAGAATGGGTTATGAGTATTCGACAAAATTTGGATTATAGTGTAGAGTTTACATAACACAGGATTCCGCAAGCATTTTCAGCAGCTCGCAAAAATCATTTTCAAAGGACTGTTCCTCACAGCTTTCAAAGAATTTTGGATATTGTTCAATAGGGTGCAGCTCTTTGGGGTCAATTCTCGGTGCAGTAGTCAGAACTGGACCGTTCAGATCACAGCGCTTTTTTTTTTAACTTATTTGTTCCAAATTAATCAATAATTACATTTCATGTTAATCTAGGTGCTCCAACTACTACCGTTATTTATCAACCTTAATTGTTAAAATATATACTAATTTTGTTTACATTGTGCATGCCTTAGCAGTTCAGTATTTTAAACAGGTTTTAATGCCTGCGTGTCAGTATAACAATAATAATCTTAAAACTGAAAACAAACTAACATTAATTTTAACTAAGCATAAAGGGAATTAATCATTGCAAAAGAGGATTGCAACGATTTTTGTCTGAAATTATTAATTATTTTGTTGGACGTTTGCTCTAAAGTCTCAACATTCTAAATTCTATGTACTTCGTTAGTACTGTACCAAGAAGGCAGCTTCAAAATCATCTTCAGAACTTTGTTCTGAATCCTTTGAAGTGTTTTTTTTCCTGGTAGCACAACAACTAGACCATATTGGAACAGCATAAAGCATGGCCGGTCTAAAAATTTGTTTAAATATTAGTAGTTTGTTCTTTAAACAAAGTTTGGATTTTCTGTTTATAAGAGAATATAAACATTTTATATATTTATTACATTTGGCTTGAATGCCCTCAATGTGATCTTTGAAGTTTAATTTTTGATCAAGTACCAGACCAAGGTATTTCACTTGACTTGGCCAAGAAATTGGAACACCGTTAATAGTAACTATGTGACTACTACTAAGTTTCAAAAAAGAAGCTCTGTGGGAATATTATAAGTTGAGTTTTGGAAGCGTTGGGAGAAATCTTCCATTTCTGTAAATAAGAAGAGAAAATGTCTAAACTTTTCTGCAGTCTCCTGCAAATGACATGAAGGCTTCTTCCTTTAGCGGAAATGCCTGTGTCATCGGCAACAAGGATTTCTGACAACCCTGAGGCAAATCAGGGAGGTCGGAAGTAAAAAATGTTATATAATATCGGTCCAAGAATACTACCCTGAGGAACTTCAGCTCTAACAGGTATTCGATCAGATTTGGAATTGTGATAATTTACCTGCAGAGTTCTGTCAGTTAAATAATTTTGAATTAATTTCATAATATAGAGCGGAAAATTAAAGTTTTTCAATTTAGCAATCAAACCTTCATGCCAAACACTGTCGAATGCTTTTTCTATGTCTAGAAGAGCAACTCCAGTTCAGCAGCCTTCAGATGTGTTTGTACGTATTAAGTTAGTAACTCTTAAGAGCTGATGAGTAGTTGAATGGCCATGGCGAAATCGAAATTGCTCATCTGCAAAAATTGAGTTTGTATTGATGTGAAGCATCATTCTATTCAAAATTATCTTTTAAAAAGTTTACTTATTGAAGGAAGTAAACTTATTGGTCTATAGCTAGAAGCTTCAGCTGGATCTTTCTCGGGCTTAAAAATTGGAACAACTTTGGCATTTTTCCATTTGTCAGGAAAATATGCCGAATGAAAACATTTATTAAATAATTTTACCATGAAAGACAAGGTACTCACTGGGAGTTTTTTGATGAGTATATAGAAAATTCCATCATCCATGGAGCTTTCATATTTATTAACTTTTTAATTATAGATTTTACTTCATCCAAATCAGTGCCCCAGGATTCATCAAAAATATTTTCCCGGGAGTAAATATTCAGATAATCACGAGCAACCTGATTCTCAATAGGACTAGTAAGACCCAAACTAAAATTATTGGAACTCTCAAACTGCTTAACAAATTTTTGAGCTTTTCCCACATTTGTTAACAATATTTTATCACCTTCTTTGAGCGCTGGAATAGGCTTTTGAGGTTTCTTTAAAATTTTGGAGAGTTTCCAAAAAGGTTTGGAACTCGGGTCTAGTTTTGACACATTATCTTCAAATTGTTTGTTCCTCAGGGCAGAGAAGCGTTTTTGATTTGTTTTTGCAAAACTCGCCAGATAATTTTCATGGCGGGATCGCGTGTTCTTTGATATTGTCTTCTACGGATATTTTTCAGACGGATCAAAAGCTGACGATCGTCGTCAATTATAATTGAATTGAACTTTACTTCGCATTTTGGGACTGAGACAGCTCTTGCTTCGACTATAAAAGTAGTCAGAGATTCAAGAGCATCATCAATATCATTTGTAGTTTCCTAAGGAATGTTAGGAACAAATTTATATTCCATGAATGTTTGATATTGGTTCCAATCAGCTCTATGGTAATTGAAAGTAGAAATGTTGGGCTTAGTAATTATTTCTTGGGATATTAGATCACAGCGCTTAATGATCTGTTTCATTCGGTATAGAAAGCACAGCAGATCAAGTAAAAAGCCTCCGTCCTTGTATCATCGAGCGTTTCGGGTGTAAGCATTTCTCCTGCAGCTACACCGAGGCATATTTTCAACTTCCCACGAAGATGTTTCTCGAAATCTGAAACCCCAAGATCCGTCAGGTGTTTTAGGTAATCATCCTCACAAATATTGGCAAGGAGCACCATCGCGAGTCTTCAGCTGATTGCAGGATTGTATATCCAAGAATTCCGTTGCTTTTGACTGGAATATACGATTCCCTTTGTTGATAGGAGGCAATACTCAGTTTAAGTGGCTGCGTCATTGGCGCATTATCATGACAACAATCAAACCGTTGTCTCAGTTTATTAGAACGCAAAAACCAACACGAGCTCCAAAAATCGTTCCATATTCCATTTTAAAACTGACTCCAACAATAGCCATCTGGTGGTAGACGGATGCAGAACTGTGTAATCTGGAATTTCTTGGGTCAGTTAGGGCTGCAGGACAAGTAACTGCAGATATATCGCATCATTTGTTCCAGGTATACTTGCGAATTCAAGCCTGCGTAACTTGCACAAAGAGCCAAAACGTGGCAAGTATATTCGATAATTATCAAATCAGGACAGTCACATTTCAGCAGCTTCTTGACGGATCGGTCAGAACCCTACCTAAGTTATATCTTTTGCAAAGCCCACAAACTATTTTCTTTGTAATCGATCTGGAACTGTTTATTAAATGCGCAAAATATGTATAGGGTTTTGCACGGCAAGATTGTATTAAAGCTAACAAAAAATTACGTTCAAAAGAACTATGCTTCGAATAGCAAAAATAACATTCAAAAACATAATTCTAACTTCATAAATGCATAACAATACTTCTAAATTAGAAGAACAGTATTTTTGTAGAAATCACTGAAAGAAATTCTGCGAATATTTTAATAGCAATCTCTTGCGTAACTTTGAAACAAACACTTCTCCAACGGAACAATTGAAAAAAAAAATGAAGTAATATATGGAGAACTATACGTAATAATCCTTGCAGACATCCTTGACAAAATTTAAAATAATTCTATAAAAAATCAACTCCAGAATTTTTAAAGATTAGAATAAAATATATGAGATCGTGGAATACATGCACACAATTCTTCTTAGATTTCTCCTACAAATAAGGATTTAAATCAAGAACTATTTCAAGAATAACCGTAGGATTTTGTGTAGTTCTTTCGGATGTACTCCAGGAATTCCTTTAAAATCATAAACAAACATCTGAAGAATACCTATAGAAACGCCAGGAAGAATATCTTAAGCAATGTCTGAGAATGTTGGAGAAATTCTATAAAATTTTCTTCAAAAATTATCTCAAAGAATTGATAGAGCCATTATTTGGGGGCATAAATACAAACTGACTTTTAGATTGAGATCTATCACGGTAGTGTCAGTGTCAATTGTTTTATTTTGCTTTGTGGGCCCAAAACAGCACAATGAAAGTAGTTTTGATAAAAAGTTGGATCCTTAACTGTACTCATATTTTGAATTTGAGGTTTTTGAGTGGACAATCAATTGTCAAAAATCTTAAAAATCTTGGTTTTGCTCAAAAATCTTTAATCTTTACATACAGATATCTGTATGAAAAAAATCTGTGTCAATCTAGATAAATCTGTGCATGTGGCAACCCTGGTTAGAACATCCTATGATTCGCTTCTTAGCAATTATTTTGCAGCTCTGGAAAGTTTGATTTGAATCAAACCATTATCCTTTATCGCGTTGTTGGTTGTTCTGGGTCTGTTTGGGAATTCAAAGTCAATAATTCATGATATTTTTGATAGTTGACAATCGCGAAAAACTTATTGAAGCAAAAGTCTCGAAAACCTATATTCCACCATCTCCACCTACTGCTCCTATCATCGTCGAAGAAGAATTCAGTTTCCGTCCCACCAATATCGGAGAAGTAGCCAGAAAGTTGTTCGAGATTAAATCTAACGCTACTGGATGTGATAGTCTCAAAATTTCTTTCGTGAAAATGCTGAGTCCTTTTGTACTCCCTCTGCTGAATCAGGTCTTTAATGCAATCATCGCAGCGAAAACTTTTCCATCCTCCTGGAAAAAAGCAGTTGTAACGCCAGTCCCTAAATCGTCAAATGCAGCGGCTCCCAAACATTTTCATCCAATAAGCGTCCTCCCAGCGATCTCGAAGATTTTGGAAAAAGTTCTGCTTGCGCAGATATCGAACCATCTGGACATCAACCCTCATCCGATGTCCACTCATCAATCAGGATACCGCCGCGGCTATAGCTCTACCACCGCTCTTATAGATGTCATGCACAACATCTACCCCAATCTTGACAATCAACACTGCACCGTTATGGTGCTCGTCGATCTCTCTCTGGCGTCAAACATCGAATACTGTAGGGAAAATTGTGTCAAGAGTTCGGTTTTCCCATCGCGACTTGTGATCTCGTTTCGTCATTTCTCGAACACCGAACACAAGTCGTCAAGCTTGGTGATTCTACATCCACGGTACTGCAGCTGTAAGATGGAACTCCACAAGGTTCCTGTTTGAGTGCCTTGCTATTTAGCCTTTTCATCAGTAGCCTCCCGAATACGCTCAAATGCAGGTACCAGCTATACGCAGACGACCTCCAGGTCTATATATCTTAACCTATGGATCAAATCGAGAGACTAGTCGATTACATCAACCAAGACTTGAAGTCAATCGAAAACTGGACCAAGGATTTAGCAAAGAAGCACTTGCCCCACAAAACGATATCGTTTTCTGCAGTGGAACCATCCAGCTCACCGATAAAGTAACCAATCTAGGACTCGTCATGAACAAGAAGCACAACTGGGCCCCCTGGGTCAACGAAGTGGTTAGGAAAGTCTACAGCAACTACATCGTTGTTTCAAGGCAGACGTACGTTTTGTTTACGGCCTACGCAGACGTGACACCATAGCAGATGTTCGTCATACGATTATGGGCCGAGATCTCCACGAAAACGTTAATCTGCGCATTTGCTGCTTCTTACGGCGCGGTTACCATCATGAATTACCTGCGTACTTCAACACCTTCAACCGGGAATCAACAACCGAGAAAATCCTTCGTCCTACCAGAGTGTACTCATCAGTGGTGCATCCACCTGGAACCATCTGCCTTTAGCCGTCAGACAACAACCAAATGCAACAACATTCAAGAAAGCCTACCAAAAACTGCACTAAATATGTCGATCGTTTGTCAATAAGATAATTACTCTTAGATATAGCTATAGCTTCCCTAATCAAATTTTCCTTGTTAACTTCCTTGACCTGAGCAAAAGTTTTTGTAACTAAACTTTGAGTTATTACCAATTAGTGTCGTTTTAGGGTAACATGTTTTAGACATCTTTTTATTTTTTTCAAGGGATTTTTTTTTCATATTTTTTTGCATAAAATGCGCAATAAACACCAGTGGTTGATTGAACAAAAACGTGGCTTCAAAAGAGTTCTACGACTCTATTTTTGACACAAACTTTCTATCTCGTTTTTTTTTTGCAATACTGTTATGAATGCAACATGTTGTGCCTCCAACTAGCTGATAACAATCACAGATCAGCAGATAACAATCACAATTAGCAGATAAAATCACGAATTTAACCCCACCATGGTAAATTATGTGCGCGGGACGCACATAACACTTGACCACAGCGCTGCTTGATGGGGTGTCCAAGGAAAAGAATGTTTTCAAAACAGTGCTTCCGGAAAATAGCCATGTTTTTTTCCCAGAGGAGTTAGCAGATATTCGTCTATGTTACAGTAACGCCAATTGTTCGGCATCGGCAGCCCAAAACATAGCTGTTTTCCGGAAGCCGTGAGTTACTGATTTGTGAACATTAAAATTATGACATTATTCTCCTTGGGCGGAAGAGGAGGCCTTCTTTTATCCGATTGCGGTGTTAGATTAAGAAATTTAGCGTTTATTCTTGAGAAATGGTCGATTTAAATGTTTGTTTACAAAAGCAGATTCGCCCGTTTCGTTAATTTCTCGGATTTAAGACATTCGTCTCCTTTGACGCCCCATCAAGCAGCGCGGTGATCAAGTGTGCTGTGCGTCCTGCGAACAGAATTTACCACGGTGGGGTTGAATTCGTGATTTCAAGCATAACTTTTCAAATAGACGTATCTAACATTTGATAGGAATTGAGAAAAATGAGGAAGTTCCAGATGCCTTCATTAAATCCTTTCTAACTGTATGTCAAGTTTTATTCGATCTGTTGATTCTATCAGGGTTGAATAATATGAGAAGTAGTAAAGATGCGGATTTTCATTTACTTTCGCTCCATCTTTGAGAAAATTAACACATACACCGTGTTAGATACGTCAGTGTGACATCTTGATTGTTACATATACCGGTTGGACACGTCGGTATTTCAGAACGTTTAGCACTTGCGTCATGTCAGATACACCGGGTATAATTGTTAAGCGCAGATACGTCGGCTTGCTGTGTAGTGTATCTGAACTATTTGCTTAACATTTAAAGAGATCAGATAGGTCGCATATGAAATGTTGATACTATTATTAGGCAATTGCCACTACATTAAGCGTGTTATTATTGACAGGATAGAATGAAAAACTCGATTTGTTTACATTTGCAACAAACGTCCTTTTGAAAAGTTATGCTTGATTTTATTATCTGCCAATTGGAGGCACAACATGTCGCATTCATAACAGTATTGCAAAAACAAAACTAAGCAAGTTCGAAAGTTTTTGTCGACAAGAGAGTTTTAGAACACGTTTGAAGTCGTGTTTTTGTATAATCATGTTTGTTACGTATTTTATGCAAAAGACATTAAGAAATCCTTAAAAAAAGAGATGTTTAAAACATGTTTACTCCTTAAACGACACTACATCATAATAACTGTTATGTAATAAATTTTCTTAGCTTTTGAATGAAGTTAAAAATTTTTGCTAAGTACCCTAATTTTTGAGTTACAGCCAGTCTAAGACTAACAGGTATCAAAACATTAAAACTTCAATAACTCCATAAACTTTGAGATTTGACCATATGCGTAGAACATTTTTTTTTCTTCGAATTTCATCCTCTATCGCTCCTGAAAATATTTGCACTAAGGATTCAAACACCCTGTATATAAATAAACTATAATCACGTTTATAATTTAAACTGCCAAAAATAGGGGTAAAAAAAGTTACGTTATATCGAGGTATGACTGTAGTATGACAATTTAAAGAATGGGCTCTGAGTGTTCGACAAAATTTGGATTATTGTGTAGAGTTTACATTACATAGGATTCCGCAAGCATTCTCAGCAATATAAGAGTAATTGAAAAACTAGGAAAATTTAAATGAACACTTCACTTGATCATGAAAAAAAAAACACTTTTTTAAACTATCATTAGTAACTGCGAGCAAATTCCTTTAAATTCCTCGAGAAAAAGCCCTCCCCTCAGATATCAAATCTTGAATTTTTTGAGTTAATGCCGCGTCACATATCTGGCATTGATCCACTGATTTCACAGATGTAATCCAACGGACATCCTGTCTGGGAGTCTTGAATGCTGGTGCAGTCTAGTAGGGCTCTTTCCTCAGTAATAATGTTGTGGGATTTCTTCTTGGCTGCTACACCTTCTTGTCGTTCCCTGACATGATGAGCCGTAGCCACGCTTAATTATAAATCTAGCTAGACAGGTACATATATATATAGTATTGACTCAAGATTATTGACATTTGTAGGGAACCGACTGTTGGATTCACTGAGTAGAAGTTTGATTAAAACTACGAACGTGGCACCATTCTTATTTTGTTATTTCTCATTTCAAAGAGTTATAATAAAAATACCACACATTATAACAATGGTATACAAACAATCTTATAACGGCTTCTTTCTCGATATTTTTTCAATAACAGATAGGGAATAGGCGTGATGAAGCTTTACCTTGCCACCGAAAAGTGAATCTAATACCTGACCAAGATTGTTAGGCTGCTCTTGCTGTCAGACTTTGAAGCGATTAAACGACTTAGAGATAAGTATTAGACAAATAAAAAGAAGGCAATGAACAGACAAGTAAACGTAAACTATTCTACAACAGAACTATAGAATTTGACTGAATAACGCAGAAGACAAGGCGGCCAAAGTGACAGGTCATCCAACAGAAGTTAGACGAGGTATACATCGACGAATTTCAGAGCACATAAGAACTAGACATCTATTAACCTATTAACGGCTGACGAGGTTACGAAATGCCCTCTAACATTTCTAGCATAAAAAGACGCAACGTCCTCCCAATTTTTTTTAAAGAAAACTTCTCTCTCATAAGTCCCATCAGTAAACCATTAAAATTATACTGTTGGGACTACTGAGGCATCAGGCATGACTAAAACTAGTAGAATTCAAATATCTCGACGATTTTTTATTGGAGAAAACTGCTCAAACAGACTTTCACAGCACATAAATGACATTCTAAACTACAGAAAACTGAAAAAAAAACACTGACAAACTAAATAACAAAAAGACGAAACGACACCATACAAAACAGTGGACATGAACTGAGAGAAAGGGGAAGCAAACTTGAAAATGTAACACATTTTGAGGCAGTGTCAACAGCGTCTCTATGGACGACATGATCCTTGCACGGCTGGTGAAATGCTTCAAAAGGAGTTAAGTTATATCACTCTAACGCACAAGTATCAGGAACAGCTTAAGAATAGCTTCTTATTTTTGGTTCGAGAAAACTTCTTCGGAAAACTTTCATAGCACATAAATGCCACATATCACGATCTTAACAAAAAAAGACTCCGTATTAAATTTGTAAACGTAACACTGACTAACGAAATAACAAAAAGACAATTGACGAAAAAGACGAACGGACTCAAGTTTTCCAAACGTGGCTCCTTCCGAATCATTTGCAACAGCGTCTTCTTGGACGACATGCTCCGTGTACGGCTGGCAAAATGATTCGAAAAGATTTACGCAACGATATCATCAAAGGCCTGGCGTAGAGGTTTCTACTCTATTCAGAGTCCCGCCAGTAAAACTAAAAAAAAAAAAAAAATACCGAATAACTATGTTTTGACTTCAAGGTTTGTCAAACAGATCCCATGAATCTGGGATAAACAACTATGACGGAAATATAATGCGAAATTTATGTTTCATTCATATTTTGAGGTGTCCGGATTATTGCGGATACAGACCTTAAGAGGAGAAGAAAGGATCAAAATAAAAGTGTTATTGGACATATAAGACATAATAATTAAAAGTATGTATAACCTATTAGATAAAAATTATAAAATTATTTTAATGTTAATAAAGAAATCACAAAAACACAAGTAATGATAAAAATGGTAATGATGATGATAAAGATGAATTGTAATGGTAATGAATAAACAATGTCATATAAGATAATATATATAGTGAAGGGATATTACAAAATGAACTGAAAATTACATGTGTGCCGATTGCTGTTTTGTTGCAATTGTTGACAAACTTGCGCATCCAATATGAACCAGAAAACTTAAACAATGTACAGTACTGGAAGAAATAAAGTGCTCACCCGGAAGTAATTATATCATTGCTTCATAACTTCATCAAATTTGATTATATTATTTAGCTTTCTTCCGCAAAGTTGACTTAATTTGCGTTATCTTTCAGTTTTTGTAGAAAAAAAAATTACTTTTCTCTTGAAATAAAAAAAAACTTTTTTTACTTATTGAGTTGTTTTTGAACTGAAAAAAAAGTGCTCACTTTTACCTTATAATATTTTACTGTGTTTTGTTCGTTCCCTGTCGCTGATATTGACATATCCTCTTATTGTTGTTTATGCGCGGTATATTCAAGAACAATTTTTCCCCGTTTTACTTGTTCGTTATTCGTGTTTTAGAATGGAAAGTAAGCAAATCCCCCTAAAAATCCGTAAACTCATCGTTCGAGACCACCAGAACCATGAATCGTTCCGGAAGATTGCTGCTAAGTATGCTTTAAGCTACTCTGGTGTAAGGAAGGTATGGAAGAAATTCGAACAATGTGGAAGTGTGGCAGACAAATCAGGTCGTGGGAGAAAGCGGCTTACGTCACCACGCGAAGATTCAAGAATCGTACGAGAAGCAAGAAGTGCTCATCAATAACCAGCCGTGCTATACGCGAGAACTTGAATCTGAAGGTATCCGAAAGAATTATTCGCTACAGGCTGCAAGAAGCTGGATTAAAGAGCAAGTATGCAAGTCGACGCCCTCTAATCAGAAAAGTCAATAGAATCAAACGAAAGAAATTTGCTCAAAAGTATGCGGAACAGCCCGTAGAATTCTGGAAACGAGTGGTATGGTCTGATGAGAGCAAATTTGAACTGTTTGGCAAGAAACAGCGCCCTCGTGTTTGGATAAAGTCGGGAGAACGCTTATTGGATCAGAACGTGCAGAAAACTGTAAAACATGGTGGCGGAAGTATTATGGTTTGGGGGTGCTTCTCGTGGTCCAGCGTTGGAAATCTCGTGGAAATCGAAGGTATCATGACTGCTGATCGTTACATTGATATAATCAATGAAAATCTGGAGGAATCGCTTCTTAAAATGGGGCTTGAGGAAAGCTTCATTTTCCAGCAGGACAATGACCCAAAGCACACAGCACGAAAGTCAACTGCATTTTTCAAAGCAAATCGCATTAAACTGTTGGAATGGCCACCACAATCACCCGACCTCAACCCGATTGAAAATTTGTGGTCGATTTTGGATAAAGGCGAAGGTGCGGTCGATCAGGTGGATAAAGGCGAAGTGACGAATAAAACCAAGCTTTTCAAAGCTTTAAATGAAGCGTGGCAGAACATCGATGAAACATATCTGCACAACCTCGTCGAAAGCATGCCGCGACGTCTACAAGCAGTGATCCAGGCAAAAGGTGGACATACTAAATACTAAAAGCTTTATATACTGTGTTTTCTTTACAATTTCTCTTGTGAGCACTTTATTTTTTCCAGTCGATAACAGAAAAGGTTCAATAAAAATTAAGATATAAATTTAAAGTCCTAGATTTTTATTATTTTCTTTGCACGAAACGATAAAACGGAAGAATAAGATGAATTATGTCGAATACAGCTCAAGGTTTTCTCTGAATGTGTAAAGGGTGTCACCCTTCAAGATTATTCGTTTTGGTGAGCACTTTATTTTTTCCAGTACTGTATGATAGTCATGAGAAAAAAAATTAATTTTTAATGTTAATTCTTTTTGCAATGATGACCTGAAAGGCCTGAAAGATATGAGAATGGAAAATTATGATATGATTTACAGGTCGTTCGCCCCCCCTCACTTCGCTATTGCCAAAATGACAACATTGCCCTGGCTACGCCAACCAGCGTCTCCATGTTTCAGCTGGCAGTCTTTTATGATCATATGACTCGAGCAGGCGTGAGGTAGGAACTTGTGAGGACCAGAGGTCGGTCGCACCGTCCTTCGAAGTTACCAACTCACCATTTAAAGCCCGATTGAATATGGCTGAGAAATAGCGAGAAACATGCCACAACCACAACATGTAATCTTCGCAAATGCACCATGAAAGTAATTTTCAATGTTATAATTTACCTAAAAGTAGGTTATTTTCACAGTCACAGGCGTCCCCTGGATTTCAGTAGTGACTGCGCACCAAATTTTCATTCTGGCTCAAGATGCCTTCTAAACCATGAACATAACTCCGTTAATTTAGCCGCTCATGAGAATTGATGATCGGCTAAAGAAATGATCTTCTTTAGTTGCTGCAAAAAGAGGAATTGGACTTAGAGGAACTCCTAAAATAGTCAAGAGGAACTAGATTTTGAAATTTTGAGGTAATCTGGAGTCTTAGTTCACAGGAAATGTTGAACGAAGATCACATAAAAATTGGGTTCATTTTCTAACGAAGGTCCTGAGAGAGTGAATTGAAAATATTAGATTAGTTGACAAGCGGATTTAAAGGAGTTTTTAAATACATTGATCCGATTGATAAGATCTGTGGGAAGTTTTTAGTAATTCACTACAAGTTGAACCCGAAGTGCACAAAGAAATCCAAAGTTCAGAGGAACTACTAAACGAATGTTGAATAAGGTCAGATGATCAGAAACAGCTTTCACTAAGATTTAGTAAAATTTCAATGAGAATGAGTTCAAATAAAGAATTCAAGAATGGTCTTGCAGGTTTCCAAATACTTCTTAGGAAAATCTTGATGAATCGCGATGTCAGACCTAGTCGCAGTTTATCGAAAGATCGAGCAGAATCATACAAACGATCTGAATAAGTGATACAATATTTCTGCACTGTTTTGGAATTCGTACATAAACCTTAGTGAGAAAAGAAGTGCATAGATCGTTGTTCTATTACAAACATTGCCATGTTGCAAAACACGCCCAAAGGATTTAGAAGATAAAGTCATTTTCAGGGCATTAGGGTACGTTGTTGGCCGAAAAGGTTGTGCCGTCAATTTTTTCAAGAATCAATACGCTAAAAGAATAGAGCAGCTCTTACGTTCATACTTGCACTTGAGTTAGTTCAAGCAGAGAAAAAAAATAAAAATTTTCAACGAACACAAAGTTATACATATTTTTAATAATTGGAATGAACTCACCAAATTCTACTGTTCGATGAAATTTGCAGTTTCCCCTCTCCTTATGAAAATCTTGATCTTAAAATTTCTGGGCTTCCAATATTTGTTTGAATATGTGTGGTTGAGCTGGAATTTGTGTGATCTCCCTCCATTTCTCCCCAAATTACATAAAATCCCATGAAATGTATGACACTTTCTAACAATTTCCCCCTTTCCTCTCATTCCGCCTTCGTTTCAGAAGTGATGCTCGACCAAATGTTCGACCTGGAGAGCCACCTCCCGGACGAGCTGATAGGCGACACCACGTGGGTCGATTCACTGACCGGAGGCAACAAACCACCCGGACCGGGCCCGGGGCCTCAGATGAACGGTGGCGACGACCCCGGAGGAACATCCAACATGGCCCAGCAGATGGCGCTGCGGCAGCAGCAACTACATCAACATCAACAGCAACAACAGCATCAGCAACAGCAACAGCAACTGCATCATATCATGCAGCAGCAGGTAAGTGGCCTATCCCGGCTTCACTCCATCGGAGGTTGGTTGAATTCTGAAGTGAAATTTTCCCGAATGAACTCGCAGGGTAACAAAAACATGGCCGGACAGCAAATCATCGGAATTGGACCGATGGCCAACAAGAGTCCCAATCTGCTGCCGATGAACCAGAACATGGCGAACAATGTGGTGGTCGGATCGATGGGAAGTGGGGCGATGCTGGGGATGAACAATATGCCGCAGAACAACGGCGGAGGACCGATCATGACAAACGCGACCATGGGTCTGAGTGGGGGAGTTATGAGTGGAGGTATTGTGATAAATAACAATATGAAGCAAGGTGGACCAAACCCGGGCATGATGCATCAATTGCCAAATGCGATGCCGAACGGCCCGATGTCCAATCCTGGAAGGATAGGCATGCCAGGTCAACCTGGACATATGGCTCGGGGTCCTGGTCATATGAATCAAGGTTTGAGGAACCTAATGCAGAATCACGGCGTTGGAGGCATGGGCAATCAAATGAATCAGATTGGTCCCGGAGGACCATTTGGAGGCTACCAACAGGGACCCAATGTAGGCGTCATGAATCCCGGAGGCTTAGCTCCAGTGCGGGGGTCCCCTGCGACGATCAACCGAATGCCCAATATGGCAATGGCCGGAGCGAGGATGGGAAACCCGTTGGCAGGTAATATCATGCCTGGAGGAGGAATCGGTATGAATGTCGTCAACGAAGGAGGAGTAGCGGCGCAGGCGCAACCTCCGACGCCGTCACCGGCACAACCTCAGTCCGGAATTCCAACGGCCACAGTTCGGCCTCAAACAGCTACTCAGAATCAGCCAATGAATCAAATAAACCCCGCAGGTCCGGTTGGAGCTGCAGGAACTACACCCGGAACTCCTGGTCAGCAGCCTGGTCCCACTCAAAGTGGTCCGGGAAACCCGCTGCTAGCAGATCCGGAAAAGCGTAAACTCATCCAACAGCAGCTGGTGCTGCTATTGCACGCTCACAAATGCCAACGAAGGGAGACGGAGAATCCCAACAGCAATAATTGTAACCTGGCGCACTGTCGGACGATGAAGGAAGTCCTTACGCATATGCAGTCCTGTCAGTTGGGGAAGAATTGTCCCAAAACGCACTGTTCCTCATCGCGGCAAATTATCAATCATTGGAAGAATTGTCAACGACAGGACTGTCCGGTTTGTTTACCTTTGCGAGATACGAACAAGTACAAGCAGAGCCAACAACAACCCGGACAGCAACAGCAGCAACAAAATCAACAACAACAACAACAGCAGCAGCAGCAGCAGCAGCAACAACAACAACAGCAGCAGCAACAACAACAACAACAACAGCAGAACCAGCAAAATCAACTTAAGAACCAGTTGCAGCAGGGCGTAGGACAGGATCCGATTCAGCAGCAACAACAACCCGGACAGGGTCCGCCAGGCACACCCGGTCAGATGCCAGGTCCATTTAACCAGCTTGGTGGCAATCAAGTTCAGTGTCCGTCCTCAACGGCTCCGAATTCGATGGGTGGAAACATTCAGATGCCTCCACAAGTGTCCGGTGGAATGCCAGGACAGCAGCAGCAACAGCAACAACCCGGTGGTCCCGGAATGGTCGGAGGCATGCGGAGTATGCCCTTGGGAGGCAGTCAACCGCAAGGGGCAGTTCGTATGATGATTCCTCCGAATCAGATGATGAACAACGTACTCCCAAATGCCACCAGTGATGCATCCAGTGTTGGTCCAGGAGGTGGACTTCCGGTTACCAGCCAAGCTCCTGGTGGGTCTAACCAAAGTATAACTCAAATGGCTGCGGCACTTCAGCAACAGCAACAGCAGCAGCAGCAACAACAGCAACAGCAGCAACCTAATGCTCAACTGCAACAGCAGCAACAAGGGCAAAACCAATCTCAAAATATCATTCCACTACCAGGTAATGTCCTGTTCAACCAGGATGGCCAAGGGCCAGTCCAACAACAACAAGCTGGAGGGGCAAATGCTGGCGGTCCCGCTGGAGCTAGTGGCAATTTCCCAGCCAATCAGATGATCGCCGCACCAGTCCAAGGCACTAAAGATTGGCACCATTCCGTAACACCTGATCTCCGAAATCATCTCGTCCACAAGCTAGTACAAGCCATCTTCCCATCGCCGGATCCCTCGACCATGTTCGACAAGCGGATGTACAACTTGGTGGCGTACGCCAAGAAAGTCGAAGGAGACATGTACGAAATGGCCAACTCCCGGTCTGAATATTACCACCTACTGGCGGAGAAGATCTACAAGATCCAGAAAGAGCTCGAAGAGAAACGCCAGAAGCGGAAAGAACAACAAATGCAGCAACAGCAGCGGCAAGCCCAGGAACAGCAACAACAACTGCAGCAACCGGGTGCAAATGCCCAGATCCGGCCGATGAATCCCAATCAAGCACCGGGAATGATTGGTCCAGGCATGGGCCCCAACAATGTGATGCAGATGCCTCGACAGGTCGGACCAAACATTCTAAATCAAAACAACCTCATGCAGCAGAACCGTATGCCTCTGAACGCTGGGCAGCAACCTCAGCAACAGTTGTTCGTATCCCAACCTGGTCCAAGTCCGAACAGCATGGGTCAACAGCAGCAAACGGTGTTACCGGGTGGTTTGTCCCCATTTACCTCCCAGCAGCAACAACAGCAAGGCCTCAACAATCACCCTCCAGGAATGACGCCGCCTTCATCGCAACAGAATGCTACCCAATTTATGAATGGTCCTTCTATTGCCGACAGCTCACCCAACGGCTTGCAGCAATTTAATGATATCATGAAGGCCAAGTACAATGCCGGACAAGCAGCGGCGGCGGCAGCAGCGGCTCAAAACAACTCCATGGCAGGTTCTGCCGGTGGCATGAATCAAACCGTGACCCCTTCAATGCCATCTCCATTCGGCAGCAGCGGATCCAACTCAATGCAACCGAACAACAACAACAACAACAACACCTTCAACGGTAACCAAATGATGAACAACAATTGTTCAAACAGTGCTCAACAGCAGCGGAATAGTCTTGGTCAAATGCCGGCCACTCCAACCAGCGGCGGAGATCTCCTGAACTCATCCGGAAATAGTGTTCCCATTCCGTCGCCATCGCCGAGTTTAACTCCGAATGGACCGATTCCACCTCCACCTGTCAGCACCCCGAATACACCAAATGTATCGGCTCTGATTGCATCCGCACCGGAACCGACTCCTCCACCACCAATCTCGTCACCAATCCCGATCTCGACACCGCCTGCCCTAGGTGGTCTATCCAACAGTAGCAGTAGTAGTACTCCAGTGCCACAGACGGCATCAGGAACTTTAATCACAAGTACCGCGTCCAGTGGACCGACGACAACAACGACTGCCTCCATCGGAAGCACTACCAGCAGCACAACGCCATCATCGTCCCTCACCTCCACCAACACCGTCACAACCAACAGCAGCAGCTCAGCGAACCGTTCGTCGTCGTCTTCGTTTAGTTCCCAGTTGGCCGCTCTGGAAGCGGCATCACGTGATCAAGATGAAGACTCACAACCCGGAGGGGCAAACAACTCCGTAAATGAGTCGAGCGCCAAGGGTGGCAAGCTGGAACTGAAACAGGAACAGGACATCAAATCCGAACCGGACACCAACCACATGGACACCTCAGACAGTGGGTTCGGAGCGGGGGCGGGTGGCGGCAAAAGTGTCAACAACGACAACTGTCCCAGTATCAAGCAAGAAATTAAGACTGAACCGATGGATACGAGCGAAAGTCAGGACGGAACGGATAAGAACAACAGCAAACTAGACGTCGTCAAATGCAAGGAAGAGCCGATGTCTCCGTCGGGTGCAGGCGGTAATGCCACCAGCACCATCAGCGCCGTGGTCAAGACGGAGCCGAAGGTCTTCCCCGAACCAATCAAATCGGATCCGGCAGACACCAAAAAGAAGTGCTGTAAGTATCACGAGCTTCGTAACTGCCTTCAATCCTACTAATTTGTATTTCCCCCCTTAAAACAGCCTTCAATCCGGAAGAACTGCGGGAAGCACTCATTCCGACACTGGAGAAGCTAGTCGCACAGGAACCGGAATCGATACCCTTCCGGATGCCCGTCGACCCGACGACGCTCGGTATTCCGGACTACTTCGACATCGTACGGAAGCCGATGGATTTGAGTACAATCCGAAAGAAGCTGGACTCGGGCCAGTATTCCGACCCGTGGGAGTACGTCGACGACGTGTGGCTCATGTTCGACAATGCGTGGCTGTACAACCGGAAGACGTCCCGCGTCTATCGGTACTGTACGAAGGTAAGTGTTGCTGGTTGGATTTTGGGGGGTTTTGGACAGTAGGTGACTTTTTTTCTGTCTTCTTCGTTAATTCGAACTTTCAGCTGTCGGAAGTGTTCGAGCAGGAAATCGATCCGGTGATGCAATCGTTGGGCTACTGCTGCGGACGGAAGTACACCTTCAATCCCCAGGTGCTGTGCTGCTACGGCAAGCAGCTTTGTACGATCCCGCGGGATGCCAAATACTATAGCTATCAGAACCGGTATGTTGATTGGTTATATTTTTTGAATGATTTTTAGGTTTAGTATTGCTCATCCGTAGGCATTATTTGGGCGACGAACTTACAGGGTGATGAGAGGGGCAATGTTTCGGTGGGATATTTCACATAGTGGACATCAAGAGAGTTTAGTTTACTATCAAGGTTGACCTTTTTCCGTCAGTTTTTCTGAAGTGACATGTTTTTGATCTTCTCAGTTGTATCCAGATGCCATGTGAATTTGGAAAATTATCTCGATGCTTGTTGTTTTTGATGAATTGTTAAAGTAAACATGCTTTCTTCATCACTATTCGCCACCCCTTTTATTCGACAAAACGTTGGCGGCAAGCGATCATTATGAGCGCACGCTTTTCCTACACTGACTTGACTGATCAGCGACGAACGTATTTCATATGGTTTTGCCTAATACAGGGAAACAAGTGCGCGCTCGCGTCGCTATTAACAGCAAGAAGAGAAACTATCGCGCGCGTAATTGCTTCTCACCCCCCAATAATAATACCTCTATGGTTGAGAGTTTTTATTTTCGATCTCCACCTTGCCTTCCATAAAACCTATGTTGGTATCTCATGGAGCAATCTCTCGAAAACCTATGCATTCAACAGACTCGAAACTCAATCAGTAAGCAGCTTGGCAACATTTTGAAGAAAATGAATTATCCACTACCAGTAGAGTTGGACTCTCTCGGACTTTTTTTTTATTTTTAAATTATGGAATGCACTCACACAAATACGAAGTCTCTCATTCTCTTCAGTTTTTTTCTGTTCCTAAAAAAATCAAAGTTCCAAATTTCAATCTTGGAACTCACGAGTATCATATTGACTTTTTATTTCGCTCCATCCTTGAGTAACATCTTAAAAATAAAATATAACGCTTTCTGTGATGAAATCGTGAATTTAGAAATCTCTGAGCTGAATGTTCCATCTAAATTGTTTAAATGAGTCCCGAAAGATTCAAACGATCCAAATCAATCAAAGAATAAAAAGAGCTGAAAACGTTTTGGAACGTTTTTCTTCTTCTGTCTCCTCGGCTAAGCAGATTGAAGCAGTTGAGTGTTCATCAAAGTCGACTTTTGGTTGAAAATGATGAGCGTAACAACTGTCGTGTACCTAGCAGTAGCGCCGCAGCAAGCAAGGTGGAAAAGTCGACCGATTGAAAAATCGAAGTAGGTGACTGTGTGTGCGAGTGGGAGAGGGAGCGATACAGAGAAAGAGCACGAGCAGACGGTGAAGGAAAATATCTAATTGACAAGAGATTGAATTGGAAAAATATGCTTGCGAAATGCCGAATCTTAACTCGAAGCAAGTCGTGCACAAATGAAAAAACTCAAAGAGCAGAGCGGAGAGCATAGTTGTTGACTGTGAGGGCCAATGACATTGGGATATGTTGTGCTGGGAAACGGGATGCGCGATAAGATGATAAGAAGGATCGAATTGGAAAATCGACAGGAGACTGATTCAGGTGAAATCTTATAGGTTGTGTCCAGACAAAGTTTTAAGAGTTTATTTTTGAATCTATCCAAGCCTGGAACCAATTGTGGCTGGTCGATTAGCAATCAAAGGATGTGTTTCTCAAATTGATTACCAATATTGGTGGATGTTACAGCCGGTTTTGATCAATTCTGGACTATTCTTGATCTTTTGGAAGTACTAGAGAAGTATGTGGTATATCTACTTCATTTGTTCGTTCTTGTTTGCTTTTTATAATAAGCACAGGATGAATAAAGACTGCAACAGAAGTATGGACGCATCCACAGGGTAGCCACAGACTCGGGAAAATCGGGAAATGCGGGAATCTAAAATCATCGGGAAATATGCGGGCAAAAGTCGGGAATTTCAAAATCCATCGGGATTTTTTGTCATATGGAAGAAACCATACGCACACCTTTTTCAAATGGTTCGAGTAGCGTTTTTGTCATCTACTTGGTCCAACGATTCCATTACGGGACGAAACAGTGGCATCATGTTGTCAAAACCTTGGCATGTGGATCATTTCCTGCTGAATTCAGCCTGTTTAAAAATGTACCGCTTAGAAAATCTGGCTACACGGCTGTGACAGGTGAGGTTTGGCCATGACTTACTTTTGTTTTTTTTTGTTTAACTGGAACTGCTTAAGTTATCCTATTATATGAATTACTGTAAATTTCAGTGCAAAGGTTAACTTTGAAAGTTATTAACTTTTTCTTTTTTAATTTTATATGCTAGGCGAGTTTCGCCAACCTGGGCTGGTAACACTGCTGTCAGTTTCAAAGTACCACAAAGTCGCAGTCCATTTGTATAATAGACAAATATTTGTCACTGCAGTGCTCAGAAATCTATTGTGCCAGTCATCTTACAGTAAAAACAAAGCAACCAAATGCATCAGACATTTTTTTTGTATATAAACGAATGCTTTTTAAAAATGAGCTGTGAATTTTTCAACCCCTGTAAAATAGACTTAATTCGGAAAAAATGCAAAATGGGTGAATATGCTTTTGTAAACAAACATTTGAATCGTCGTTTTTCATCGTTTTAAAGCACAATTTGAAAAATCAAGACCACAGTTTGCTAGCAGAAGTTTTTTTTTACCCAATTGTGGGCTAAGTTCAAGAAATTGTGCTTCTATTCGTGAGAAATCGTCGATTCAAATGTTTGTTTACAAAAGCAGATTCGCCCTTTTCACAAATTTCTCTGAAAACATAAAATGTCGACCAATTGATGCATGACGATATTATTGATCACTAGAATTACCTATCTAAGGAGAGATTTAGATAAAAATGATTTTCCACTGAAATTCTGCGAAGTTGGACCAAAGTTGAATTTTGTCATCATGTCTGCAGCAATGGTCGAGTCGTTTCCAGACCGCATCTCAATGGCTTCGTTTCTTTTGGACGATTTGAAAATTAACTATAAATTAGAAGAAAAATTAGTAATCTCCATTTAATTCCAACTACCTTTGCTTATCTTCGACAGATACGCGTATTTCGTCTACAATGTGCAGACTTCTTCAGTGTCTCGTACTAATAACTCGACTTAGTACGAGACACTGAAGAAGTCTGCACATTGTAGACGAAATACGCGTATCTGTCGAAGATAAGCAAAGGTAGTTGGAATTAAATGGAGATTACTAATTTTTCTTCTAATTTATAGTTACAAGTATTCCACTAAACAGCTCAAACCCTCTAGGATTCGATTTGAAAATTGTTCATTGTTAATTATTAAATGATTAATTGAAAGAGAACTGACGAAGAGCAATCTTCTGCCAGCCCTTAATGTGGAAATCGAGTTTGCCTCTAAATCGGCAATCATGAAAGCGAGAGAATTTGCAAAAATTACCGAATTTTCGAGTTTCGGCATTTCGCAACGACTGTCGATCTTTTTACTATGGCTTTCTGAAGTAGCTACTCAACAAATCTCCATTAACATACCCTTTAAGGTGAAAAGGGAGGGAGTCCTTTCTCCATAAGAACGGTTTTGAGACTACACATCATAAACAAATCAAATCAAACAACGCTCAAATTACTAACTAAAGGATGCTCCAGTGGAGCAATCGATTCTTGAAAATTTCACGCCTGAAGTCCTAATAGTATAGGAAAGGCTTGTAAGATGGAACACGATCCGTTTTTTGCTCGTAACATGTAAAATTTTTATTTTTTCGCGGATCCAAAGACATCTTTCGAAAGAGGAACTAATAGGCTCCAACTTTGCTCAAGGAACTGGTTATTTATAGTCATCAAAAACAAAGAGTTATGGCCTATTTTCGAAATCCATCCAAAATTGCAATTTCAAAAAATGGCTTGCAAGATGGAACACGATTCGTTTTTTGCTCGTAACATGTAGAATTTTTATTTTTTCGAGGATTTTTCGAAAGAGGAACTAAAGGGCTCCAAGTTTGCCCACGGAACTGATTATTTATAGTAATAAAAAAAATTATGGCCAATTTTCGAAATTCATCGAAAATTGCAATTTCAAAAAATGTATTGTTATATTTCAATTTATTATTGATTCCATGGCATTTTTAAACATAAAAAATGTTATTCACATGTTTTAAAACGAAGAAAAATGTGTTCAATCGTACAAGCTCAACAGTGTTCCATCTTTACAAACATGACGCCATAAACACAGAACATAAAAAAATTGTTTCACTTTACGATTTGTTTGGAAATGCCTTTGGATCATAAAAATACACCAAAAATGCTAGCCAACACAAATGTTAACCTTTTGATATCGATGGGAAATTTCCACTTACTAAGCACAAGAAATAATTGCCATTTTAATTATTTCACCACTTTTGAACAATGAAACCTGGAAGAGCTAGATCGAATGAGTGTATTCACTACAAAAGCAAATGAAAATTGAAGAATAGGAAAAAAATGGGGTTAACACTTGTCAGCGCGATCGTGTTGACGCTGTGAATGTCAAAAGTGGCGCTGTTCCATCTTACAAGCCGTTCCTTCTTACAAGCCTTTCCTCTACATATTTGAGGTTTGTGCTCAGAAAACTTCTAAGTGGGGACTTGATCCCGTATGTCTTTAACGCGTTACGTCTTTTATGCTTCTAGCAACTTGAAAGATCAATGACTTAAATATAGCGATTTTTGTTCTCGTTTGCAAAATGAGAGACCAATGCAGGCTACGCAATACGCAAGAAGCCCGATTTGCGGCTGCTATCCGTTATTTTGCCTAAATGAAACAAGTCAGAATTTCAGATTGATCAACTTCCTCGAAAACTTCAAAAACATCTATTAATTCAATTTATGTTCACTCACTTTCCCAGTCGGGAAAATTAGGCAAAAATGCGGGAATTTTAAAATGAAAATTGCGTGGTCACCCTGCATCCAGTTGTCTGTAAACATACTACACAAGTGTTGGAAATTCAATTTTTATTAGATATACTGTTAATATTAGAGTAGCACCTCCGGTTAGTGTTCTCAATGTTTGCAATGGCGCATATTCTTGCGAACGTTCTTCCTAATATTTAGGTTAGAATTTCTAGCGACACATGTCTACACTTTCTTCTTTTGTTGAATGGCATCTGCTGCCGAGACATGTTTCCTACGATGTACATTCGCCTGGGCAGCATATATGGCATCTAAGGGTTCGAAATCATCACCCAGGTTTTTGGTATTTCTTTTAACAGTAGATATAGTCTTTACCGCCCACGATATTGTGCAACTGTAAATTCTATGCTAAATCTGAGGGTTCATGTTCTTTGGAACGAGTGAAACATCATTTGTGCTATTTCATTCTACCGTTCATTCGTGTAATGGCAAGACACAAGCTCTTGCCAGAAGATAACAGGATCCTTGCGGCTTTGAATCAAGGGTAAATTCATTCATCCAATCCGTATTTGACGAACACACTTAAAAATTATTCACGTGCTAGGTTAAATATTTAGGTGAATCCACTCAGCATTTTCATATTCAACTGATAACTCGGCAGAAAATCGAATGATGCCGAATCTCAGCATCACTTGAAACTAAATATCGGGTAACTTCATTATCAAACCGATTCTCGGCAACACTAGGAGCCAAGTACAAATGTTAACCATAATTTCAACCGACCTCAGCTGCCTATCATGCCGAAGTGTCGGTTTAGCAGTGTTGTAAGCCGAGGCTCGGCCTTTTATCTGCCAACCGCCATGCGCCATATGTTGAATTAGCGACCTTTAAAAAATAACCTGTCTTGGCAATGAAAAATTACTATCACACTTTGTGAATAACCCCAAAAGCATTGTGACTGTTGGTTCAAAACGTTTCATCATGGATGGCCCTCGAGTGAGCGTTGTCTTTCCAATAAAAAAAAAATGCAATCCCACTTTGTGATTGACCATAGTGGCATCCTTACTGCGGCTTTCAAGCGTTATTTAAACCTTGTCCAGGGTGGCCACAGACTTGGGAAAAGCGAGAAATGCGCTGCCGTTCTAAGCATAGCTGCCTAATGTTGCTTTTGGTCAAATTTTAGTTTTTTCAATATATGCTTAATTTTTTAACAAACAATTATATACTTTGTTCTGAGTTTGTAATAAAAAAAAAACATCAAGTTAGTTTGTCCCTCGGCATCCTTACTGTTGGTGTAGATCGGTCCGAGTTAGCTCTCAGACGTTGAGATGAATTGCCTTGTTTTCCTAATGAAATACCACTATCACACTCTGTGAGTGGCCCCAATAGCATCCTACTGTTGGTTTAATAGGGCTTTCCAGCATTGTAAATCATCTCCTAGTTTCCCAATGAAAAATCACAATCACATTTTGTGGCATGGCATCCTTACTGTTGGTTTAAACCGGTCAAAATCGGCATTTTAGCATTATTTGAAATCTCTTTGTTTTCTCAATGAAAATTCCTAATTTTGAAATATTTAACTTGACAGCTTATCGTTAACTAAAACGGACCCTGCTGCTACCCAATCCTGTTATCCAAAGTCCCAGTGATTTCTCGTCGAAGTGCAGTGGATTCCGCGGCTTCCAATAAAGCGAGTATCACTTCAACATATTCCTAGCCTTTCCTTACTTGACTTGCATTCGGGCGGGGCCGGCGCCGGTATTGCTTTAGTTTGGGATCGCCCGTTTTTACACATTGAAGATGTATGTTAGTCCCAAGCATCATCTGTTGGTTCTCTGTTTAATAACAGCTAATCTGGCAATAACGAAGTAGCTGTTTCTAGTTTAAAAAATAATGAATACCTTAGAAATGAATGCAAATCCTCACGTATTGCATGAATTTCAATTGTCCTGCGTCATACTAGTTTGACACCGAAGGCTAAAATAAACACCGATGAATGAAAAGATTAGTCGAAAATGTTTGTTTGAAGATAGTTTAGCTGAAGCTGACTTTCAAAAGAAGATAGTGACTTTCAAAAGAAGATGATGTGTTTCAATTGAAAGGGAAATTATATGACACTTAGCCAACCAGATCTAAGAGCGACGGGTATGGAACTACGTGATGCCATCTCCTAGTTTGGTAGAACCGTTATAAAAAATCAAACCACTGAGAGTGCTGATTTGTTTTATGAAGAGCGGAGGAAAAGCTTCAGTTCTATATGCCTTTCTAGTGAGCTCGTTCCATTTTATTTGGTTGTTACATTTTAACAGTGAGCCGAACGTGAATATCTTACAAAAGAATGTATATTATTTGATTTTCATCTCCCGAAGATACTCTGTTACTCATGACTTTGATACCAGGTTTTCGGCCTTTTCGTTAAAAAGAAGTCTAAAGGCAGAGCTTGGCAAGTTTGTAGGGAATATAGTTTCAAGCAACTTTACCCAAGACCCAATTTTTCGAGCTCTTCGTTCGACCATGATGGAGCTATTTTTCGGCTTTAAATTAGGGTATCTCCAGAAAAATGAGTTTTCTTATCTCATTTTGAAAAAAGTTATCTTCAAACAAAATGTAAAGCTAAAGTTTTTTAATACCACTTATCATTCAAGAGTTAGGGGTAATTTTAGCTAAAAACATGCGTTTTTTTCTTATCGACCTAATGATTGTTTGGACGAGAATTGGCCAGAAAACCACAAAATTATTGTTTTAATGCGTATCAAACAACATAATGCTATATAAATTAGCCCGGGTACTTCTGGGGTACACGAGTCACTGCTTATAATCGGAAATGCTTTTCGATAAAATTACCTCTAACTTTTGAACAATAAAATATACTTTAACTTTTTTTTAAACACTATTTAAAAAACTTTTTTGAGCGTATTAGTAGAACGATTGTGTTTGGGAAACTACACAGAAACGAATTTGATAGTCAGTTTTACCATTATTGGGGGTTAGGATGACTATTGCAGAATAGTGATTTTGAACCAACTATGATCACGGTCAAAACGACTATTAAAAATAGTTGATCCAACATTTTCGATAATGTCGGAATAGTCCTTGCCACAATGAGGATAGTCAAAAATGCCATGAACGTGGTGAATTCGAAGATATTCATGGTTATTGTATCCATTGTATGCGATAGTCATCCTGACCATGATTTAATTGTCAGTGTAACGGTAGAATTTTTCTCAGAGTAGGAGAATTTATAATTAACACTTCATTTTATCACTTTTTGATGTTTATTTTTATATTTTTTAAAAAGTGATCACATGAAGTGTTAATTTTAAATTCTTCTATTTTCCCAATAAAATATACCCAATCACTTTTTTCAGCAAAAACATTGTGAAAACAAGGTTTTTAAGTACGGTTAATAGCCTCATTGATTGGGGCCACTCACAAAGTGTGATGGTGGTTTTGCATTGTGAAGGTTTTAATAACGCTTGAAAGCCGACTTATACCATCAGTAAGGATCCCGACCAGAAGAGCATAACATGAAAATAACCAAATTATAACCAATTTGTTTCGTTTATGTTATATCTATATCATAGTTTACTATAATTTTGTTACCTCTTGAGGACTTTTTGTTACAATTTCTGTTATTTTAACTACATCTGCGATCTAAATTCCAACAACCTCTGTTCTAAAAACAACGTTATTGAATAACAAGACTTGACATAATTTTGTTGTTTCCTTTTGGTCGGGATGCCATTAGGGAAACTCACAAAGTGTGATTGTATTTTTTAACTTGGAATGCAACACTCCACAGTGATCGAAAAAGCTTTTTTTCACGGCGAAAATATTTTCTCCTAAAAATATGCACAATAATTATCTCTACACTTCGCCCAAAGGTAGTTTTTCCCAACAATTGAATCTAAAAAGTTAGAATGGAAAAACTGATTTTTAAGGGACACCTCAATCTAAACCAACCAAAAGATCAGAAATACAACAGTGCACAAGCGATTGACACCCCAGTCATGAATTAGCAGCCTGTATCCACCCCATGTATATAAGAAACCCCATAGAAAATGGAACAATTATGCGTATAACGGCAGTTTACCGGTGGCTTAAATCGGTTCAATGAGGCTATTATAGACTGTTCCAGAAAGTATAAGCACACTTTCAAAATAAAAAAAAAGTCATGTTGTTTTTTAGTTTTAATAATTTTATTTGGCAAATCATATTTGTATTTGTGTTTTACATGATATTTTACTCTCGTTTAATCAAAATATTTAATCATAGTCAAGACTCCTAACTTTTCCTCGAACATGACCCATTAGCTTCTGCACAGTGGTACTTTCCATAATTTTGACCACTTTTGGCCAATCTTTTTTAATTTTTTTATGAATTTTCGAAGCTTTGCTTTGGTTAAAGCCTAAAAAGTCTCGATTGGCCGTTACCCCGGGCATTTCGGCGGATTCATGTCTTTCGGCACGAAACATACATTTTGACTTTTGTACCATTCTAAAGTGTCCTTTGCGTAATGACATGACGCCAAATCAGGCCAAAAAGCTACTTGACATTCGTGCTGCCTGATCAACGGCAATAATCGCTTCTGGAGACATTCCTTAACGTATTTCTGAGTGTTCATCGTCTCCGTTGTGATGCACGGACTAGATGTTTTACCACACTCGCATATTGCCTGCCAAACCATAACCTTCTTACCGAATTTTTCGGTAAAAATTGCCTTCTCCGTTTCGGGGATGTCTTTGTCTTCGCTTACAGTATAGAATTGTGGTCCGGGAAGCGTTTTGTAATCAAGTTTCAAATGCGTTTCATCGTCCATTATTATACACCCAGAATTTCTACACAATAACGAATCGTAGAGTTTGCGGGCCCGTGGTTTCACGGAGGCGGCCTGTTTTAGGTTCCTTTTGGGTTTTTTTTTTGGCACGCATGACGTTACTCGACGAGGTCCCTAGTTTTTTCGCAACATCCCGAACGGTCGCTGGTTTTCGCTTGTAGGCATCCTTGATCTTTTTATCGATATCCGTACTAACAGGACCGGATTTCTGACCACTCTTTGGTGCATCTTCAAACGTACACTGTTCTCTATATTTTCGAATGGCAGATCGTACCGCTTCGACGCTTACACCCTCTTCTTTGGCCAATTTTCTCAAGAAGAATCCGCACACAGTGCACCATTTGTGCACGATACTTTTTCGTTGTAAGACCGCGTATTTTGATAGGTAACACAAAACTGAGCACTTTTTTGATGCTATGTCTTTCAGAAATGTGCAAATAAAAGGACGCAGCTAAAACATGTTGAAACATTTCATTATATTCAAAGTGACCGTTAAAATAATGTGTGCTTATACTTCCTGGAACAGTCGTTAAGCGTACTTAAAAATCTTGTTTTCCTAATGAGCAAACCATCATCACACTTTGTTAGTGGAATCAATGAAATCCTTAAGGTTGGCTTAAATTTGGACTGACATTTATATATATTTAAATACGCCACAAACAATCATAAAGTTCTGTAGTTTGAATCAGCTTTAAATGTTATTATTTAAACGAAAATTTGTAAATTTCTTTTAACGAGTATTCAGGGAATTGGCCTTCCGCCACATGGGATTCCGCGAAATGACATACAATCGCCGAAGGATGTTATCCAACATCAAAGATTTTGTGGTTCATGAAATCAAAAAAATTTAGAAGAAACTTAATTTGGAGCAGCATGTTATCAAACAGTAGGCTTTGGTAAAAATTCAAATACAATCTAGCATACAGAGAGAGAACAAAGCAAGCATCCAATTCATTTAAAATACTGATGGAAATTCATTTGTTTTTCATTGAAATTGGCTCATTTTAATATTCGCCTTTCAGTGCTAGTATGTTTGATTACGCCTTTTCCAATGTTAGCCTCACAGATACTGGGAAAAAAAGTACCGGCCTATACTATTCGCCTATTTAGGACATTTTCATAGATTTTTTTTCCTGTGTTGGGGCCATGATACCACCGCGACCATTAATTGTTCTATTGTGGTGAGTCCTCTGTTTATGTATGCCAAATTGCAATGGCGAGTCACTATTCTTAGTAACTACCACTACTATTAAAGGCAATGATCCCAACTAGGTAATATATTCCTTATGAAATTTATTACCCTTTTGGGACTAACAACCCAGATTTCCGAAGGCTCCATAATACCTTTGTCAAGAAATCTGCATCTTTTATGCAATAGTGCAACGCAGTCACACAGTAAATGTTCAGAGCTTTCACTCTCCAGGTTACAAAAGCGACATTTATCTTCAGCTAGCTTACCGATGAGCTTTAAAGGATGTCCGGAAAGTAATGGGAAAAAATTAAAATAATATTATTTATTTTGAAATAATGATAAGAATTCTTATTTATTGCTCAGATTCAAGATATATAAGTATACAGAGATGTGAGTATGTTTACTTAGCATTCTACTCCTGATTTGGATATTTTGGTAAGCATAGAGTAACCGTGGTCCATGAGGTGCTGTCCATGAGTTTCTGCTACATCAGCTGCAAGTTTTTTCCAGATCCGCTTGAATCCAGTGAGGTTTTTTGGTGGCATATGTCTCTTAGAATACTCCTGTTTGCAAATTGACCAAAATTCTTCAATTGGTCTAGCTTGTGGCAAATTCGGCGGATTTTTGGATTTCGGGATAAATTCAATATTTTCTTGCCCAAGGAACTCAAGTAGTCTTTTTGCGTAGTGTACCGATGCCAGGTCTGGGCAAATTAAAACCCTGTTGGTAGAATGATGCTTACGAATGAACGGAATCAAACGCTTCTTCAAACATTCGTTGAGATAAATTTCTGCATTAATTGTTCCGGTTGTAATATATGGCTCAGACACGTTCCCAAATCGATCCATGGCCTGCCACACAAGGTATTTCTTGAAAAATTTAGATTTTTTCTTCGTTTTTCATCGTACGAAACTTCTTTGGGATTAGAACTGTGGTAAAATTTTCGTCCTGGCACTTCTTGTGGGTCAAATGGAACATACGTCTCATCATCAATTATAAGAACTTTTTGACGTGACTTGTCGAGAACAAAACGAGCGCCTGATTTCGCACGAGCAGCTTGGTCCTTAACATACTTTGGCACGATCTTTTTGTTCTCGCCTTGATACGTAGTTTGTTAATTTTAATATCACTGAGTGTTGACTTTGAAATATTCATTTTCGATGATAATTGGCGAACTGAAATATCCGGTTGCTTCTTAAATGCCTTTTCTACAGCATTCACGACCTTTCGCGTTGATACGGACGCTGGACGACCTGATAGTCGATGAAAATCAGCTGTACCAGTTTCGGAATACCTTTTTAGAACATTGTAAATAGTGCTGGATGGAACTCCTTCTGCTTTGAAGTGACGATACGTGGTAGTTTTGCACCCATCAGCGATATTTTGAAAAAACTGGACAATGCGTTTCGCACGCGCTTCCTTTTCGCTACGCTTCATTGTTTTGGTACATGACGTTTATGCACACTTAACTAATTATGAGTACTGCAAAGAAAAACCTACTCAACGGTATGTTTCACGCTAAATTTAACCTAAGCATTTGTTACAAAACATAGTGCTCAAATTTTTCCAGTTACTTTCCGGACATGCTTTAGGTGATATTTACTAGGACAGTGTCCTGTTATTAAACCTGTATATAGGCTCAGATCGCGTTCCGATAGATGTAGTAATCTATATATATGACAAGCGTTTGGCTTTATAAAACGTTTTGATTGCCGGGCATTTAAGGTCTTGTTCCAGTTGTACTGTACCTTCGTTTTCTCCCAGAACTTAAGCTCCATTTTAAGAGCGCAAGAAGATAAGCCAAAAAAGGGCTCGGCTCCAATGAATTTCGTGGTTGATCCTTTTTTTGCCAATTCGTCAGCCTTTTCATTTCCGTCGATTCCGTAATGCCCAGGAACCCAGTATAGGTTAACAGTGTTGCGACAGGACAGGCGTTGCAGAAATTTTGAGCATTCCCTAACTAGTTTTGGCGTATAAGTTTTTGATTTTAAAGCATTTAGCGCTGCTTGACTATCTGAACAGATGCATATATTTGCATTTTTGTAATTCCTTCTAATATAGATTGCTGCACATTCTAGGATAGCATATATTTCAGCCTGAAATACCGTGGGCCATTCTCCCATGGACACCGAAAAGTTAATTCCAGGGCCAGTTATTCCCATACTGTCTTGTTTAGAGCCATCAGTATAAAAGACTAATGATCCGGGCCGAATATTCGGCCCTCCTGCTTGCCAATCCAGACGCGTAACGTCATGAACATGGAAATTGTGGTTAAAGTAGTTTATTCTCTGCATGCAGTCCTCATTCAACATTATTAGTGGACTTATTGGAAACTCTTTTGTGATGCTCAGGTGTCCAATAAGATCCCCATCGAAGAAATTCATGGACCTTTTGAGCCTTAGAGCACTTTTAAATGCTTCCAATTCAATAAATTGATTTAGAGGAAGAAGATTAAGTACAGATTCAAGAGCTACAAATGGAGTGCTACGCATTGCTCCAGTTATGGAAATGGTGGCAAGCCTTTGCAGCTTGTTCAATTTGATCTGTGCCGTTTTCTGCTTGGTTTTTGGCCACCAGATAAGTGACGCGTAGGTGACCTTAGGTTTATCTATAGTCGAATAGATCCAATGAATCATATTCGGCTTCAGACCCCATTGTCTCCCAAAGGTTCTTTTACAGATCCAGACAGCACTTGTCGCTTTCGCTATTTGTTGATCAATGTGTTTGTTCCAGTAGAGTTTGTTATCTAAAGTTACCCCTAAATACTTAACTTCTGAGGACATTGAAAGCTTTACATCACCTAATTTAAGGTTAGCTATTGAAACGGTACGTCTTTTAGTAAAAGGTACAATAGTTGTTTTTGTAGGATTTATATTTAATCCCTCACGTTTACACAACGATAGTGTGAGATTTAATGCTTTTTGCATTCGGTCAGAAACCGTTTCATCAAATTTTCCGCGGACTATAATGACTATGTCATCCGAAAAACCAATTACCTCAAAACCTTGAAGCTTTAGTTTTAGAAGAAGATTATCAACAATCAGGGACCACAGAAGCGGAGATAGAACACCCCCTTGAGGACAGCCTTTAACTGCTGTTACTCTCATTTCTGAATTTCCTAGGGTAGCTGTTTCTACTATCCAGTTTACTATGTTTTCATTAAAACCATGATTTCTCATTGCGTTTATCATGGATGTGAAGGATGCATTGTCAAATGCACCTTCAATATCTAGAAACGTTGCTAGGAGCATTTCTTTAGAAGCAAATGATTTTTCTATTTTAGTAACCAGAGTGTGAAGAGCTGTTACTGTTGATTTTCCTGTTTGGTAGGCAAATTGTGTTTTACATAATGGTTTTTTAAAAAGAAATTCTGATTTTATGTATTCATCTATGAGTTTTTTCCATTAAGTTCAAAAATATTTATGACAGACTAATTGGTCTGTATGATTTTGGTGAAGATTTATCTCTTTTTATTTGCCTTTGGTATAAATACAACTCGGACTTGCATCCATTTCTTTGGAATATATCCCAGTAAAAAACTAGACTTGAATAAGTCAATCAAAATAGGAATTATCACAGATTTGCACTTTTGAATAAGTGCTGGAAAAATTCCATCTGGACCAGGGGATTTGAAAGGACTGAAAGAATCTATTCCCCATTCAATCCTAGAGTTCGTGAATATTTTATTTGCAATATTTCCAGCTTGTACATTGGACAATTCTGTTCCAACTAGTGAACCATTCATCCTAGTAGATCTATTTGATTCCACACGTTCTGAAGATGTGGTACTTTGCATGCAATTGTGATTTGGTAGTTGATCAGCAGTACGCAGAGACCCTGGAAAATGAGTTTGCATCATTAATTCCAGAGTTTCAGTTGTGTTGTCAGTAAAATTCCCGTCAGGTTTTTTGAGAGTCCCGAGACCATTGGAGTGATCTCTCGAGAGAACTTTTTGAATTCTTGCAGTTTCAGGAGTGCTTTCTATGTTTTCACACAGATGTCTCCAATCGTTCCGCTTGGATTTTTTTATTTCTCTATTATATTCACTCAATACCTCTTTGTGCTGACTCCAATTTGAAGTTATTTTCGTCCGATTGAATAATTCATAGATTTCGTCTTCCATTTTTCACCGTTGTTTTGATACTTTTGTAATTATCACCTTTTACTTTACGTCAAGTATATGTTTTGATTAAAATTAAGTAGTGGTAATAATCATGCATTAAAAAAAAAACATTTTGTTTACATTTTGCATATTCGCCATGAATCCAAACTGATCATATGAACGACGCAGCTCAATAGCTTGAGACTTTATAAATATTGTAGATCGCTTATTTACTCCCAAATCAGCCCTGTGAAGCAGTCGCAAAAGCAGTTTCTCCTCGAAAAGAATCCTCAATCTCATATTTAATTTCTTGCATAAACGGCCAACATGCAAACCCCGAACGATCTCAAACTCGCTAGAGACGATCAATGAACAATAAAATAAACGACGGACGAAGACGACACAGAGATTGTATTGGTGTGGGTGGAATCAGTGCGATTCAAAAAAAACTTTCTCGGAACGGTGGCGCGAGCGAGAAGAGATTTTCCTATCACCACTATGTTGCAATGTGAGAGGAGGTCTTCATTACTAATTTCTCCCACCACCCGCCACACCATCGGTTCTCTCAGTGTGTGCCATTGTCGGAGAATAAAGAAACGAGAGAGATTTTTTTTTCGTTCGGGCGATCAAGCGCATTCTCTGTTTCTCTGTCGTCCGCCTATACGAATGTCGGAACTATCGAGAGAGAATGAATCCCTCTCTCTGTCGATTCGACGAAGAGTGGGGGGTGAAGTGAGTGCCAGTGCTGCTTCTTTCTTGCTCATTCTGTTGTCGGTAGTTGTGTGGTTGTAGGGGAATGAAAAATCTAGATCAACATCAGAAAGAGGCGGAAGTTTCGAAACGTAAACAAAGCATATTTCAAAGAGACACAGGGAGAGTAGTTCACGGATAAGGCTATAATTCGTTTAACAACAAACTCCTTTTTCGATCTTGATTTAAATTGTCAGCTGGTATGATTCGGCTGGTTGTTATGACTGAAAATCAAGATTTGGATAATGTTTTTCATACCTTTTCTATGGTATCTAACCTTCTAAATTTCACATCCCAAAACTTTTTTTTCTTCACATTTTTAATGATGCAAGCCTCTTAGTTAACACTCATATGTACGATATCAACATCAAACAAATATCGGATTGTTAGATAGGGATTTCGTTGAACGAGATTGAAACTCTCACCTGTTTCGCTCGATGATGATTTTTGGAATTCCGCCCTCTTAAAATGTTATTCTAGATATAATATCCAAAGAAACTACTGCACGAAACCATCTTTACAAGATGGAAAACAAAGAGCACTGGTCGGCGCTCGGCTCTCAACGTCCGTAGAGGTGTGTGGGGGTATATGAATGGGAATTTGTCATAGTGGTATGTTGGATGGGTTTGTCTCATTTTTCGTTGTTTGTTGGAAAACGGAGATTTCTCTTTTTCCCTTCTGATGATGATGATGATGATTGGCAATAGTTTTTTTTTCTTGGATGAAAATTGTTTAAAATGGGTTTGTTTTTATTGTTTACTAACAGAAGGGGGTATCGAACTTATGGGAAACAATTCTTGCTCTTGTTCATAGCCTGTGAAAGAGTTCGAAGGTTTCTGTTATAAACAAAACATTCGGCATCAACAATGCTGGCTAAAAGATAAATTAAGTTGACTTAAACGACGCTAAAATATTGCTCCTCTCATCACCAATTAGGTTTGCCTCGCTTACCATAACGTAACCCGGTCATTTTGAAACAACCCCCCTATATGTTCACAGCTCGTAACTTCCTCCTAACCAGTGTCACCCCCTAATGTAATAATTATCTTGTTTCGTTCTATGAACTTCACCTGTCATGTATGTGTTTTTGTGTGAACAATTGTATCTTGCGCGTCGTCAACTCCTTTAAATCGCGCTAATATCCTCCCTCTAATGTCGGACTCGCGTGCGCACGCATCTTCTTCACTACTTCACCACAACCACCACCACCACTCATATACATAACAAAAATCACCACCCATATCACATATCTCCATCGACTCCCCATTCGATGATTGAAACTAAAGCTCTTTTGGACAACTATCTACCAGATACACGTACTGCCAGAAGTGCTTCAACGATATCCCTGGCGACATGGTTACCCTCGGTGACGATCCGATGCAGACGCAAACGTAAGTACTCAATCCGCGCACTTCCCCGCACCTCACGCTAACCACTGCAACTTTCCCCTTCCACCCTGCAGTCAAATCAAGAAGGACCAGTTCAAGGAGATGAAGAACGACCACCTGGAGCTGGAACCGTTCGTCGTGTGTTTGGACTGTGGCCGCAAGCAGCACCAAATCTGCGTCCTCTATCTGGAGTCCATCTGGCCGGCTGGATTCGTGTGCGACAACTGCCTCAAGAAGAAGGGCACCAAGCGGAAAGAGAACAAATCCAACGCCAAGCGATTGCCCACCTCCAAGCTGGGAACCTACATCGAAACGAGGGTCAACAATTTCCTCAAGAAGAAAGAGGCTGGTGCCGGTGAGGTGCACATCCGGGTGGTCTCCAGCTCGGACAAAATCGTCGAAGTCAAACCGGGCATGCGGAGTCGGTTCGTCGAAAACGGCGAAATGCTACCGGAGTTCCCGTACCGAGCGAAGGCCCTCTTCGCGTTCGAAGAAGTCGACGGCATCGACGTGTGCTTCTTCGGCATGCATGTGCAAGAGTACGGTTCGGAATGCGCCGCACCCAACACGAGGCGAGTCTACATTGCCTATCTGGATTCGGTGCACTTCTTCCGGCCGCGACAGTACCGTACTTCGGTGTACCATGAAATCCTGTTGGGTTACATGGACTACGCCAAGCAGCTCGGCTACACCATGGCCCATATCTGGGCTTGTCCACCATCCGAAGGCGATGACTACATTTTCCACTGCCATCCACCGGAGCAGCGAATTCCGAAACCGAAACGCCTGCAGGAATGGTACAAGAAGATGCTCGACAAAGGCATGGTCGAACGAACCATTCAGGACTACAAGGACATCCTGAAGCAGGCGATGGAAGACAAACTGCAGTCGGCTTCCGAACTACCCTACTTCGAGGGCGACTTCTGGCCCAATGTGCTCGAGGAAAGCATCAAAGAACTCGACCAGGAAGAGGAGGAAAAACGCAAACAAGCGGAACGCGAGGAAGCGGCTGCCAATGCAGTGAGTGTCTAGTTATTCCCCCTACTATCTTCGATCTAATTAACGTTAACCTTCTCTTTTGTTTCTACCATTCAAGCAGATTATGTCGATGAACGATGACAGCGACACGGGCGCCGACGGCAAGAAGAAGGGCGGCCAGAAAAAGGCCAAAAAGTCAAACAAATCCAAGGCGGCCCAGCGCAAGAACAACAAGAAATCCAACGAACAGAATGGGAACGATCTCAGTGCCAAGATCTTCGCCACCATGGAGAAGCACAAGGAAGTGTTCTTCGTCATTCGGTTGCATTCGGCGCAGTCGGCTGCCAGTTTGGCGGTGAGTGGTCAATTCGTTCTTCGTTGTTTTGAACTATATTTTTGAATTATCGTCTCATCCTGTAGCCCATCCAAGATCCGGATCCGCTCATCAACTGTGACCTGATGGACGGTCGCGACGCGTTCCTCACGATGGCCCGTGACAAGCACTTTGAATTTTCGTCCCTTCGACGGGCTCAGTTCAGTACACTGTGCATGCTGTACGAACTGCACAACCAGGGCCAGGACAAGTTCGTCTACACCTGCAACAACTGCAAGAATCACGTCGAGACGCGGTACCACTGCACCGTGTGTGACGTAAGTTATCGGTTTAGCCGTCCCATTTGCCCTCCTTGTTTCATAACCTCCTTACCCATTTCCAGGACTTCGATCTGTGCCTCACGTGCAAGGACAAGATCGGTCATCCGCACAAGATGGAGAAGCTCGGTTTCGATCTGGACGACGGTTCGTCGCCGACCGATATCAAGCAAACCAATCCGCAGGAAGCCCGGAAGCAGTCCATCCAGCGGTGCATCCAATCGCTGGTGCACGCTTGTCAGTGCCGCGACGCCAACTGTCGCCTGCCGAGCTGTCAGAAGATGAAACGAGTGGTTCAACATACGAAGCACTGCAAGCGGAAGACGCATGGCGGGTGTCCGATTTGCAAGCAGCTCATCGCGTTGTGCTGCTACCATGCCAAGCATTGCCAGGAGGCTAAGTGCTTGGTACCGTTCTGCCCGAACATCAAGCACAAGCTGAAGCAGCAACAGCTACAGCAAAGGTGGGTTCGATGGTTTGGCTTGGATGTGGATGGGGGAGAATCTAAATGTTGGTTTGTTTTTTTTCTCCACAGGCTACAACAGCAGCAATTGTTACGACGTCGTATGGCAGTAATGAACACGACCCGAGTGGGAGCATCGTCACAGCCGTTGGTATCGAGTAGTTCCAGCACTTTGCCAGGAAGCAGTGGGCCGACCAGTTCGGCGGGTGCTTTAAGTCCCGTTGGGCCGAATGGAATGGGTTCCGGAGCCGGTGGAATCGGCCCCAGTGGTATGAGCGGACCCGGTAGTGTCGGTTCAGTGGGATCCGCTGGTGCAGGCACCGGTGGAGGCATGGTTGGTCCGGGTAGTGTCGGTCCAGTTGGAACGCCCGGTGGAATGAGTCCTTCGGCGGCTCAGAGTCCGGTGTCGCAAATTGGCGGCCTGGGTAGTCCCCATCCACCGGGTATGGCGATGAAGGCGGAGGCTCAACCCCCGCCGAATGTGATGCAAGCATTGAAACAGGTACGTGTATGAAAACGGGCGTCCGGATTGGAATGGATTGTATTAATATTGGGGTTTGTTTGTTGTGGTTCGTTCAGGTTCAGGAGGAGGCAGCGCGGCAGCAGGCACCGCACGGCAGCTTTGGTAAGGTGAATCCCGGTGGAAGTCAAATGCCACCGCCGGTGATGCAAAGGGCGATGGCCGCCGGTGCTCACATGGGTGGAGTCAGTGGTGTGAGTGGCGTCGCCGGAATGGGTGGCCCTAACCAGCAGCAACCGGGCGTTGTCGGAGGTGTTCCAATGGGAGGCGGTGGTCCTGTGGTCGGTGCCGGCGGACAGAACGTGATGGCCCAGATCGATCAGTGGGGCAATCCGCGGTATCCGAATGCCGGTGGGCAGCAAAATCCTGCCGGTATGCGGCCGAATATGCCAGGCATGATGCAGGGCCAGCAGCAGCCGCAGCAACCGAATCCGATGCAGAGCGTGAGTATTGTTGTTTTTAAATTGGACGAATTTCACGCCAACTCATCCAGTGGTTGGCAGCACCCTCTCAGAATCTAATGAAACTTTTTGGGTGTGCAGACTATGTCTTTTCAAGCAACTTTGTTAACGTAGGACTACGTTTCTCTGTTCTATACCGTTATTTCAAAATTTTGAAAAATGAGGGTGTTACGCAAAAGTGAAAGGTTTTTGAACGCTAATACTCTTGTTCAAATGAACACAACGACTTCATTCATACACCATTTGATTAGAAACATTTGGCAAAATGTTGGCATTGAAACTACAATTAAGTGCTATTAGTATAAGTAGTTCAATTTTTTACATAAAAATGACCTACTTTTGCTCCCATACAAATCTCCGTATGAACAGATTGAAAATATGGGTTTCCCTATCCGGCTCCTCAAAAACGGGTAACAACTGGTTCAAATTGTCGTCTTCTTTTTATTTCATTAAGTTTCATTCCATGATGAATACAGAAATAGCCACACCCCTCAGCCGCAAAATTATTTTGTTTTGTGGCCGGTGTCTGATTTTTGAACTGAGGCCCGTCTCCTCTTTCGAATTTTGCTTCGTACTGTATTTTTGTGCCTTTCTTCATTCAGGGCTATGCTATCAGCGCTAGTATATGATGCACGCGAGATGAACCAAAATGATTTCAGTTTTCAACGCGAGCTCTTAGCTGGTGGTTAGGGCTTTGTCCGCCCGGTTGTGATATGGGAGACAGAGTCTTGCAAGACCGGCTAATCGGACAGTTACCGCTTTTCATGTCTACCCAATACATTGATAAAATGATTCGTCCCTTATGAAATCATTTCGGTTCGTCTCGCGTGATATATACCGTGAAGTACCCTAATTCTGCGCAGTGCCTAATTATGCGCATTTTGCCAAAATGTTGCAGTTAATTGCAAGATTGTCAAACTTCATATTTCATCCCATACACAAGAGAACAACATCCATTTACATGTAGAACGAAATTCAAAGAATATTCAACTAAACAATAGTTTGGAATGTTTTAAAATGCGCAAAATTAGGGCATTAGGTGTGCAGAATATGGGTACTTCACGGTACTAGCGTTGAATAGTATGGCCCAGAAAGATGAAGATCACGGAAGTGCAGTATGGAGCAAAATTCATAAGAAGGTACGGGTTGAAAGCAAAATTATAGAACTATTTTATTACAAATTTTACCAACCATACGTTTAAATTAGACTACAACATTATTATTATAAATCAACACGGTCCTACGTGAACCTTTCCGTTATATTCCTGATATAACTCACCACTATTTTTTTTTTCAACATTTATGTAGACTACCATTTGAAAAGGGCTTAAGTTTTTTGATCGATTTTTTTTAAATTAACGTAACTCAAAAAGGAAAAGACTTACAAAAAAGTGATGTATGGGTGACTTTTAGGGAATTGTCTTAACTAAAAAAATATATTTTAAAATCTAAAGTTAGAATTTAAATTTGATTTAAAGCGAAAAATGACTATCTTAGAATTGGACGAAATTTTTTTTTAAATGGCCCATATAATTGTCTAAAACTTTGCTATACATTGCAAGATGGGCACTTTTAAGGAAAAAAAAGTTTTTCGAACAACAATTTTTTCATGTCAACATAGCTCAAATGGAAGACTTACAAAAGTATGTTTAATAAGTGACTTTTAGTATATTGTCTGAACTTAAAAAAAAATTGCAAAATTGATTTTTACACACTAAAAAAAATATTTTAAAATTTTAAGTAAATTTTCAAAAATGGCTATCTACGAATTGAGCGAATTTCTTTCCTAAAAAAGGCAATATAATTGTCTAAAAGTTCGCCATACATTGCAAGATGGGCACTTTTAGAGAAAAAAAGGTTTTTCCTATTTTTACCGTGTATCACGCAAACTCGTCTTGTTATGGTCTTCAACACCCTTATAGAATCCAACAAAATTTAGCAGTCATAAAGAATTAAATGTATTGAACATTTTTTTTTTAATAATCATTTATTTGTACAGGCTCAATCGAATTAACTTTACAGAGCCAAATTTTCATACTTTTATACATCATTTATCTTAAAACTTAAGTTAGGAGGATAGAGCCGATTACTCGCGGCCGTGAGTATTGAACATTTGGTAAAAAACAATAATCGTCTAGACTAACATTTAAAAAGGGTCAAACATTTTAAATCTCCCTTGACATCAGAACCAAAAGTGTACGTTTAAGTACAAGTCATTCATTCATTCTGCTTGTTCGGATGTTCCTAGGTTTAGGGGCGATTCAAATATGGCTTTGAAAATTTTGGGGGGTCAGGAGGAAGGTCAAGATTTGTTACAGAATGTGTAGAAGGTATAGGAAAAATTGTGAGGGGGGCTGATAAGTCTAACAGAATAGCGGACGTCACTTTTGAATCGCCTTTGAATGGATATGCATCAAGTCTTATCAAATTAAAAAAAATCTAATTTGATAAGACTTGATGCATAGCCATTTAAAGACAATTCAAATACAGGGTGGCCACACACTCGGGAAAATCGGGAAATGCGGGAATAATGCAGGAATCCAAATCATCGGGAAATATGCGGGAAAAAGGCGGGAAATTCAAAAGTCATCGGGATTTTTTGTCATATGGAAGGAAACATACTCACCCCTTTTTCAAATGATTTGAGTAATGTTTTTGTCATTTACTCCGTCCACCGATCTCATTGTTCAGCCTGTTCAAAACGTACCGCTTAGAGCATCTTCAGCGGTGGTCTATTTTAACATCTTTATAGTTGATTTGCACCAGCAAACTTAAAAAGAACCAGCTAAAACAGACCAACGTTGTTTTGTTTTTTTCAGAGACCAAGGATTTTTCGCAAACTTTTTGCCATGGATTGGTTTGAGTGGTGGTGAGTGTGTGAATGCATGTATCTCATTTAAACGATATTAGATAGTGCTGATAGACGAGAAGCACTTTCTGCGACGTTTCAACATGCCAAGGGATATGATCCTAGACATTATGCGACAACTAGAGTCAACTGATGACTTTTTCCAGCTGTTGCGATGCAGCTGGATATGTTGGCCTTAGTGTTGGCCTTAGTGTTGGCGTATGTCCTCAGTTAGTTCTCTCGACGAAAACTTGGGGGTTGGTGACCCTGAGGATTTTTTGCAAATCTGTCCTTAAGACTTACGCAGTATTTACATCCCCCAATATCGGAAAAGGTAAACAAACTTATAGACAAAAATACTTCCCAAAAGTTCGAATAAAATCTTATAAATTCAGTGCACTTAGAAACTAAGGGAACTTATCAGAAGCTCGGTATACTTCTTAGATTTGACTTAGACTTTCCCGAGGTTTAGCTATTTTCCCTGATGTCAAAGGAACATCCCATAAAATCAGGGAACTTTCCCGAAAATCGGGGAGCTTTCCAGAAATTAAGGGTTCTTCCTAGAAGTTTAGACAACTTTCCTTAAATTCAGGGAACTGTCCACAAATTCAGTGAGCTAACCACGAGTTCAGGGAAGTTTCCAAAAGTAAAGAGTTCTTCACAGAAGTTCAGGAAACTATCCAGAAATTCAGGGAGCTTCCAGAAGTTTAGAAAACTTATCAGATTATTTTGGGTATTTTTCAGAAGTTCATAGAACTACTCAAGATGTTCTGGGAACTTCCCAAAAGTTGAAGGAACTTTCCAGAAAATTGGAGAACTTCCAATAGAGAACAGTTAAGAATTTCATGAAGCTTTTCAACAGTTTGCGGATCTTCCTAGACTTTTAGTGAACTTTTTAGAATTTCATGAAACTTGCTAGACATGTAGGAGTTCAAGAAACTTCCTTGAAGCTCAGGGTTTCTCATGAATTCAAAAAACTTCTCAGAACTTCAGGAAATGCTAACAAAGATCAACAAATCAGCAAACATATCAGACGTTCAGAGAACGTCCCAGAAATTCAGAGAATTTCCCAGAAGTTCAGGAAGCTTTCCAGAAGCTCGAAAAAACTCCCAGATGCTCAGGGGATATAGCAATTCAGGAAATTTCTCAGTAATCCTGAGATCTTCCAAGAATTTCAGAAAACGTCCCAGATAAACAGGAAACTGGATTTTTTGAGCATTCAAAAAGTTTAGGAAACATTCAAAGGATTTTTCCATAAATTTGGGGAGCTTCCTGGAACTTTAGGGATCTTTCCAGGTGATCGAGAAACTTTCCAATCGTTCCGAAAACATCCCAAAAGTTCGCAATCCGTCTCGAATGAACTAAAACGTCTACAGCAGACGTACAGTTTAAAGAGACGTTAATAGAATGTTAATGAATCCAAAAGTTCACAAGGTCGATTTTCTTTAGCAAATTTCAACAACGTGTATGAGTTGGTCGTAACGTAGCTTAAGCTGCAATTTTATTTGAATTCTAATTCGCTGGGCACTGGGTTCCCTTCAAGAAAAATCCGGCGGACATTGCGACCAAGTGGGGAAACGGTCCAGATCTAACTACAACCATATCTGCGGTTGTCAGAGTCAGAATGGCCAACGCAGAGAATATCTACGTCACCCACGGAAGAAGAACTACGTCCTTGCTATGTGGTGCAGGCGATAAAAACTCCGGAGCGTCTAGTGGAACTGGAACATTTTTCTCGGTTATCTAAACCTCAAGAAGAAGATTTCCAGACACGAACGATCAACAGGACCGCTAACTTCAGAAGAACTCAAGAGGACGGGAAATTTTCTTATCCGATAGGCGCATCGCAGTTCCGGACGAGATAGTGGTCCTTAAACGGAATAAATTGGCGTCAACGAACTAGCAGATGCCTTTGGAGAAAACCAGTGCTCGCTATCAGCTGTGTCCAATCCTGGACGTAGCAGACATTCTTCGAGTGGATAGCAGAATTGAGCGGCACCAAACATCGAGGAGGACATGAAGTTTCCAGTGATACTTCCTAGGAAGGACACGTTCACTGCTCTCCTACTAGACAGCTACCATCGTAGATATCTACACGGCAACTCGGAAACTATGGCGAACGAGGTTCGCCAACGATTCTACATTCCAAGGTTAAGGACAACGTGGTGAACCAGTGCAGTGCCGGATCTACAAGTGCTTGCCCAAGATTCCCAGCATGGCACTCGCCACTAGCAAGGATGGCATCATCTGTACGTCCGTTTACATATACCGGCCAAGATTTCTTTGGGCCCCTAACAGTGAAAATTGGTAGAAGCAATGCGGAAATGCTGGATCGCCCTGTTTACTTGTTTAACTATAAGGGCGGCGCACGTTGAAGTGGCTCACAACCTATCGACGGAATCCTGCGTAAAGTACATCCCACGATTCATCTGCCGACGAGGATCACCTGCGGAAATCTATTTCGATAAGGGTACCAATTTCCAAGGAGTAAGCAGAATTCTGAAAGAACAAGTTACGGGTACTACTACGAAGTGGATGTTCAACCCTCCCGGAACTCCACACATGGGTGGAGCTTAGGAGAGGATGGTGCGCTCCATCAAAACTGCCGTCGAAACAGCCTACAACAACAACCGCAAGTTAGACGACGAGGCTTTGGAGACATTTATGGTTGAGGCCGAAGCAATTGTCAACAGCCGTCCATTGATAAATCTGCCACTGGCGTCGGGAGAATCTGATGCGCTTACACCGAACCATTTACTGTTGGGCAACTCAAGTGGAGTACGGCAACCAGCAGTTGAAGCAACAGATCCAGCAGAGGCTCTACGCTCATCGTGGAACCAAGTGCAGCATCAGCTCGACGTGTTTTGGAAGAGGTGGATTATAGAGTATCTCCCAACGCTAACGAAGCGACCGAAGTGGTGTGGCGAGATGAAGCCTATAATCGACGGCCAGTTAGAGGTCATAGTAGGCGAAGGCAAGAGGAACGAGTGGACGAGAGGCCGTATTGTTCAAGTAATCAAAGGGGCTGATGGGAGGATTCGGCAAGCTATCGTCCAAACTGCGAGGGGTTGATGACGATAGTAAAACTGGACCTGGTGGCCAGTGCTACGGGGGAGAGGATGTTGATACTGGCATCACTTCTGGTCACGGTGGAGTGATCGATCGTTGACAGGACTGTCAAATTGCTATAACAAAATACCAAGCTCATGCAAATTGTAAGTTTCCTATTTCTATTATTATAAACTGCAAATTATAAGTTCCTAGTTCTATTATTAAAATATAACCTAATCTAAAAACACTCATTCCTGAACATACGAACACTGCCCGGATAAAAATAACCATACAATTACAATACAATAATATAAAATTACATTAAAATCTATTTCCGACCATGAATCTTATTGTTTATGAACCAGACAAAGGAAAAATGCATATTGTCAATACAATAGATCTACAATTCACTCCATGTGCTAGGATTTTCAACAATTGTGAAACAATACAATTAATAGTTATTGGTTCAAATTTGTTTGGAAAATAATGATTTTTTCTATAGTTAAGATACATAACAACCCCCCTTTTCTATTGTCGATGTCTCAGTTTACATTAGATTCTATTGTGGTAACAATAACTCCTATTGTCATCTTATAGTTGTGAACAATAATATTAATTGTACATACTATAGATTCTATTGTATGGTTACAATACATTCAATTGTAAATCTATGAGATTTTTTTATTCGGGTGTATAGGGAATTAATTTTAGGCTATTCAATGAAATTTTTGTAATATTTTAACTTGCATCCACTTCGAATGGATATTGTTTTGAGAATGAATCAATGGAGCATGACACATGGTATTTTGTTATAGCAATTTGACAGTCCTGTCAACGATCGGTCAATCCTAGACAAAATCGTCAAAAGGTCGAAAGGAACATTTGTAAACAATGACTTAAATTTCTTGGAAATGCCAGATTGCTAACATCTGTATCCACTACCGATGGGAAGGTAATAACTGCCTCTATCTGTTTCTGGTGCTATTTTGGTTGTGAGAGCAAGCAGATCCCAGAAAAATACGCTAGAGGTCATTGTTTACAAATGTTACCTTCGACCTTTTGACTATTTTGTCTAGAATCCATCGTGACCAGAAGTGTTGCCAGTATCAACACACCTGATTTATCAACACACCTGATTGTATTATAACTAAAGTTTAAAAAATTAATTATTTAAAAATAAGCCCTTTCCAAGTAGCATCCTTCATTTTTAAAATTAATAATTTAAAAATAAGCCCTTTCCAAATAGTGAAGACCCTTAAAAAATCCAAATTGTCAATATAATTAAATTTAATTGGCTTCTGTGTGGTTTTAGGACCAAATTATAAGACGAGTTGGCGCAATTACACGGGAAAAATTGGACATGAAAAATTTTTTGTTAGAAAAAAAAATTTCCTTAAAAGTTTCTATGTTGCAATGTATGGCGAACTTTTAGCCAATTATATTAACTATATTAAGAAAAAAAAATTGTCCAATTCTACGATAGCCATTTTTGCTAATTGACTTTAAATTTTTAAACATTTTTTTTTAGCGATTATGAATCGATTTTACAATTTTTACATATTTTTCCATAAGAGCAAAAACAATTTTCTAAAAGTCTCCTATACATCACTTTTTTGTTAGTCTTTTCCTTTTTCAATTATGTTGGTTTTAAAAAAAATCGATCAATAAACTTAAGCCCCTTTTCAAATGGTAGTCTAGATACATTTTGAAAAAAAAAAACAAAGTATGCAAAGTAGCTTGAAAAGCTCAACACTCAAAAAAATCGTCACGTTGCTTCCACGTGAAACGCACGTAATTTTCGTCAACTGCCAAAACCATTAATAAACACGTGGAATCACGTAACAGTTATGTGATTTCCACGTAAATCCATATTCTACGCGAAAATCATATAATTGTTACGTGATTTTTCACGTAAAATGGTACGTAATGTTCACCTGATTTTACTTAAGAAGATTTGGTTACGTGTTCAGGTGAAAGTTACGTGGAAATAACGTTACGATTTTTTTGAGTGTACCCACCCACATAGTTTCATTGGATTCTGAGAGGGTGCTGCCAATCACGAAGACGAGTTGGCGTGAAATTCGTCATTGATGACTATTCTGCGGTGATCTGATCGAATTTTTTCCCCGTTTTTAAATCAGGGCATGATGGGTGCCGGCGTGGGTGCAAATCAAATGATGGGTGGAATGCGACCGGGGCCGGGTGGCGTGTGCATACAGGGCCCGGGCGGAATGGTTGCTAATCCACAGCAAGTGGGCCAACAGCAGGGACAACCGTCGCAACTTCCGACGAACCAACCGAAGGCGGCGATTGCTCAACTCATGGCAACACTCAAGAATCCCCAGGCCGGACCGGAACAGCAGCAGCAACTGCTGTCGATACTGAAGGCCAATCCGCAGCTGATGGCGGCGTTCATCAAGCAGCGGCAGCAACAGGTAAGATCCAACAGCAAAATGACTGACAATGACTTTCACCGCTATTATTAGGACGAAACTGTTCAGAAATATAGACCTATAGATTAGATTGGACCCTTTTTTTGTTTTGTATCGTGTAACCCGAAATTGAAACCGCTTAACTTTCAGGCCCAGAACCAGCAAAACCAGAATCAAGGTGGAATGCCTCAACAGCAGCAGCAACAGCAACAACAACAGCAGCAACCTCACAACGTGATGCAACATGCGGGTGCCGGTGGTGTTCAGGGTCAACAGCAGGGAGGCCCTGGCCAAGGACCCGGTGGCATGCCGTACAATCCGGCAGCAGCCGGTGGCCCGATGGGACCGAATCGCATGCAAGGCAGTGTCCAGGGCATGGCCGGCGGTGGTAAACCCGGAGGAGGCAACCCGCAGATGCAGTTACCGGTAAGTACCAGTCATGTTTGTAGATTTGCTCTTTTCGACGACACTTGTCCGGTAGACAATTTGGGTAACGGATTGTTCCACCCGTCTGCCCACAGATTCAACAACAAATGTGGTACAAACAACAGCAACAACAACAGCAGCAGCAGCAACAACAACAGCAACAGCAGATGATGTTGCAGCGACAGTTGGCAATGGGTGGTGGCAATATGCAACCAGCTCCTCCGTATCAGCAACGACCTCGACCGCAGCAGCAGATGGGAGTCGGAGGTTACGGCCAGGGTGGTATGTTCCCCGACCAACAACAGTACATGCAGCAAGGACTGAAACCAAACCCCGGCCAGCAGGGTGGCGGTGTGAACGTTAACGTACTCTCGCAGCAACTCCAACAGGGTCCCGGTGGCCAAGTGATGGGTCCTCCAACGCCACAGCACTCGATGCAACAGCAACTGATGCAGACCGTACGGTCACCACCTCCAATTCGATCTCCTCAACCGCAGCAGTCTCCGCGGGCTGTTCCGATACCACGGGCACAACCCTCGGCATCGCCCCGGGCGCAACCCTCACCGCACCATTTGCCTTCCCATTCGCCTGCGCCGACCGGTCCCGGTGGTGAAATGCACAACCACATGCATCCACACCAGTCACCGGTCGGCGTTGGACCCGGTGGTGCCGGTGGACCAGGCGATCCGAATCAAATGGGTGGAGGCCCTGGCGGACCCGGTCCCGGCGGTCCCAACGATACCAGTCCACTGACCGCACAGGATCAGCTTACCAAATTCGTCGAGCAGTTGTAGTAGTATCATATGTACTAGCAGCAACAGGAGCGTTAGTAGTAGCTCGAACGCAGCCTTATTACCTTCTACCACACACACTCACACACATGCACACACAGACATACAATCAACCAAATCGGATATAAGCAAACAAAATCAAACCGACACATTTTTCCCCGTTTAAGCGCTAAGATGTATAAAATGTCAATGTAAATATCGCCCTTAGACCCAGGCAAAATTAAGTTATAATGTAGTCTACGATTCCCATTACCGTGGAAAAGTATGCTTAATTTAAGCAGCAAACAAACAAACAAAAAAAACATTGGGTATTGGAGACACGACGAAACAAGTATTTATTTTTGACTTCATTCATTGTCCCACCCCAACCCCACATTGTGTGTCGGATTTTGTACACAGCAGCAGGAAGGTAGAAGCCTATCTTAACCTAATTAGGTAGATTTAAATAGTGAATGTTGATTGTGGTGTATATTCGGCTTGAATCGGTCGTTTTCAAAAGGACGGAAGGAAACGCTAGGGTAGCCTTTGTCTAGGATGGTTGGTCAGCTACCTATCTGCTAGGTTAGGTTAGGATTTTATAATAAAACAGAAGAAGCACATCGTGAAAACAAGAAAGAACTACGCAAAAAAATCGAAAAACTCTTCAAATGCACCGGGAACATTCGTCTCAGTGTATCCGGAAAACGTGTTCCAACGCGCGGACCCCTCAAAGCGAATAAAAAAAAAATAACTGGTAGGACGGAAATTTTAAGCACTTGTGCGTGTGTGTAAATATTGTCGATAATAGAGATTTAAAAAAAAGTGCGAGGTACTATTCTATAAGGGAAGATAACTATCATTAAAAGAAGAAGAAGAAGAAAAAAAATAAACGTTGATCTTGGAACTGATCAACAACAGCAGAGAGGAGACATCAACCATCAAACAAACAGTAGGAAAAGGCAAACGTTAGTATTGATTTTACGAACGATAAACGGTTCTTCAATTATAAAGGCCATTAAAAGTGATATTTCTTTCTTTCCTGCAGCAATAGTGAAATGTGTGTGTGACGTAGGTTTTCGTTTTTGTTTTTTAAAAGATGAAACTCGATGCATTTGCCCCGTTCCATAGGTATGCTTAGATTATTTATTCCTTTTGAATTGGATCCTAGTTCCATGTCTGCTCTTGTGTGTTGTGCAACGTGGGGAGAGTGCTTTGCGCTGTCAGCGGATTCCGGTTGGGTTCATTCTGGTGGTGTTCGATTAAATCAAGCATTGGTTTATATTATAGCTGTCGAAATGATGATTTTTCGTAATTTATGTCATTTGAAATGATCATTTTTTTCTAATGAGTCTCAGAATTTCGTCAAAAGTGCTTCAGTTCTTTTCGTATCAAAAAATATTAGACTCGTTTTTTTTTTTATTATACCATTAGGGTGACCATTTACGTATTAGGGTGATCCGAAAAATCTTTTTTCAAATTCATAAATTCTAAACCGCTCGACCGATTTTTACGGTTGACCTTCCAAAAGATGAAAGATTGTTTAATGTTGTTTTTAAGAAAATATAGGAATACTCAGAAATATTAGAACTTGAATGAAAATATTACGAAAATGGCTTTTTATTGATGAAATGAAACTGCGAAGAAATTCAATGACTTCTTGTTTTTATATTCCTAATTGAATTGTTTTTGCGCTTCTGAAAAAATAACACCGACCGGATCTTTTTTGAACTAATATTAGGAGAAGACTCATTCATATAAGTATAAAGTTTGAAGTACTTTAATTGATAGTTTAACTTTATTTCAAGAGCTTTTTCCGGTCTTCAAATTCATGTCAAGTTTGGATCATCGGCACGGATTTAACGAGTTTTTCTTTTGCTTCAAGATTTTAATTCATTCTTGAAATCTTAATTATGGCCTTGAAAACGCTCATATAACTTAAATTCTTACTCGGTCACTGGGTGGCTATTGATTCCGGGATAAAGGCCTAACCAGTCCAGTTCAGTCGCTTTATCAAACGAATTATGTAGTGCTATGTGATTTATAAAGTATTGCGAGTCAAATCCGGAAATGTTGATTTACCAGAAGCAATGTCCAAATGAACGGGTTGATATTAGCATTAGCATTGACGTTTGCACACCTCGTGGACGGAGCAACGATGAGGAATAACTCGTTGAAGACATTGCATGTCACCATGAAGAGGAACCAGTTTGTTGTACGTGTCTTCACGCAATGTTCTCCACGAAATAGACTTTTCGTTCGCAACCGTTGGAGATAGGGAGGATTTGGTATCTATCTTAAGAAGACACGCGGAACCCTCGTAACCTTCTTAAGATATCAAAGGAAAAGTGAAATGAACTGTCAGAGAGTTTAACAGAATGCCCTGTTTGGTGTACAGAACAAAAATTTATTTAAAACGGTCGTTGGGAGCATCTAGTCTAAAAAGGTTAAGTGATGCTCCAGTTCTCTTCAAATGGTTGGAACTTTAACATTAACTATAGTCCTAGCCCAATATGGCTTATGGTTATAGCGCCAATACTCGCTCACTGAAAAAAGAAGAATGTTTGAGCATAGAAAAAAGGGGCATTCTTAAGATGTTGGTCTAATACCTCAATTGAAGGGCTCTTATCTATTTCGGGATTGTTTTACTTCTCAAAAAAATCGAGACAGTATCGCAAAGGAATATGATGTTGCATTTAGTAGCCGAACAATCAGAAGAAGACTAACTGAAAGCGATCTAGGGGTTGCGTTGCTCAACATAAAACACCACTGGTTTCGTAAAAAAAAACCTTACGGCTCGACTTCTTTCCGCAAAAATAAAAAAAATAAAGACAAGCTGAACACCTAATGGCAAAACAAATTATGAAGTGACGAATCGTAATTTAATATATTTGTACGTTTGGTGCCCACCTAAGCAATTGCTAGATCTGAAGTATACAGCATAGACTGTAAAGCACGGAGCTATATAAACGTATTCGTTAAACAGCATATTGATTGATCAGCACAATGTCCTGAGCTGTATCTCATTGAGAATTTGTTGAACGACATGAAACAGCATATCAAAATAAAAAAATAAGAACCCAACAATTGGACCGAGCATTGAGAGACAGCTCAAGAAGGGTGGTAGAGAATTCCTATCCAAAGGAACCAACGACTCGTTGAAAGTCTACCGCGGAAATTGGAATATGTGTTTGCTTAGAAAGAGTTTCCCACTAAGTATCGATCATTAACTGGAAAAGATTATCCGTTTTCTTTCTTTCATAAAGTTACATGTGCTAATTATATGAACAAGTTCAAATTGACATGTTCATTAAAATGAAATAAACTAAATTTTTCAATAAAGAAATAAAATCAAAAACTTTCATAAAGAAATAAAATGATATTGTCAAAAAACGAATGTTATTTCTTCCCAAACCGATTAATTGCACGTTGTGTAAAACTGAGATAAAATGGAAATGAAATTCCTGCTTTTTCATACACAACCAGTGGATTGTGATAACTGCAAGCAGTGTTGATAAAAATCATGCTCGTTAGGTTCAAAGGCGTGGATTTTCAGGCAACATAACATTGACTGCCTATAAGTTCCATGCGAAAATCAAACGATAACTCGTGACAACAAACGTAACCAGAAGAATGAACGTTCGATTTTCAAAATGCTTTGATATTCATTTATGTAGACAGGTTCATTTTCAACTTGAATTTAGATTTGTCGGAGATGAGATTCAATAAACCACAACGAATATCAATTAGCCGTCGGGATCGGATAATACGCAAGGGCAGCCCAGTCCAGGGTATTCTTGCTAGAATCTATTCTTATGGAACGATGATGACGAATCAGTTGTTTCATGTTCGTATAATGATTCAAAATACTCAATAATACAAAAAATCATCGCAAGAGATGATGTTCAAATTTTGTCTAATGAAATTCATGCTGACCGATTGATAATCAAAACAACAGTGACAGCAGATTTTTGACCCGCACTTAGAGCTGACTTCAGTGACAGTGGTAACCATGAAAAACGGGAATGTAAACATCATCATTACACTGGGATAAAATAATGTTCACTTCTCATGCATGAATATTTATGAAAATCCAAGGCACCGACTACAAGACCACCATCAATAGACCGGCAAAAACTCACATTGTTTCATACATATGAATTCACAAAACTGGAAACTATACCTACTGGTGGTTCGGAACTTCTCCTTCATCATGGAATTATTTGTTTTTATCGCCACAAAGTTAAGTATTATTCTACAGGAAAAGTGCGAGAAAACCTGTTTCAACAAAAACGCACTGAACAAGAACACAATTGAGTTCCCATCTTAATGTGGCTTCGAACGACAAAATGTCTGATAATTGCGATTGGGTTTCTAGTCAATCTACAAACAATACTCTACTAAACAAAATGGCACGAGCCCACCAAGAAGTCTACTGCAGCCTGGAACTTGAGGTAATAGTTTGTCTCACTCTGCATCATCCAACGATTAAATTCTTCGCCATCTTTTTGCTGCAGAATTCACTCATTGTGATTATCTAAAACTGCCTTGGAATTCTCAGTTCTGAACTGGTGATAATGTCAGCGCCAGCGCCAAAAACGAGCGAAAAAAAAACGTCAGCTCGTGGCAAAGCACACTTTCACGTTTTAGAAGTATTGATATTAAGCGAAAAATATGGGGGTTATCCTGAGAGTCGAAGTGATTTATGTCACATGCTGAAGTGAGAAAAATCACATCGTGAAACGTAACTACCCATTTGATTTCCCCAGGAGAGTCACGCAACTTTTCGGGTGTGAAAAAGGTTGAAGGACTTTTGGTATGACCTGTTTCGCTTCGCGTTTCGAGATTCTCAATTGTCTGAAAATCCTGGTTAGCGTTCGGCTTTTTCCGCGGTACCTAAATGATGCCTATCCAAAACGGACAAGCTTACCCCATGTGGCATTGCAGGTGAACGAAAGTAGCATCGTATCTCGAACTTAACTCGTCCAACTGTGGAACTGTATCTACAGTAATGCCATGTCGGCAATGGAACTGGTCCGAACATCGGTGTTTGTAGGATACAGGGTGTCCTGAGAGATTTTCCCGAGTCCTGGAGTTGAGTTTGATAGACAGGTTCAAGCCGGCTGAGCAAAGAATGGCTACGATGGCGATACGGTTAAGGGTCTAACATGAATTACTCCGATAATAATTGTGTTATAATATCGGAAAACACAACGGAAGAAAATGCACGTCAAACTTGCTACCCTTACCTATTATGGTAATCTGAATAACCGAAAAAGATCGAATCAAAAGATGCATCGGAATCAGGTGACGTCCAAGCGTATAATTGCTTCATGACTGAAAAAACAGCGTTCCTCTTTTTATCCACGAAATCGTTAACACACGTCTTGTGTTCAAGGTTTTCAATATTGTCAATTGCATTTTTCGACAATTAATTATCGTTCCTCTGAGTAAAAACGACTTACAAATCAGTAAAATGGAAAGAGCTCACCCGGATAATCAGCAACAATCAGCAAACGTGTACCAATCGGTTCGTTTTTGAAGTTCATTTACACCGGATTTTAGTTCTATTCAACACACCAATGATGTTTAGCACAGCATCCACTATCACACGCGACGGTTATTATTATTATTGAGATTCTAATAAGGATATATTTCATCACACAAAAAATACTGAAAAAAACGTGACAGCTCACCAAAGTCCAACCGTTCATGGTCAGAGCTTGCTGCGATCGTAGCAGTTCAATAGGGATTTTCTCTATGATATGGAATGTGTGCCAAAAAGTTTCCGCTAAAGCAGATGATTGGGATTCAATTCCCTTACACAGCGGAAGCTATGGAACAAGCAGAGAAGTTATGGTCACAAAATCATTCGTTTCCCCATGTAATTGGTGCTATTGATTGTACCCATGTATTAGCCCAATTACATGGGGAAACGAATGATTTTGTGACCATAAGATCTCTGCTTGTTCCATAACCCCCATAACGTGAAGATGAGTTCATCAACTGGAAAGGACTGGCTCCTCTAATTTTCAGGCTACATGTAATGGGAAGGAGTTATTTACCTCTGTAGACTGTCCATGGCCCGGCTCTGTACATGATTCCAGAATTTTGAAAAACTCGGCCATTCATAACATCATGCATGAAAATGCGTATGCAACGCTTCTATTAGGAGACAAAGGGTACGGGACCGATCTATGGATAATGACCCACTACCATTACCCAGAAACACCAAAGCAAACAAACTACAATAAAATTCACAGCTGCGAACGGGTCGTCATTGAACGTGTATTTGGGCAAGTCAAAAGACGTTTCCCTATTCTGAACTGAAACATTCGTATGAAAACCGACAGAGTTCCCACAATCATACTAGCTTTCTTTGCACTGCACAATGTGGCCAAATTGCTGGGAGAACAAGACTTTGATTTCATTTCAAACCATTTATTTAGCAGATCCGTTATCAATCAAACCCGTCACAGAATTTGTCCCCGGTGATGCAGGTGGAATAGGCACGTAAGCGAACTTTCGGTCGGCTAAATTATTTTCTATGCAATGGTCAAAATAGAGTTTTTAAATTTTTGAGTATTTACATTTTTTTTGAAAAACTGCCATATGATCGCTTTTTGCCCAAAATGTAAAATGTTATTCGAATTAGGTCGATAAGTTGTTCCGTTCTGAAGTTATCGCCGAAAACCAACTTTACTACTTGTAGATTGTGTTACAAGATAGTAACTACAATATCCAATGTTTACTACTTTTTATTCATACGGCCCAATGTGACACACTTAGTTGCAACTTAGCTCAACTTAACATAACTTTCTGCCTGCTGTTGGATACATTTCTTAGACTGATTACAAAGTCAGAAAGCGGCGAGTGCAGTTGCTTTATCAGGAAAAGTTGGAAGAACTTCTGAACAGGTTAGATCGCATGCTAGAAGTTCTGTTGAGACGTCGTCGTACGTTCAAAAGGTCAGCAATAATCCATGACAAATCCTTCGATGGTAACAAAGCGGAGAGTTAAATAATCTCGTGGCACGTATTCCAAAATCTCTGATTGTTGGAGCTCCGCGAGCAACCGCAAATCCTGAACACACATGCAAACGTATCCATTGCAGGGCCCTTCGTTCCACGCTTGCAAATGAGGTAACAAAATGGTCAAGCCATTCGCGCTGATCCTGTACAAATCACAGCGAGACTCGTCTCGTCCATGGCAGCCAATCCCGTAAGTCTAGTGATGTGAGATGACGTCGTTGTCATCGAGTTGATCATCTTGTTCAGTCGCTGCCGCTGCTTCATTGCCTGCAGCTCCGAAACCAGTGGCCGCGACTTCCGCTTCCTGACATGTAGTATGTTCATGTTCGCCAGGTACTTTTTCACTGTTTGACCGGTTGAACCGATCTCCCGGCAAAGCGCACGCAGCGATGTAGCCACTTTTCCCTGGGTCTTCCTCTTCAGCTTCTTTTGGAGCTTCTTGTCGCTCTGTGTCGTCGGATGCTCTGATTGTTGTCTAATAGTGCCAAGATGTTGTGGATGCCGGGACGGGCATATCCGGCGTCCACAAAGTGCCACTCGATGTCCGTTTTCGACGCGGCGGGGTGCCGTTCTTTAAACGACCACACTTCTGAAGCGAGTTGTTAACTGTTTTTTGCTGTCACGGTTAGAGTTCGACTGATAGAGCTGTCAGTTTTTTTCTACTGACTCATGAGTTACTATGATTGATGCTGCATGGGTAGTTTTGTCAGTGCGGGTGAAGGTAATCCCATGAAAAATCGGCAATATTTGTCCATTTGTTTACTGCAAACGTTATTGTGCATATATTGTCATTGAAAAGTATTTAAATTTGGACTTATTCTACTTCTAGGGTGACACGAGAAGAGTCGATTTCGACTCTTCGCGATGCGCGTCTTCCATTTGATTTTCATTAGTCGATTCGCGTCGCGCGAGTCGGAATCGACTCTTCTCGAGTCACGCTACCCTCAGAATAAGCCTGATTGTCTGCGTATTATATACCAACTTCAAGCATAGAGTACAGCAAAACTTTTGTTTTTGAAAATTGCAATTTTTTTATTGTATCTGAACATAACCGCCTATTCGGCATATTGTTATTTGGCCTTTTACTACCTGACATATTGTTAAAACTGTATAGGAGATTGTCGTTTTAAAGTTGTCAACTGTAAGCACAAAGAATAGACATCCAGGCTCGAATTTTTTTCCCCCAATTTGCTGTCTAGTCTAGGTTTTTAATAAGGCACGTCTGGCGTTTCTTACTGCGGTTACGAGCGCCAGTAATGTTTACAAACAATGAATCCTTTGATGTTAGGATGTTAGAGATGTTTTACAGCAAATTCAAGCAGCATTCTGAATTCAAAATAATGTCGCAGTAGAAATCAAAACGTCCCAACCAAAACGTTCCATTTGCTTAATAATTAATGGACATTGTGATGATGGATTCTTCTTCGCCTAGGAATTGTTGAATATATTCCCTTAAAAAAATAAAACGCCTTTTGTTTGCAGTTCTTCCATGATTCATAACTTGGGATGCAAATGAAGGTACCCAGGTAACGCAAAAGTGAGGTTAAACCACAGAGAACAGACATCCAAGCTAGAGTGCCCTCCGTGTGTAAATTTCTGTAACTGCCACATTTTAAAATTACAGCTTGTTTCCGTTAGTTTTGGTGATTCGTATGTTGATGGCGCCACCTGCGCGCCTTGAGATTTGAAAGTCTGTCAATTTTAGTTTGGTGAAACCTAGACTAGGCGGCGATGATTTTCCAACGATTTGCTTTTAAAAATGTTCACAGGAAATTGGGGAAAAAATGTTCGCGCCTGGATGTCTGTTCTCTGTGGTTAAACGTCGTAGATGGCGCTCTTTAAAAATGGGTTTTCGAGCTGTCTATGCAAAGTAATTGGTGATAAGATAAGAAAATCGATGATAACTGACGATACTGACCAATACCATACAGTTTGAAAAATAGTTAGAAAGCCATTACCAAGTTTAGTTTTAGATAGGGTGGGGAACGGCTTCAGCTCCCCGGGACCCTATTCCAAGCACGGAGTAAACATTAACCTGCAGTGCTCATTTTTGGCAGTATGATGCTTCACTAGATGAAGCATTATGTTGCGAAAATTGAGCGTTGTAAGTTATCGTTTACCCCGTGCTTGGAATTGGGGCCCGGGGTGCTGAAGCCGTTCCCTACCCTACTACGATGTTAATCCTCACTTTAGCTTAGCTTGGATTTCTCAACCATTGACACTCACTAAAGTTTAAAGAGTTTGAAAATACAAGGCAACTAACTTTGAGACAACTGTGAGCGAAGGTTCTTGAGGATCCATGTTCTCTGCTTCATGGTCAACCCCTGAAGGCTCGATCCGGATAGGGCATTAGACTTTATAAAACAAGTCCAGCTGAACCTTAATCATGACAGGATTCTTCACTTGCACCAAATCAAATATGGGTCATACAATAATAGTCCTAATGAATGGAGGCAGTTGCGTTTTTGGCGCTACACACTTAGAAAATTTTACAGTATTCGGCAATTTTTTACCGAACTTTCAACAGCTGAACGTTTGGTAATCCAATTTAACGGATTTCGGTAAAATTTGGTAAATCGGTAATCGGATTACAGAACGTTCAGCTATTGAAAGTTCGGTAAAAAATTATCGAATACTGTAAAATTTTCTCAAGTGTGTACAGAAGAAAAGTCATGTTGTAAACTACAATCATTTCAACTTCTGAGATCGACAATAATGTATCAATAATTATCAAGTTGTTCCAAAGAATTTCGGATAGTCTGGTAATTTTAAGAACACCATCGACGCCCAAAACCTGCCGGATTGAGAGAGCGCAAAAGTTCTCCCTACCAAGCACACACACACACACACTGATGCATCCAAATCCCATTGAATAAATCGAAGAAGGCGAGAGCGGACGGAATCACTCGGGCATACAAAGACACGCGCACACATAAGTGTTAATATCTAAGTAAGGAAAAATTAATATTCGAGAATGGCTGTGCTCTGTTTGTGTTTTAGGATGGTGAGAGGTGCGCGTGTGCGAGTGCATTTGTATGAGACGCGTTAGCGTTGTGTTATTTCCGCCTCTCGCTTTCCCCGCCACTGAATTTTCATGAATCAAATACGTCACCCACGCATATGTGTGTGAGTGGGCTCGCAAGAAAAAAAAAACTTGTAAATAGCATTAGACCCATTATTTTCTGCCCCCGCAAATCAACGTTCAGACTCACCAAATCTTCCTTGTTATCTGTAAAAAAAATGTAAAGAAATTTATTCATAGAATTGTTTTGTTTTCTTTTTTTTTAATTATTTTTTTCTTGTTCCATCGAAAGTAGGAAATCGTAAGATCTCTCTCTTTATAAGCCAGAAAAATTAAACCTAAAAGAAACCCCCCTTAAAGTAACGAAACCGTACGTTCATGTCAAGAAGGAACTGTAGCATAAATACCCCTCTTATCTCTCTAATTGGAAGAATGTTCGGGGTGGAAGTGCAAAATTCAGTTGAAAACTTCCGCCAGAATCTCAATCTCAGTTTGATGAAGGAGCCCGCGCCGTGAGCCTGGCAGCGATGGAGCCCGGAAACCGTTCCTCCCGGCGGGAAGTGGCTTTCCCACGATGGAGGAAGGACGGCCTTCCTGTCCTGCTTGCTCGCCGCAGCACCCATTTAAAACGTTCAATACACATACAAACAGTTGAGAATGGTAGTTAAGAGAGGGGGAGCGCCGTAGGTCTCAAAGAGACCGTCTCCCCCCCCGACGAAATCCGAATGTGTTTATTTCTGAATCTACTGAACGGAAAGCAAAACAAACTGGTTCTTCGTATAAAGTATTAATATATTTAATTAGTTTTTAATTAGTTCTTCCCGCATCAGAGAGGTTCAGTCCGAAAGCAAATATCATACTTTGCAATTTGTGCTTACGTGTTTGTGTGTGTATGCGCGTGCGTGCGCAGTCGCAATGCCACAAATGTTCTAAGAATATTGAAGGATTGCCAATCGCGAGGCGCCACAATGGCCTGCACGGAGCGAAATTGTTGTTTTAAAATATCAAGCAAAGCTAGCTAGTAAGTAGTTGTGTGGGAGGGGATAGAAGAAGGAAACAAAGGTAACAGCAGCTTTTAAGGTGAAATTTTTCATATTCAAAAAGTATGGGGAAAAGAAATCGAAAGCATAAGTGGAAAACGTAAACAAGATATTTTTAAAAAATATGATCAAACAATGTATAAAGCTAAAAAAAAAAAGTTAGACAGAAGTAGGAAGCAGCAAAAAATAATAAAAAAACAGTTACTAAAACAGTTCATGTTTTGTCTTTAATTTATTCTAGATTTTTAAGACTAATTAAAGCGTAAGTGTCTGTATAAATAATAACAAAAAAAAAAGAAAACAGAAAAAAACACACCCATACATCTTACACATTAAATATACGACTTAACTGTAAGAAAATTGATGCAAATACAAAAACAACAACAACAAAAATGGAACAGCACTAGTGCTTGCGAGTTAGTTTTATACAATCCTAATCCCCGTTGGAAATCGCAAAACAAAAAAACGGTGTAACAGTAGAGTACACTGGCTAAGAAAGAACTCTCCCTCACTCATACAAAGAGAAAAAAAAGAAAATGAAAACTTACACTCAACCATTTGCTGACAAACGTGTCACTCAAAACCCCTAGCAAGTAAGGGAAGGAATGTATAGAAGAGGAAAAAAACAACCCACACACACACATCATTTGTTTGCATATAGTGAAGCAAAGCGATAAGATTTAAAACAAAGCGCAATGTATCTTATTTTAGAGAAAAAGAAAGATAACATTAAACAAATTAAGCTTACATGTAATGAATAGGAAAAGCAAAATGCGAAACGGCTAATCGTGTGCAACAAAGAGAGACAAACAAAACAAAACAAAATAAAAACCAAGAATGGCGTTGGAGATAGCGATTGAGATCGTTTAGCAACTAATAATGAAATGAGTAAAAGAAACTAGGCAACATAATATAATAATAATTATTATTATTATTATCATTATTATTATTATTATGGATAAATGCAAGCATATACTTCATTACTGATAAAAGAAGAAATGAAAAAAATGAAAACCGAAAATAGTAAGCAAAATCCAAGGAAAACAAAACTATATTTGAATGTATAAAGTAATTAAAGAAGCCCTATGGAAAATAAAAAAGTAATTATATAAAAAAAAATCGTTACACGTTTTCCGATCGGAGGTAGATGGAAAGAAATTTTGTTTTAGGTGGTGTAAGCTTCAAGCTAAAGACTGGGAATGTTTGAAAGTGGATGCAAAGTGGAACAACACTTAGGCAATCAAAGCGGTTCATTACTCCACCAATTTCAATGACTCGCAACACATCCTGCTTGGCCTTCAGAAATAGACGAAGGTCATCCTGCTCGCATCATCAATAAAGGTGGCGAAATACTCGTTCCCGCCAAGGGAAGGCTTTTCCATTGCACCACACACGTCCGAATGTACGACCTCGAGAAGATCGCTTGCCTTCGTGCTACCGGATTTGAACGGTAACCTCTGATGCTTCGCCTCGATGCAAGGGACACAGGGTGACATCGGCCCGCTTGAGATGTCCATGCCGACCACCATGCCAGGTAATCGATTTACGCTGTCCACGTTAAGATGTCCCAGTCGCCGATGCCAAGTATCCAGTGCCACACACGCACTTGGTTGACCAACCTGGTTCAGTTGGTAGAGGCCGTCCTGCTCGCGGCCCGTGGCGATGACTTTCGCCGATTCGCCCTTGATCACACACGATTCCCACGAGAAATTGACGCAATATCCCTTCTTGCAGATGCGATTCTCAGAAAGGAGATTAACTGCGAGGTCTGGAACACAGGGCACGTTAGAAATATCTAGAATACAGCACTCACCTTCCACATCAGCATCCAGCTCGACGTTCCCCGTGACTACAACCGGTATCCTGAAAGCGTCTGCCACAAAGATTGACTGTAAAACCTGCTTGGCGCGAACCAGAACACTCTCGCGTCTGCACATATGATCTCCGGCTCCAGAGTCCAATATCCACTCGTCCAGGGAGTTCCGTTTCTTACACGCCAAGAGTGCATTCTTTTTCATGCTCCGGGAATTCTGATCGTTTTTGGTCGTCGACTTCTGTGGACATCGCTTCGGCAGCCTCATCATGAGAATCAGCGACATCCATTCGTCGTTGAGGGGGAAACCGATCTCCTGCAGCTCTGGCTTGTGGTCAAAATTTCATCCACATACTCCGCCACGGAAAAACAGTCTTCGAGCTCCAAGCGCATCAGCTTCCGCAGCAGGCTAATCCTCCAATACTTCCCGCTGTCCTGGAAGGCGGTCCTTTGGCTGTTCAGGCATTTTGGACTAAACTGTAATCATACCTCTCGATACTGAGGCAAATTGTCGCCAAGGCACGGTCCGACAAATCCTCGCTGAACTGTACATCGTCCGGGGAATTCACAGCTCGCCAGGTTCCCTGCTCGATCATTACCATCTGCATTCCGAACGCCCACGCCGCGTAGTCGTTACGGCCCTTCAGCTTCTCCAGGGATGGATGAGACGCACTGCTGAACGGAACTCGCTGATCGAACACTCTTGCTTCCTGGTTTCCCCCGGGGGCTAATTCACTTTGGCTGCCGAAACCGATAGCTTGAGCAGGACACTTTGGCGGTAGTCCATCCTCAACCGGAAATCCATCTTGAGCTGCTGGTGGTGGCAGTAAACCTTCCCCAGATCTTCTCACGGACATGCTTCAGAAAAATATCTTGCAGACTTCTTGAGGAAGAAAATTTTTCACTTTTCGGCTTGTTGTTTGGCCGGTTGCTAGGCTACACCAGTCGCAAAGAGCTATCCTGGGCCCCACTCCCGCGTCACTTTACTCAATTTTTTAGTACAATGGTATGCTATCTCTTTTTCTCTCACGGAAATGTTACTCTATTTTCGTTAAAAAGTGGATCAACTCAATTTTTGAGTAGATCCACTTTTTACGAAAATTGAGTAACATTTCCATGAGAGAAAAAGAGATACCATACAATTGTACTCAAAAATTGAGTAAAGGGACGCGAGAGTGCATAACCTGATAGAATGAAAAAGCATCTGACCTGGTGTAGTGACTTAAGAATGATTTATTGAGGGGATACAAATCCAATGCTTACTATGTTAACACAGATAACATTCTTGAATCAATCGGTTGATTGGACTGATTTGTCAATTGTTTACCTTTTTGAAGCAAGGGACTGTTCATAAACCACGTAGACCGAAATTTGCCATTTTCAAACCCCCCCCCCCTCCCCCATCGTAGACTTTCGTAGACTTTTTCCAACCCCCCCCCCCCTCCTTAAAGTCTACGTAGACTTTGCAAATTATTTTTTTTTAATTTATGGAAAATGTTTGACAATATGTGACTGTGGCGGTTTGAGGAACGATTTATGAAATAAAACTCAAACAATCAGGTTATGCAGTTATTCCTTTTTATTTTGTTTCATAAAAATACCATAAATAAAAAATAACAGCAATCAATAATGCAAATGCTAAAGATGCCACACCATGGCTGCTTAAACCAATAACTAAAGTTCATCAGCGGAAGTTCTGGTGGGATTGTTTCTTGGATGTCAAGTCTAATAATTTCGACAAAACGTGATTCTATCCATAGAACTTGTGTAGCTGTTCTCGTCGACCTCACAAATAATTTCTTCCTGGCGTTGCTGAAGAATCACTTTTGTCGCAAAATGTAGTCCACAATCAAAGCTATACTGGCTATTTTTGTTCTTACTTTACATATCAAGTTCAGTTTATCTTCTTTGAAAGTTTTCCAAAGCAAGTTGACGTCTTCTTTATGTATTTTCTACTTTGTCCCATCCTGCGCTACAGCATTGTTGACAGGTATCACAACCGCATATAACTAAAACCCTCTTCTAAATGTTTGTCAAATGGGAGCAAGTTAACTACTCAATGGTTGACATCATAAACTTACTAATGAGTTGGTATCATGGATTTGATCTATCGATGTTGTAAAAAACTAATAAAGAAACACAACCAACACGCTCAAATTACTGACTCTTGTTATATTTTTTAAGCTCTCGAAAAGATAATTAGAGACTGTAATTTTAGCGTGTAGCATTAAACCCCGTTCACATTGCAACCTACATTACGTGATCTTGATATCAAATGCCACGCAAATTATTTTTGGTGAAAACTAAAGCCTTTCAACGTTAATTTTGGACACTTTTTTTCAGTGTAGATTTTGAATTATTTCACGTATCGCTGAAACGTGTCCATTATATGACAGCTGAAACTCTCCACTTTATTTCGTGGTAAAAAATGTTTACATTATTGTTACATTCAGTAAAATGGCGTCGAATCAAGTGGACACGCGTTTTGTACGAACGGCGGCAAAATCTAAATTTATCGGTATGTAATCTTGCCAAGAAACTAAAACTACCGAAAAGTACCATGTTTTGTGTTTGAAAATCATTTGACCAGCGCTTGACTGTGGATCGGAAGGTTGGAAGTGGAACAAATCGAAAGTATGCTCCCGACATATGGACAAGAAGGTGGTAGCTATTATTGATCCGGATCTTTCTGTGAGAAATGTAGCGTGGAAGCAAAATCATACGAAAAAAAGTGAAACATGGGCAAAGACTGAAGGCGTACAAAGTGAAAAAGGTGCCCTACTGTGATGACACGCAAAATTTCACTGCAAAAAGTCGTGCTACGGTGCTTGACGTACATACTCGAAGACTTTAAATAGCTTCTGGGGCTGGCTTTTTATATCGTAATGCACAGGAGCGCCGTTTTATACCATTTCCGGACAAAGAAGTTGTCCAAATTTTCGACAAGGTATATGATTAGGCAGGCCATATGTAGCTGTGGTCGAAAATCTAAATGTTTCGTCTCTACCGGTACTATCAATGAGGGTGTGTATGAGAAAGAATGTCTGCAAAAGCGGTTGCTACCGTTTATAAGTAGCCACGACTCTCCAGCTCTGTTCTGGCTTGATTTGACCTCTTGTCACAATACGAAAACCTTCCTGGAATGGTGTAAGGTACAAGAGGTCAAATACGTGCCAAAAACAGCCAATCCACCAAACTGTCCAGATCAATGCCCAATAGAGAAGTACTGGGCTCTAGTTAAGCGGACACTCTTCAAAACTAAGAAGAAAGCAAATGGTACCGAATATTTTAAGAAAAGATGGAGAATCGTCACCTTGGGCGTATCCGAGTGTACCACAGAATGTTCGAGAACTTAGCAGAAAGAAGGATTAACATATTAATCAACTGTTCCTTATGTAGATATAAATCTATGATTGTAAAATAAACAATCGGTTTTTTTAAAATAATGCGTTAATTTAGATTTACTACTATTATGTTTGTGTTTGAAATTTAACGTAGACCATCTTTAGATGTGTAAATGCTAATATGAAGATAGATAGACTATCTTCACGTTAACTTTTTTTTTTGCACCGATATTTCAGCATGTTCAATATTTGGTGAAAAAGGAAAATACTCATGTTGGTGCGTCAACTTTGACGCCAGCTGTAGTCCAAACCACTAGATGGAAACAGTTCAAACTTTGTCCACTTTATTTAATATGTTATTTTAAGCTATGATGAAATATGCCAATAAAAAGCTATGATGCCTATTAAAGTTACCTAAACGCAACCAGTAAAATCGTATCATAAATATGTTGAAAATAAACATAATGTGATTTTAATATCAAACAGCGATGTCACTTGGTTTCAAACATAGAATATGTTTGAATGAAAGCAAGTTTATGTTTGCGGCCAGATTAAACTAATTTTATGTTTGGATTTACCTGTAATATGTTTGTTATGACGGATTTTTTTCTGCATGGAAGGTATGAATATCAGTTTTGTAGAGAGTAAAAAAAGGTCTACGTAGACTTTTGGTATATCCCCCCCTCCCCCATCGTAGACAAACGTAGACTTTTTCGAAACCCCTCCCCCCCCTTAATTGTCTACGTGGTTTATGAATAGCCCCCAATGATTTTTTCCGTAGAAATTTGTGCTGTAAATTTAACCATCCGAAAGTAAGTATAATATACAAATCAAAGCAGTTAAAGACTGTACTAAGTTTAAAAACTTCGTCAGCTGCTGCTCGAGTTGATCAAAATGAAGACGCAAGTAATTTCGTTATTTTTTTGAATTTGCGCAGTGAAGATGTGAAAATGTGCATTGGAAAAAAAACATCATCAATTGCAACAAATTTTGGAAGAATTGATCTGGCGAAGTTCACTTTCTTCCATCTAGCATTGTTGTTGCATGCAATTGTTTGCATTCCAGAATATCAATGGTAGAGGAGACATAATTTGGAAGGCGCACATACTTTCCATAATGTCTTCACACGTCAGGCTCGCTGCAGAAACCACACCTCGAGATGGGATGTAGACGTAGTACTCGGCATTGTAACCTACGTCGCTAGAAATTTCATTTGCAGTTTTATATGTAGGTGCAGTAACTAGCAGTTTGTTTTGGTTGACCTGATGAAATTATAGTCACTAAGTTCATAGTCTGGCGGATACAACGACAGGAGTCAATTTGAACTGTCAGTTGGCGGAGCCAATCGAGCATATCTCGAGTAATTCATGTTAAGGGCCTAAAAGCCATTTGTAAACAATGATTTTAAATATCTATTTCTCTTGAATCTTAAATCACTCTCGTTAAATGAAAGCAGCATTTGGTAGAAGAATGTTAGTTCTACCATATGGAGTAGCAGGATATAGTGGGATTCTCGTGATTCGTGAGAAATCAACGTTTAAAGTCATTGTTTACAAATGGCTTTAGGCCCTTAACATAAATTACTCGAGATATGCTCGATTGGCTCTGCCAACTGACAGTTCAAATTGGCTCCCGTCGTTGTATCCGCCAGACTATGAACCTAGTGACTATAGATGAAATGAATAATGCCCAAACAGTCTACACGGTAAATCTGAAGTTGCAATTATGACTTCAAAGTAGGCACTTTGCTTGAAGACTGGAATTATGCATAAAATGCCTAAAAAGGTTTTATGCAAAAATGCCTAAAAAGGTTATACGTCAAAAAGTGAATAAAATTTAGGCATTTTTCAGCATGGGAAAGAGATTAGAAATTATGCATTTTTTAAATGTGATTGTGTTTAGGAACTAGTCACTTTATGAAATGAATATGAATAAGAAACTTAGCGCCAATATATCAAAACTTCGGATCTGATTTTTTGTAATCAACAACATTCCGTATGGATTTATCACATTCCGTATGGATTTATCAGCTCCACACATGCAAATAAAATACATCATAAGGTAGGAACATGTTTCTTTTTGCTGGGATTGATGGTTTGTAAAAGAAAATTTTCAATGCTGGTTATAGGTTACAGTATCAGTAGATATATATCAAATTGGTGAATTGGTGCCAACGGTTGAAAATCTCTCTAACAAAGAAATAAAATAGCCTGTCCATGCTGTTGGATTACGGTTTGGCTTGCAAGAACCTATTTTTTTATCATCACTCTTTTTCGGCAAAGCCAGTCAACTAGAACAAATCGATATTTCCACTTTGATGACAGCCTTTTTTATGCATTTTTTATATCCCACTGGAATAAGAAAAGAACTGGAAAGTATTCATTTTTTGGGATTAAAAAGTAGGCACTTTTTGACGTATGGAGGATGTTCATTAGAATGCATAGAATGTAGTCAAAAAATGACTAGCTCAGAATTACCGTGTAGGGTTTTCAGTTTCTGCCGAAAGTAAACAACTCAAAGAGAGGTAGAAGACGGCTGGAGCAACGCGCCCTAAAATACCTTTAGGGCGCAGACGCCCCCCGTAGAATCATCCTTGCAAAAATAAAAATTGAGTAAAAAAATAGATAAAAAAATCAGTGGGGTTGTGTACAAGACACGACCGGTTGACGTAGACTACGTTCAACCAAGTGATGCATTATATTGTCAGGGAAATTCTGTGTGGCTATTATTAGCGTTAAAAGGGTTTCAATTATTCGTGCCGGTCGCTTACCCTTACCGATAGAAGCAGTTTAAGTCACAATATGACGGGTGCGGCTCTTATGGGACATTAGACCAGCGTGTTGAAGCCAGTATGTAAGAAAATTCTTTTGTACGCTTCTACAACGAAGATAGTTGATTATTATTTCCAGCTTGCGTCAAAAAATCGATGTTAGGAGAAACATCTTGGAGAGAATATCCAAGGATACAGTTAATATGTCTAACGGAGTAGAAGAGCTCAGGTCAGGCAACATCTCACCAATTTGAGGTTTAACTACTTTTACTTCAGATACAAGCTCTACTGTATCAACACGCTAAGCTCAGTTTACCCATAATCGCAAAAATGTGCACATACTTATTTATGAGTAAAGTTACTTTACCCATATTTGAGTAAATTTGTATGAAAAAAAATACTCAAATATGGGTAAGTAGTAACGAAACCCATAAATGGGTATGTGCACTTTTGGCGATTATGAGTATTCTTTACCCATATTTGGGTAAACTGATCTTAGCGTGAATATCAGTAGCATGCTTTTGTACAAAGTCTGCTGCGACCTTTTTTAATTATGGAATAGTCACAAATGCGATTCCGTGTCCTGTCAAAAATGAGAATTCCGATGCTATATCCACACAGAAAGAAATCTTGTAGTAAAAACTACCATTTTACCCGACTACGCCTATCTTTAAAACTACCATGAAATTTCAGTCAAATTTACTACGTTTACGGTAAAATCTTCAACGTTTGTGGTATATTTGACAAACCTCATATTGATATCAACCACACCATGGTTGATCTAATCGCAGGCATGGTAAAATCAAACGCATTTGTAGTCAGCTGAAAATTGTTGGTGATTGCGCTTAATTTAACCCTCGAAATGGTAGTTTCTACTGCGGCTTTTTTTTGCGTGCACCATTGATTCTTCACGCTGCTTTATTTGTTGCAGTATTTTGTGAACAGCTCTAGCACCTGGAGCCCCTGGTGGGGGCCACTTTCGCCACCGCCTCACTACGCCCCTGCACCTTACCATTCGGATCAATTGAATGCACTCAGTGTGGTATAAGGCCTTTGAATAATTAAACTTCAAACAATCCAACAAATTCCAACAAATGAACTGCAAGGGAGAAGATCTTGAATTCAAGGGAGTTTGTAACAAATCATAAACATTGAAACATTCTAGAATTCAAAATGTCAATATTTTCAATATGAATGTCTATGTATTATATATTCATGTCTATATATTGTATTATCCCTTGTATATAATACCAAGTGCACTGCTGCTTCAAACAAAGTCTTTCATTAATTACTATATCGTGGGTACCCCTATACTGTCCATCAATGCAAATCTTGCTCAATTACTGTATAGTGTAAAATACCGGTATATAACAATAAACGATGGATAAAAATGAATTTTCCGACAAACAAATAGGGAGGAATTATCGTTTTATGCGCACAGGATATACGGATCATTCAAACACTGCATGTCAGGTCTAACAAAGTGAAAAGAGGAGTTTTTATGAAATATTTCAACAGAAATTCATATGACGCAATTATGCTTCTAATAGTAGATCATTCAAGTATTGAGAATTAGATTTCACAAATGAAAGGGAATGAAATTTGGTAAATATTATTAATATTTAAAATGGCTGAAAGTCTCGATAATAAAATCAATCTATCATAAATAAACCTTTGAAATGAGTAAAGGAAAACTAGTTGATTCATATTCAATATTCTTGTATGTATATAAAGAAACACTTGAGCAAATAATCACATATAAATATATGTTTAAACACTTGCTTTTATTTCCTACCTCGAGTTGAAGGTCCATCTTCAGGGTCCCAACCAGTAGTTGGCAACGCATTCCCTCGGCCCGTTTCGCCCGATAAACACGAGCTCGCTCGGCGTCGGTGCACGGCCGTGTCGGAGGGTTTTCCGTTTGTTCGATTTTACCGCGCTTCCGAAATTTGCGCATACGGTTGACATCAAATCGATTAGGCATCGTACTGTTCTCACTTTTAGTTTCTCAAAACTTATTGCTTCCTAGAAGTAAAACTCTTATCCAACTCGAATCGTTAACACAACAGAATAACTATTCAATACAATATTAATTGGAATTTTGCAGAGAATGTTACTTCACAATATCATGTTCTATGATCAAAACGTTGTCTGTGATAGGGAATTTTTTGATACTTGCCGGAACGCAACATTCTTTAAAATTTCCAACACCGATTGATGAATATGCTCGTTATTGAGTAAATAAAATGGCAATCGTATCGTATCGTAAACATCTAGTAGTCCAATAATCTCAGCTCAAAATTAAATCAATCAAACATTGAATTATTAATGACCGGTGTTTAAATTTTTCGTTACGGCAGCCATTTGTAAATTGAGCACAATGCTCAAGGTATGCAACGCAGATAAAATTAAAATCATCTTAGCCACGGCTGTCTGCCATTAAGTAAGTTTTATAGATTCAAATTAAACAATCTCTCTCAAAATTGGATTGATCGTCTTGAAAAGGACGGATTTGAAAAATTCCGCATTCGAATTGAAACCTTCTTGGTCTTTTCACGTAACAGATTATTTCCGCCGACACTAATGAAAATATCGTGCAGGCTGCGGTTGAGCCCTCCCTTGCTTAAATTTGAAATCTGTGATAGTAAAGTACTGTGCATTTAGTAAAATTAACCTGCAAAACAAAATTATAAGACATCACCTCTTATTTTGGTTATTTTCAATAGTTTGAAATTGTTAACGGATAAAGATTAAAAATTGATTTGATACGCGGGAAAATTTGCAATCTATTGATGTAAACATCTTGAAAATCTATTGAGCATTTATTAAGTTATTAGCGTTTAAATTGTTACAATATTTCGTGACGGTCGCTTATTTTTAGATTTTCAATTGACACCCTACCCTTGCCGTAAGACGTAGTCTACGTCAAAACAAAAATGTGCAACTTGTCTTTACGCTGCTGTTGTGTTGGCTTTTGTCTTTGCTTATGTGGCTCCGTCCTGTAGGCAAAGCACAAGTTGCTGGCCGGTTGTGAATGGTGCAAAGACCGTCACTGCTGTGATGCGGTTGCTAGTGTTACTCCTTTAACTTCAGGTTCCAAATGATTGTACCGGCTGGTACCAGGATAGAACATCCGTCGGACTCGGCCGGGGATGTCTGTGTCCCTTAAGGAACGCTCGGCGGGGTCCGGTAGTTGAAAACAATCCACATTTTTGTTGTTGTAATTTTATCGCTGTCTGTTTTTCGGAGAATGGAAAAAATTGCGTCACCCGAAAAGCAACGTTACGAATTGGTTTTGTGCAAGCACCTGGAAAATCATCAGGACTTCGGAAAACAACTCGGAATCGTACAGTCTACGGTGAGTCGTGTGATTAAACTTTACTACGAAATCCGTACGAAGCATCGAACGGAAAGAGATATGCGGTCAGAATGGACATTCTATTAGTGATCAGGATCACAAGCATGTCTTGGAAGCGTTTAAGCGGAATCCTAATGATTTGGTCAAGGATGTGGCCAAAAGGTTGAATCTGTCCAAGTCTTTTGTTCATATACGCACAAAGTGTAGAAGGCTCCAAATCGTGACAAACGGCAACATACGGTGGGAAAGACACGGACCGGAAACTCTACACCCAGATGCTGATGAAGCCTCATGGATGATGAACTTTACGTCAAGGCGGACTTCCGGCAGCTTCCGGGGCTTCTGTTCTTTGACGTTCCGGAGGAAGCAAGGAAGCAGAAACTTTCAAAATTTGCCAAGAAATACATGATTTGGCATGCGATCGGCTCATGTGGCAAACGGAGGGCGCCGTTCGTGACTACCGCGCCTGTAAACGGGAAGTTCTACCTCTAGAAGTGTCTACAGAAGCGTCTACTTCCTCAGTTTAAGCAACACGAGGGCCTTATGATCTTCTGGCTCGATGTAGCTTCTAGAGAGGAAGAGAGAGAGAGAGAGAGAGATAATTACATCGACTTCATCCAGTTGTGGAACGCACTGAACACTTCACAAGGACAACCCAATGCCTCGTTCACCATTAGAGCAGGGACACTTTCAAGTTCCACCCACTGGAGTGGGAATTCAATCCCTCACCTGAACGACGGTTGGATTATCTTCTCTACTCTCACCCAAAGTACTTTATAATACCCGTAAAATTTTGGCAACAAGATTCAATAATTCTAGGCTTGTACAGGAATTTAAAAAAAAACAGAAAGAATTTTATAAACCTTAGGTTTTCCACATGTTTCAAAGCCGAACCGCATTAAATAGCAACCATGCTAAAATCTAGCGGGTACTGTCATGTGTCGAAATATTCGCTTTACAGTGATGTTGGATTTTTGTATAGGATAACCACCGAGATTGTTAACAGTTTGTACTGAAAATGTACTCTTCCTCCACGACCCTCTCACCCACACTGAAAATTAAATTTTTCTTTTATTACGAAATCAAAGGTAGGACTAACACATCTTTTTGATGACTTTAGCAACAAAATTGAATTGTTCTTTACTATAAGCTACCTTCGTATTCAATGCCACACGCGTAACTGTCAAAAGCACGAAGCTTTTGTTGACACAGAAAGAACATTCGTTCGTTGTACGAAAACATCACAAAGTGCTACGAATATGTTTATACCAATAAAAAAGAAACGTCTCTCTGGTGAATGTAGGATTGACTGACAGATCTTTTATATCGACTCAGTATAAAATTTAAAAAAATGGCGCAACAGCGAGAAGTTGTTCAGCATATTTAGTAATGTTTCTGACATGAGATTCGGACTTTTATGGCAAGATCTCACTAGGTCATGGTGACTCGTTACAAGTTACATGATTACTAAGTATGAACTTATAACTCTCAATAGCGCTTTAATTTTTATTTTAGGATAAATCAATTATTCCAGCCCACCCAAGCACTAATACCAACATGTATGAGTACGATTGAAGAGACGCAGCAATTGGTTTATCTTCACAAAATTCAATTCGTGCATTGATAAAGAAGGTTTAATGATAGCATATGATAACCATTAAGAATGTTTCATACAATTTACGAGACATTTGTTCTATGTACAAAATCCATGTTTAAGAAACGAGTGAAAGCTTACGAACGGAAATAAATTTTCAGTGCATATATTGACAAAGCAACACCGCAAAAGCACAATGTTTTACTCTCAGTTTACAACGTTTCAATAGAACAATTTTTTTATGGTTGTTCAAAAAATAAGTTCGTTAATTGAAAGAAACACATGCTGGAAATTACAATACTTACTTTTAAAAACTCGAATGTCTATTTATGGTACTAGTAGATAACAATAAATCAAAGAACTGTTATAAACTTCCAATAATTAAAAAACAATGTACACAATGTGCGCTAAACTCACCAGCAAACCAACTTTTTCCGAAATCAAATTTTGAATGAGAAGTAATGAAAATCGAAATTGATAGCAGCTTTCTGCTTGGTTCATGCGAGTGTTCTCAACTTTTTGTGGTATGTATTTGATTGATGAACTTCTTGTCAATGAACCTATTCATCTTCTTCTTGTTTTACGCCATTGTCATGCTAAACAGTAAAAGAGTGCTTATGTTTGTATTCTATTTCACAATTTTAAATTGAATCGCATATATAGTTCTCAACAAGCTCCTATTTTCTTGATACAGTTGTAAAAATTCAAAGTTTACGAAAAAAGAGGTTGCTTCGAGCATCGGCTGTGAACGGTTGTGTCGATGCTTTGTTAAGCCCTATTTTGCTATCAGGCATGGCACGTTTCGTATTATTTCGGTTATGCGAGTGATCGAGTGTGCAAAGAAAAAAAAAATCATCAAAAATGTGTGGTGAGATGTGGTGGATTGCGGGAGGGTGGACCAATTAATTGTGATCCATAATATTGGTTTGCCATGCTCGCCGTACCACCGATCCTTTCGCTACGACGGCCACCTCAGCGGTTGGTCACCTTTATCCGCGATGACACATCCTGTGGATTCTACAGCACGTTCTTGCTCCGGCACAAGTGAGTAGTTGCGTGAGAATCGAAGAACCAATCGCTATCGCTTCGTTTGGTTGACTGCAACGCGTGGGCGGCGAAGATAGCTGCATTTCCTATCGGGGTACTTCGCTGATCCTTCTTCTCGCCACTCGCTTCCATCCGACATTCTGATGCAAAGTGGCCAAGCTTCTTCCATCGGAAACACTTCACACCAGCCTTATCAACTTGCTTCTTTGGTACATTTTGCTTGCTGAAGAATGCACCCTCGCTTTCGGACGATTTCAAACCACCCTTCACCTTGACTTCCTGCATGATCTTCGCCTTGACTATGTCCGCCGTCAAAGCCACGAAGAATTTCTCTCGCCTGCAATGACACCATACCTCCAGTAGTCCCGTTCCGCCAGCTTGCGTTCCAGCCACCCTGCCATCGCCGCCGGCATGCGCTCCAGAACTTCTTCCATCTCCATCGTTCGGATCCGTCATCTTATTACCAGGATTTTTTTGAGTCTTGACAGTGAAAAAAAATCTTCCTTCAAACAGAGCCGTTGCTATGGCAGCTGTCTGGGCTCATAACCTGTCAAAAGTAGGTCTTACTCGAATGACGTGTGCGCAACGAATGAACAAAATTATATTTGAAATAATTCATGGCTTACTACTATGTACAATAATAATTCAACGATTACTTAGTTTCCGACAATTTGCAATAAATGAAAAGCGTCTGGTGGTGAACCAAGCTTAAAAGAGTTTAATAGCTCCGATAAATGTCTACGAACTATCAACGACGTTGAAATCATAAAGTCCTTTAGACAATATGCACGCAACGCACGTGCATCATTTTATAGTCGAAAACATCGAATGCTTTACTATTTTTCTTCGATATTTATGCTTATATAAACTTGACTTATATAGAGCGATCTTTGTTCTCGATTGCAAAATGAGAGATCAAAGCAGGTTACGCAACAATGAAGAAACCTGATTTGCAGCTGCTACCCGTCATTTTGCCTAAATGAAACAAGCCAGAGTTTCAGATTGAACAATTTTCTCAGAAACTTCACACATATCTTTTAATCCAATTTATATTAAACGCGAAAGTTTCCAAGTCTCCAGAGTGTTGAAGCGGTTTCAGGAGCGGTTGACGTTGGACCACGGCAAAGGAGCTGGAAGAAAACCGGGACCGGAGAACAAAAAGACGGAGGGAAAGGTGAAGCGGATGATTAAAGCAAATCCCATCGTCTCAAGCCGTGATTTGGCTAAAAAGATCGGCATGTCGCAGAGCTACGTCCAGAATGCAAAGAAGAGAGCTGGACTACATACATACAAGGTACAGAACTTCCCAAACCACGGCTAAAACTCGGGCACGGAAGCTCTACGAGAAGATGCTGACAAAATGCGGACGACGAAACGTATATAAAATCCGATTTTAAGCAAATTCCGGGGATGGAGTTTTTCACCGACAAGAGCAAGTTCTATGTGGACGACAAATTTAAGAAGAAGAAAATGTCGAAGTTCGCCTCCAAATATCTCATTTGGCAGGCCATCTGCTCTTGCGGACTGAGGAGTGAGCCTTTCGTGACAAAGGGCACAGTAAATGGCGAGATCTACAAATCTGAGTGCCTCGAGAAGCGCCTTTTGCCGTTCTTGCAGCAGCACGACGAAGCTCCGCTATTTTGGGCAGATTTGCCATCATGCCACTATTCTAAAAGTGTCCTGGAGCGGTATGAGGCCAATTCTGTCCATTTTGTTCCAAAGGGCATGAATCCGCCAAACTGTCCGGAGCTGCACCCGGTGGAGCAGTACTGGGCAATGATGAAGCGGGAACTTCGGAAGAGCAAGAAGACAGTCAAAGACGAGAAGGACATGTTAAGAAAATGGAAAAAAAAACTGAGAAACTGGTACTGGATGACACTGTAAAGACTTTGATGGAGGGCATCAAGCGAAAATGAGTTCAATTTTACACTCAAGGCTCCATCGATTAACTTTCCTTTTGATTTTTGAAGTAAATATATGTATAAAACTACCCTAAAATTTTGGTTTGATTCTAAACATTATAAGAAAATTGGCATGACATTTTCGGTGTCACAATAATTTCGCGTTTGCCCTTTACCATTAAAGGTGTAAGATATCTCTATTTTTTGGATACGTTAGGTTAGCTAGGTTGTATTCTTGATTAAAGGGAAAAGAGTGTCATACAATTTTTAGTCGTTACTACTTAAAAAAACAAAACTTATAGATCTCCACTTTTTGCACATTTGTACTACTTCTTGTTACAAAATCAAGACAACTTCATGCTATTTCAATGAGGAAAAGGGGCAATCTCACAAACATTAACAATATATAATAAAAATTCAAACAAACATTAAAATTCTAAAACTAAAATCCAAAGTTAAGAGGGGGAGGCAACGGCCCTTCTCTCAATCTGTGTAGGCCGTACCTATACCTCTGAAATTTACTGATAATACATTCTCAATATTTGATTTTTTTGTCATTTTAAACTGCCTGAATGATATGATTCCTCGGATCGAACCATACTTCCTCATAAACAACGAGCTGACCCCGAAGAATCTAGGCCACCGCTGGCTAAACTGAGCCGCACGGGAACTAACCATCCATAAAAGTTTGGTATCTTTTCCTTCGGATCCGTGCCGAACAACACAACATACATTAGTAGGTAGATATGTAGGAGAACTACATGTTGTACCTTCAAACTATATATTCCTACTCGTATGGGGGAAAAGGACGGTCCGCGCGCCCCGCAGGTGATAATTTGAAAACTTTTCATAACCATGTGCCCGCTTTGACGGCGTTTGCTCAAACGGGGGTTGGCCAGTACCTGTCTCGCTTAGGTCAGTAATTTGAAACTTGTTCACTAATTGGCAAAAGTTTCGGTCAAGAGCCACGTCTTTTTTTTTTGGCCGAATACAACGTTTGAAGGTTTACCAAATGGCGGCGTGATCTGGGAGAGTTTTTGTTAGCAACCAACCAACCAACCAACAGCCTGCTGTGTTTTATTAACGCGTGCCGGAACAGGGACATGCAATGTTTCTCCGGTGGGGCTCAGATTAATAAACATTAGTCCTGTGCTTTGTTATTAGGTACTAAGTTGCTTCCTTCTGTAACCGCCTTCCCCCTACCACCAGAGGACGGATTCGCCAGTCACAAAACCCCCAGAGTAAGGTCAATATACTATAATGCTACTATACTGTTCCACACTTTCCTGAACGGAAACTACAAAAAGCTCATTTGCATTTAAATGTTTCTCTTTTTTTACGAACATTGCATGCCACATTGCGGCATATGATGAATGCGCCTCTACGGGCTACACAGCTGACTGGAGGGGGATTTGGCTAATTGTAAAATGCAAAGTTGCAACATTTTAAAACTTTGCCGCACTCGCTGCGGAGGTGAAACTATCGACCATGGTTAAATGAAGCTTCAGTTGAGAATATGGATTCTCATTCTTGGATGTGCTCAATGAGCTCTTGCGTTTGCCTGACTTGAGCCAGGAATCCAAACGAAATATTCTCGTGCAAATTCTCCCTTTGACATTTCATAAGATCTTGCTTGCTTCAGAATTTTACTTTTCTCCTTGAAATTTTATGTCGATTGACATAGGTGCTCGATAGGCAATTTAACCTATTCTCAGCAATCTACACTGTCGAAAATAATGAAAAATACGATTTATGTATTTCTTTGTTGTATGTTCTAACAATACATCATATTGTTAAACCCTAATTCAAAACCCAAAATAATAAATTCTGACACACTCAAAGTTTCAACAGCTACTAAAATACACTCCCGCTTCACTTTACTCAATTTTTGAGTACAATTGTATGCTATCTCTTTTTCTCTCACGGAAATGTTACTCAATTTTCGTAAAAAGTGGGTCTACTCAAAAATTGAGTTGATCCACTTTTTAACGAAAATTGAGTAACATTTCCGTGAGAAAAAAAGAGATAGCATACAATTGTACTCAAAAATTGAGTAAAGTGAAGCGGGAGTGTATATTTGGTATCCTAAAATCTAAGTCTGTGAGACTGTGAGTCTGTGAGAAAATAGCCACTAGACTGAATACTAGGATTTGCAAGAATTAAATCTTTATGACCCTTGTCTTTGGTAATGTCAAAACGATTACTTCATGTTGAATACTGCGCATAACGTTTGCATTAAAAATAAAGGGGGCGAAAATTGCCGATGTTTCATGGGTTTACCTTCACCCGCACTGACGAAACTACCCATGCAGCATCAATCATAGTAACCCATGAGTCAGCAGACAAAGTTTGACAGCTCTACCATTCGAACTCTAACCGTGATGGCAAAAACAGTGAAGCAACTCCGTTCAGAAGTGTGCGCGTCCAAAGAAGGGCACCCCGCCGCGCCGAAAACGGACGTCGTGCGGCACATTGCGGACGCCGGATACGCCCATTCCGGCATCAACAAGATCTTGGCACTATTAGACAACAATCAGAGCATTGAAAGAAAGCCCGGTTCCGGAAGGCCGACGACCCTGAGTGACAAGAAGCTCCAAAGGATGCTGCAGAGGAAGCCCAAGGGAATAGTGGCTACATCGCTGCGTGCGTTTGGCCGGGTGGTCGGTTCAACCGACCAAACAGTGAAAAAGTACCTGGCGAACATAAACATACATGTCAGGACGCTGAAGTCGCGTCCACTGGTTTCGGAGCTGCAAGCAATAACGCAGCGGCAGCGGCTGAATAAGATGGTCAACTCGGATGGACGACGAGACCTATCTCACCCTGGATGGCAACGACTGGCAGGGCCGTCCCCACGAAGGAAGTGAGCTCCGAGGTGAAGTTCATTTCACACACCAAGTTCCCTAAGAAGGTGCTGCTGTGGGTGACAATCAGCGAGAAAGCCGCTCTTCTTTCGCTCCGGACTGGCCGTGAACGAGGAAATTTATGGTACGAAATGTCTCCCATCGAGAATTTCTGGGCCAACCTGAAGCGTAAGATCCACTCCAACAATTTTGCCACTTTGATCTCCCACTTTCTATCCTTTCTGAAAATTCTGCTCCAGCAAATCTGGCGATCAGAAGTTCAGTGGGATGAAGAAATCGACGACGATGCTTACGATAAATGGCACGTTTGGCTGCATGTTTTACCCCGAGTTGAGCAAGTTCGTATCTCAGGGTACTACAACTCCGAATATCCAGCTGATAAAGCCGACGATATCCAACTCCATACCATGGTGGATGCCAGCGAGAACGGCAAGGCCGCTGTCTGTAATCTGCGTTTAGTAAGGACCGGAACCATCATCTGCTCCATCGTCGCCGCTAAAAGGAGAGTTGCACCGCTAAAATTCACCTCGATCCCTAGAATGGAACTTGCAGCTGCAGTTCTCGGCGCCCGCTTAGCTCGCAACATCGAAGAGTCGTTGTCCATACGGATCTGCAGGAAGGTATATTGGTCAGATTCCAGAGACGTCCTGTGCTGGATCAACTCGGATCATCGTCGCTACAGCCAATACGTTGACCACAGAATCAGCGAAATAATCGAGATATCAGAAGCACACGAATGGCGGTGGGTACCGAGCAAGCTGAACTGCGCTGACGACGCTACCAAGTGGAGTAGCTTACCTGATATGTCATCCGATCACAGATGGTTCAAAGGAGCTGACTTTCTCTGGCGCGTGCAAGAAGATTGGCCAGCGTCACCAGTACTTAGTGGACTTTCTGGCACATCATGTACCATCGGAGCCCGTAATCTGTGTCAGCAATTATTCAAGCTGGAAGAGGCTCATCAAAGTTGTCGCGCTGGTTTATCGTTTTGCCAAGAACTGCCGCCTGAAACACGCCAGGAGATCGATCCGCACGGGACCACTCCTGATGTTTGTTTGTCTATCGAAGAGGCCGTCCGACGAAGTACTCCGGAATTTGCTAGCTGAAGTCGAGAACACTGTCAATTCGAGGCCACTAACCCATGATATACCCGATAGACGAGGATTCGGCCCCAGCGTTAACACTGAACCATTTCCTGCTTGGTTCGTCCAATGGTTCTAAGCCACTGACTAATCTCGACGACAGCGGTATGATCCTCAGGCAGAATTGGTGCACGTCGCAGGTACTCGCCAACCAGTATTGGAAACGCTGGATATCGGACTATCTACCAGAGATCACTCGTCGTACCAAGTGGTTCCACCGTGTAAAGCCGATCACCGTGGGCGATATGGTGGTCATCGTTGACCCCTCCATGCCTCGCAACTGCTGGTTGGACTCCGAAGGATGCTAAGATCAAACAAAATTCGCTGAGCTACAAAGTTGACCACGAGACAAGAACATTGCTAGTGGAGGACCAACGCGTCCTTGGAGTCTTTGAACGGAAGGTGCTGTGTACGATCTATGGTGGAGTGCAGATGGAAGCTGGAACGTGGAAAAGGCGAATGAACTACGAATTACGTGGGAGAACCTCCCATCGTACACATCGCTAAACTCGGTCGACTACGATGGGCTGGGCATTTCGTAAGAATGTCGGAAGACAGCCCGGTTAAAATGGTTCTCAAAAGCAAACCGACGGGTACAAGAAGAAGATATGCGCAACGAGCAAGGTGACTCCAGCAAAATGGCACGGCCGTCGTTCCCCTAAGCGGCCCAGAAGAAGACAACGGTGGTGTTAGATATGACTACATCTCCAAACGTGTGCCAATAAGGACTGTTCATTGAAGAAAGTGGACACCTGTTCCTCAAATGAAAATATTTATTTTTGAACAAATTCATAAGTTTGCTTTAAATAAATAAAAATCATTATACACATGACCAAATTCACGTGAGTTTGAATATTTACTTCGCAATTCTGAAGAACGCTTGGAATCTTCTCTTGATAGCTCCCATTAGATTCTGCACAACGTCTCCTTAACTTTTTGTTGTGCTGCAGACCAAATTTTTCTTGCAACAGTCAACAGTGCTGGTTTCTCTTCCATCTTTCTATAGGTGCCGCTTAATTATTGCTCAATATTTTTAGATAGAACGCAGTTCAGGGCAGTTTGGGGGATTCTGGAGTTTTTCGACAAAATCGACTTTTTCCTTCTTGAGCATCTCCAACATAAGGCTTGCTTCATTTAGAATTGGAACAAACTTTTGCTCATATTGTGGCGCTCCTGGTGGACGGATTTGGAAGTTCTTGGCGCCCACGTGTCGGTAATTTTGTCAGCTTCACGTATGTATTTTTGACATTCCGCAAATCGACTGTACTTTGTAAACAATCAACATGGAAGCCGAAAGAAGTGAATCGGAAGAAGGAAACATTGACGACGATTCGGAAGCTTCAAACCAATCGTCGGAGTGGAACTGTCGACCGGAAACTGTGTGGTAAGATTTTGAAGACGATTAAGAGGAATCCCAATCTGTCAGACCGTGATTTGGCCAGAAAATTCGGTGCTGCCCATAGTACCGTGAGGAGAACTCGACTCCGGGAAGGAATCAAGTCGTATCGAGCTAGCAAACAGCCAAATCGGACCATAAAACAGAACAGTGTGGCCGAAATCCGTGCTCGGAAGCTATACGACCAGGTGCTGACCAAGTTCGACGGGTGTCTTTTGATGGACGATGAAACCTATGTCAAGGCTGACTTCGGGCAAATCCCAGGTCAAAAATTTTACTTGGCAACGGCTCGGGGGGATGTTCCAGCCAAATTTAAATTTGTTTTTGCCGACAAATTTGCACGAAAATTCCTGATTTGGCAGGGCATTTGCAGCTGTGGCAAAAAAAAACGAAAGTTTTCGTTACAAATAAGAAAATGACGTCGGAACTATACCAAAAAGAGTGTCTCCAAAAACGTTTGGCCAGATTTGGCAAGCTGTCATTACAGCAAAGTCGTTCAAGAATGGTATGCAGAGAAAGGGGTCCAGGTTGTTCCGAAAAACCTTAACCCACCCAACTGCCCCCCAGTTCCGCCCTTTTGAGAAATACTGGGCAATCATGAAGAGGAGACTCAAGGCAAAGGGAAAGGTTGTCAAAGACATCAATCAGATGAAGACCTGGTGGAATAAGATAGCTAAAACGATGGACTAAGAAGGTGTGCGCCGCCTAATGAGCCGTGTTACAGGAAAAATTTGAGAATTCCTTCGAAACCGTGACGAATAATTTTGTCCGTATTTTTTCTTAAAAGCAAGAAGAAAACGCTACATTTGTATAAAAAAAGATCTTGAATTCAATTATAAATAACTGAAATACAGGCAATTGTTTTTGTTCCATTTCTATCTGAAGCAAGCTTTACTTGCTTCTCTTTATTGAATTTAGGTGTGGGTGGACAACAAATATAAACTAAAAAACAAACTACGCCACAACAAAAACAGGAGGATCGTAAATAAGACCAACAGGAAGAAAGTTTGGTGAAATCCACCGGTGTCCAAAATCGATTGGATGTCGCAAGCTCTCTCAGAGAAGCCTCCCTACGGATGATGGAAAGTCAAACTGCAGAAGGAAATGAAGTGTTTGTAGAAGAATTCCTTAAAGAAGGTTTTAACGGTGAATCGATGGAAGCAGAAGAACAACCTGATGAGCTCGGAATGAGAGTTAGAACTGGAACAAGAGTGAGTAAGCGGCCTAACGCGAAGAAGGAGAAACTCAAACTATTCCGAAGATTTGTTGAATCACAAGAAGAGAGCAATGAGATACAAAAAGTTCTATTGCAAGTGAAACAAGAAAGTCTAAAAATCATACAACAGCTTCTTGAATTGAAGTTGAAAAAATTAGCTGTGACTCAAAAAAAGTAGTCATAACAACGATGAATCTGATTTTTAAAGATATTTTATGAACCAAACTGTTGAAAAAAGTTGAAAAAAATGAAAAGAATGAAAAAAAAATCAAACCTGGGACTTTACGCTGGCTCTCAAAAGTGTTCTTGATGCCCTTCCACATGTATTATTAGGGAGCTTTCTATGCCTGCATTATTTTTGCATGAGTAAAATTTTTTCGCAAGTTCAGTCATTATCTATACCTTGAGAAGTCGAGAAATTGTCTAACCCGAAAAATCCCTTGACCAGACCGGGAATCTAACCTAGTTGTCTCCAGCATGGTTTTGCTTTATAGCTTGCGCCTTTACTAAGAGTGGCCCCATTATCCTTTTACCTAACCAAACCAACCCGACAAAGCAACATTATCAATTGGGAAACAATTACAAAATTCATGGGAGTTCAACAAACTTCAAGGATGTTCTACGAACTTCATAGAAATTCAATTAACTACATGGAAACTCTACGAACTTTAGCCAAGTTCATCACACTTCATGGAAATTCAATAAGCTTCAGATCAAACTTTTTTTTAGTATAACTTCAGGAAAGTTCGACGAATTTCATAGAAATTCAATGAACTTCAGGGAAGTTCGACAAGTTTATAGAAATTTAAGAAACTTCAACGATTTCAGGGAAAATCAATGAACTTTAAGGAAGTTCTATAAACTTCAGGGGTTGTCTACGAAGTTCAGGGATGTTCTACAAACTTCAGGAAAGTTCAACGATTTTCATTGAAATTCAATGAACTTTCAACAAAAACAAAGTTCAAAAAATTTCATGGAAATTTAAGGAAATTCAACGAATTTCAAGTGAAATTTCAACTCAATGAACTCCGGAACGGATGTTCATCAAACTTTACAATTCACTACAATTTACTCACTAATTTACTCGCTAATTTTCACTCAAAGAAAGTGCATTGTTGAAATTCCTCAGCTCACGTCTCTGCGGAATCAGAGTGCTCTCTTCATTATCGTCACTGTCGTCCAAAAACGTGGTGAAAACTTTTCTTTTAAATTTCAATTTTCAGCTGCAAACAATTCACTACCGAGCAAGTTATGTTTGTATGTATACATTTACACTCCCGTTTCATTTTGCTCAATTTTTGAGTACAATTGTATACCATGTCTTTTTCAATTTTATGAGTAAATCCCCTTTTTTTGAAAATTGAGGAACATTTCCGTGAGAAAAATGAGGTGATATACAATTGTACTCAAAAATTAAGTAAAATGAAACGGGAATGTACAATTTGACATTTTTCTTCGAGTTGATCTAGAACCCATTACGCTCGAAATCTAGTACGCTGATATTATGAACTCGAAAAAAATACGTAATTCCAAACATAACTCGATTCGAGTTTAACATCTCTCAAATCGAGATGCGCAATGCCACCCCAGGTTCGATGCAAGCAGCAGCAGCAGCCATTCATGCCGCTTTTGAACGACAGACAGCAGAGCCAAGAAGGGATACTTTTTACAATTCACTTTTTCTACTGCTCTTACGTTGCGACCGGACTGGAAAATATCACCAATCGACTCCGAACGACCGTGTAACTTTATACTTAACCAAATTTTGCCGTTTTCAAACGTTAAAATTGCACTTCATTGCACTGCCACCGCGAACCGTGATCCTAGCCGTCAGCTTTTTTCGACTCCTCCTCGTCCATTCACGCACGACAGAGGAGAATAGCACTATTTTCGGATATGGAAGTTCCTCTGAAAATCGATCGGAAATGCATAGTTTTGTTTAACACCAGTGAGCAAAACCCAGCACTTTGGCAAATTTTTAATGTGAATTTTGTTCAAAAAACACGAGTATTCTTCATGATAAAAACTTGACAGGTGAGTAAAAGTCTTTGCTCATCAAGCTACTCCCAGTAGTAATTTGAAGAAGTACTATGAACATTTTAAAACTCCAACTTAACTTTTTGAGCGAGTAGTTCGGGTGGCAAAATAAATGAAGTCAATAAAATAAATGAAAAGTCAATTAGTTGAAAATTTGGTTGACTTTCAATTAGGTTCTCGCCGAGCGATCTCACAAACACTAGCGTGCTGCTTTGCACTTATTGGATCGATTTTTTTATTGTTTTCAACCACGAGATCAACTGTCAAAATGTTCAGGTTGACAACGGTTTGTTTTTTATTTTCAACCAGCAAAATGATTGTTTAGTAAAACTGCTTACTAATACTAACGGCAGCAGAGAAGTCTATACTTGAAAAACATGAGAGCTTTGTAATGGCCCAAACACAATGATAACGGCAACAGCAAACGGCTAAGCTCAATCTGAGTATGTCTGCATGTCGGAAAGAAAACAGGTTAGATTCAAGCCGATTCTAATTGGACATATCGAAGTCATTTGCAGTAACTGTCAAAATCGCCGTTTTCCGTTCCGTTTCAGTTATCATTGTGTTTGGGCGGTAAGGGCTGCAAAATGGTGAGTCGACAACTGTGATGGAGCGTGCGTTCCCGCAACATAGCTCTGGTCCTCACAAATTCCTACACTCCCGCTTCACTTTTCTCATTATGAGTATTAATATAGCTATCTTTTTTTCACGAAATGTTACTCAATTTTCGTAAAAGTGGATCTACTCAAAAATTGAGTTGATCGATTTTTTAACGAAAATTGAGTAACATTTCCGTGAATGAAAAAGAGATAGCATACAATTGTACTCAAAAATTGAGTAAAGTGAAGCGAGAGTGTACCTCATGCTTCCACGGGTCATATCAGGAGTTATGGGAAATCACTTGGTACAGGATTACAATGAGTTACCAATGGGCGGATCCCACCAAAATCAACGGGAGCTCATGTACCTTGCGAATTCAATGGGTACTTTTGTGGAGTCATATGGAGCCAATCGAGCATATCTCTGAGTAATTCATGATTAGGCCTAAAAGCCATTTGTAAACAATGACTTTAAACGTTGATTTCTTACGAATCACGAGAATCCCACTATATCCTGCTACTTTATATGGTAGAACCAATATTCTTCTCACCAAATGCTACTTTCATTTCACGAGAGTGATTTAAGATCCAAGAGAAATCGATATTTAAACTCATTGCTTACAAATGGCTTTTAGGCCCTTGACATGAATTACTCGAGATATGCTCGATTGGCTCCGCCAAGTGACAGATCAAACTGGCTCCCGTCGTTGTATCCGCCAGACTATGAATCTAGTGACTATAGTCAAGAGATGACAAATTGGTGCAGCTTACCTTTCAAAAGATTCATCACTTCCACGTCCACTTTTTCAGCTAATCGTTCCATTTCTATCGAAAAAATAATGTAGCAGTATAAATAGAAATGTTCACTCGCGAGCCCAATTTGCAATTTGATGACGCTTGAAAAAATTTTCACGCAATTCGGTTTTTAAGCCCTTTACTCAAAATTGAGTAATACGAATTAACTCAAATTGTTACTATATTTCCCTCATTTTGGAAAATCAATTCACTCAATTTTTGACATATGGCATCATTTTCCATAAATGAGTGAAATTTAATCAAAAAATGAGTTAACATCAGCGAGCGTGAAGACCGCCAGCTAAGGGTTGCGTACTTAGAGCATCTCCAGGAGTGTTGTAGTTCTAGATTCATTTTATATGTCAGTTATAATTTTTTCTCTTGGGAAAATATATAACATACATACCCTCTCTTCAGCAGCAGTTCCAAATGTTGTTCTAAACCTGAAGACTTGAATGTGTGTGTATAATTGATTCTCAAAACTTCTGTGGGCATATTCTCAGAATTTCTTAGGAATTCTCCTCAAATTTCCGCTGTAATTCTTGTCAGAACCCTTTGGAATTTCCCTCAGAACTACTATCGCCTTCGAATTTCTCTAGAAATCTCAGAAATTGTCTGGAATTTTCCTCAGAATTCCCTTAGAATTTTTTTTAGAATTCTCCTAGAATTCTCCTCAGACTTCAGTTGCAATTCTTCATAGGATTTTTTCTGGAATTCTCCCTTTAATTTACTCGCAGTTTTTCTAAGAATTCCTCTGGAGTTCTTCTCAGTGTTCTTCTGCAATTCTCATAAGAATTCCTGTGGAATTAATCTTGAAATTCCACTCAAACTGTCTTCAGAAGTCCTGCGGAATTCTCCAGAAGTCCACTAGAATTCTTCTCAGAATTTCTCAGCAATTCTTACTAGAATTTCTCTAGTATTCTACTCAGAATTCTTCTTAATTCTCATCAGAATTCCTCTGAATTCCTCTCAAAATTCCGCTGGAATTTCTTCAGTATTCATCTGGAATTTTCCTCATAATTCCTTTGGGATTCCTATCAGAACTTCTCTGAAATTCCCTTTATATTCGTCCAAATCATTTTCAGTTCTATACCTAATTTAAATATTCCACAATATGGAGAAATTCTTGAAAACATTTTAGAAACAAAGAAATAGGGAAATGATGGTAATAACAAAGAAATAGGGACATGATGGTCAGCAAGTTCAGACTTGTTGCTGCAACTTGAAATTATTAACGAAAAAGTAGAACGTATACAAGATTCAAACAGATGCACGACCGAGCGTTGATTCAAAGTTTGACGTTTGACTTAATTCCATAGACACTACCACAATGACAAAAAAAAAAATAACTTGGATGAAACGCGTTTCAAATTTGAACAAAAATAGAACAACGTAGTATTCCAGTTTTAAATTTTAACATGAAACTGTTCGAAATTATCCAACTAGAACGCCTTGCTGAAGTTTCCTTTGTTATAAATCCAGTTCTATTTTGTAACGACCATAGACTCCTGGAGATGCCCTTAGCTGGTAGTGCAGCCTGGGCACTATTGTCCTTCTGACTTCAGCTACACAGAAAGAAATCTTGTAGTAAAAACTACCATTGTACCCGACTACGCCTATCTTTAAAACTACCATGAAATTTCAGTCAAATTTACTACGTTTATGGTAAAACCTTCAACGTTTGTGGTATATTTGACAAACCTCATATTGATATCAACCGCACCATGGTTGATCTAATCGCAGGCATGGTAAAATCAAACGCATTTATAGTCAGCTGAAAATTGTTGGTGATTGCGCTTAACTTCACCCTCGAAATGGTAGTTCTACTGCGGCTTTTTTTTTTGCGTGCAAGCAAGTTGATAAGCTGATCGGACCCAATAAAGTCTATTCAGGTGGAGCATATGTAAAGTTGTATTGGTGTAATGCAAAATACTGACATTGTGTTCGTGAGATGATGCACAGCCTGTTGTTTGTAAACATGCGTGACTTTGACCTCCAAAAACAACGATTCACAAAAGCAGCCAATCACAAGGCGAAATGTTTATTTTCGGTATTTTATATAGTTTTTAAATGGTTTCGGCTGAAAACTGACTTCTTGTGCACTATAAGGCTGCGGACAAATACTAAACTTGCTTTGTTATCATTCGCTTGTTTTTGGAGTTTTAAGTCACTATCCGAAATCATGGATTGTTTTCACATTTTTCGTTACTAATACCGACAAACACCCTGCTCCTCACCACCTGTATACACCTCATTGGATCGGACGCACCGTTCGAAATTTACTATTAAGGTTCCATCAAACGTAGCGTTTTTTGCCGCCGTTAGTAGCGTGAAATTGCCGCGATATGCGCGTATGAGAGCGATAACAAACCGATGCTATGCGTTTTAAATCGCGCTGGTTTGGCGTTCCATAAGCCGCCATGTAATCTCGCCGCGGCGATTTTTTCACTGCGATTTTGCTGCGGCGGCGGCAAAAAAAAAAACGCTGCAGTTTGATGGAGCCTTTATAGTAATGACGCAACAAGTAGTTAGGCAATAACTAGTAATCTGTAAGTGACACATGTTCTGAAAAGTAGATTCAAAATAATAAAGAGTTGTTCTAGGCGTCTGGCTGAAGAGAAGTAAGCCCAAACGCTTTGCACAAATAGCTGTTTTATTGTTCACGCACCATAAAACCAACCATAAAAATAGCTGTCCGTTTCTTTATTGAACAGTTCTTAGAAATTAAGAGAAACTTGCACCAGGAATATTTTAAAGAAGTATTACGAACATTGGGAAAACTCCAACTAAACTTTTTGGACAAGTAGTTCGGGTGGCAGAATAAATGAAGATCAAAAGCTAGGGAAAGGCGTGAACTGTCAATTAGTGGGAAATTGGTTGACTTTGAATACTTGTAAAACATGAGAGCATTGTAAGATAGACTCTGCTGTTCTGTTAGTTATGTTTTCCCGACACTCTCAAAACAACTGATTGCAATCAGAACTAAAGTCTAGGCTATAGACTATAGTGAATCTAGATCTTGCCTACGAATTTCAAATCAACGGTAGTCAACTTATAAGCAGCTCGGAATCCAACTTCAGTGCGTTGACCTGAATCGGATAGTCGCAGGTCAAAAGATCATCATTGAAATGTATCACCTTCAAGCATGCCATGCCATTCTGTCCGACCCCTCCGCGACTGCAATTATTATTGAAGTTCATCAATAACAATTTCCCAAAGTCATCGCAAGAGCAAACAGCGATCCGAACGTTGACAACACCAACAATGCTTTCAGGTGGTCCTGCCTGTTGTAGCGCTATAGAATAAGAGAAAAAAAACCTTTCCCTCCAACAACCCCCTCCCTCCCACAACGTCCAATAATTTTCCCGGTTGATTTATGATGACACTTGTTTCTCGTTTGCGCTTGCAGCACAAACACACCTTCTTCGCGACATTCGTGCACTGGCAATCGCTCAGTGGGCGAGTGAGAAACCCACCGAGGATGAGTGCCAGAGCGGGAGAGAAGCGCCCATTTTCCGACCGCGAGCGAGCGGCGCGTGGAGAACGTTGGAACAGAACCATCAGAAGTTTCACAAAGGATACGGCGCCTGCGTTGAATTTTCTCTCCCGAGTTGTTTCTCGATGACTGACCAGTGGGAATTTTGGAACTGCATTCTTGAACTTCGCGCGATAATTTTACGCAGGCGATGTTTTTGGGTTGTTGAAAATATTTGATTGATGATTGATTGAATCAAAGACCGCTTTTATCGATTTATCTGTTGCTCGAAGGGTTTCGTTCGATCGAGTGCAGCCAAATGCAATCGAATTTTTCGGGAGCGAAGAGAGCATTTTGACTGTGAGTAAAATTCCTCCACATCAGAACACTCGGCCCCGTTCCGTTCAGTTCAGATTGTGCCGTCGAGCAGAGTGGTCGTCGTCTTTCTAGTCCTGTTGTAGTGTCCCATAGAGGCTCTCACTGTCCGCCGTCGTCTCCGTTGGCATTGTCCCCCCGACCCGTCAACGGGCTTGCTGTTTCGTCTGTATGAGTGAGTGCGTGTGGTCTCAGGCCAACATTGATCGCCTGCTGGGTTGATAGTGGTAGCAGTGACCAGAACGGAGCTTTCTCCATTATCAATACAAAAGAGGAAAAAAATAGACGAAGGACTTTCAATCGACAACCGACGTTGTCTCGATGATTCGCCAGTATTTGTGAGCGTCAACGAACACATTCTATTGCGTCTGGTGTGCCTGTATTCGGTGACGGTAAGGACGATTTTCTCCTCGAGCGACAAGAAAGGGAAATCCTTTTTCCTTGGCCCGGCTCTTGGCTTGCTTGGTGCATGGGAAATTGTGTCAAATCTTCCCAGCCAATATTGATTGTCAAACTGGAGGCATAGATTTAGGAGAGAAGGGGTGTGCGCGTGTGATTGCGTTTTTGTGAGTGAGTGTCTGTGGGTGTGTGAGTGTGTTATCTGGCTGAGGGAAGCCAAAGCGGTGGAAGTTTAGCTCGGTGGAAAAGTGACATGTGAAAAGTCAGTCATCTGGATTCAGATGGTGGATTGATGGAAGAAGAAAAGTGAGAGATGAGACTGGTAAAAAGTTGAGTGAGCGGTATTGCAGTTCTATCTTTTACTGAAGTGATGAATTTGGCTCACTAGGAGGTAACGGAGTGTAAGTTATTGGATTTGAGAGGGAAAACATGAAATTGGAAACGCAATCTTACTAATTTGAAAGTAATACAAGGATCGAATAATGTTGGAATCAATAATTAGACGTGCTCTTTCTTGAACGCTACATTTCGTTGAGCAGTGTGATGAGCTAACTCTATTTAGCAGAAATTACAGGAAGAACAAAAAGTCATGTGATTTGGTCCTTATGGAAGCTCATAACAAGTATTTATTATTGATCTGTACGCAAATCAACTATAGAACCGATTTTTATCATCCGCAAATCTTTTTATGTTTCAATTTATATTATTTGTATTTGTTTGTTGATAATCTTGCTCTTGGGAATTGTCCGGAACCAATTGTGCCACTCACTTAGGCTCAGTTTGACTCGTTTGCTACTACACAATTTGAAAGAGATTCATGCCAGACCTACATCTGGCCTGTTGCATGAAAGATTGCGAACAATTTCGTTGTTTACGCTTGCTTTGACATTCAATTGTACGAGGGGAAATATTTTGCGTCTGATGAGTTTTATCATTTTTATTGTTTGTTTCAAAATCTTAATACTTAAAAATGGTGTATACTGAACTTGTAGCAATTGGCTCCTTTTATAACCTCTAACACACCCAAGTAACAAATTTAGTTTTATTCCAGCCGTATAGCGGTCCTCTCGGCTTTGTTGATAAAACTATATTCAAAATTGTTTTGGTCATAAAACCTTTATAACACCAAAAAAAATTGAAAATGTTCTAGTGAAAGATGCTATGACCACTTCAGATCCATCATAAAACCTATTGGCTGCCATGAAAAGCCAAATGGCCACAGCTGTCAACCTTCACTGTGATATCGTGGTTGGTTTTTGTTGTTCTGCTTTGATCGTGTCGCTGCTCTTCTGATTCATTTAGCAGTAAATAATATCAAAGAAAAAAAATATCGGTAGGCAATGTTTTCACTGGCCAACATGATTCTCTTTGCGTAGGTGGTTTGGGGTGTTATTACCCGCCAAATTGTTTGAAACTGCCAAAAGGACAATCTTTTAGCTGAGTTTTAGACAATTTGGCCAACAGAACCCCTCAAGACGAAGGGAATCCTTTTTGGGCCGGGGTAGTGCTTAACCCTACATATTTTTGTATGGATCACGAGGGCCTCTTAAACTTCCCTAAATACATGAAGCTATTTAGAAACACCTACTTTAGTAGTTGTTTATGATGACTCCCCTCAATGCCAGTTTGCCATTTAATGCATTTACTGTAGGCAAAATGGTTTTAGAATGCTTTTTTAATTGACCATAATAAGATAATATGAATGAATCCTAAAACGGTATTTCAAAACAACATTTTACGAGTTCATTAAGTCGAGATAAAACCTTTGATAGGTATAAACGGTATTTAAGTAAACAAGGTTTTAAGATCGTTGTAAACAAGCTGTGAAGGTTTTCATTAACCTGACTTAAACATGAAACCTATTGGCACCTCTTGGCGCCATAATAAAACCAAATTGATTTCTAGTGCCTTTCATAAAATTGTAATAAAACTTAATAAAGCTAGATGGTTTTGATAATGTAACTTATATCTATGCGTTTCAATTGTCTTCCATTCGCCTATAGACTCGCAACGAATCTTACGGTGAATGAAAGATGCGAAACCTCTCACGCTATCGATATTAAACTTATATATTAGTTAAAGGTTAAGAAGTAAAACGATTTCAAAATACAGCATTTTTTAACATTTTGTTTCTAGTTTGAGCTACCTATTAGCAAATAAGTCTCGAGATATTTTTTGATTAAGCGGAATTGGCTTTTGCACTTTGTTTTTAAAGTATAATAATTTGAGGGAATATTGGGTTTGACACCCTTGACCATTGAAGCTTTTAGTACAGTGTATTTTCCATCAAAACACTGAATGAATTTCCAAGCTTGGGAACGTCCATTAATACGCCACGCAAAAAATGACTTTTTAAAACCTCTCTCCCCCCTCGTCGCCGTTTTTTTGTATGGACTTTCGACATTTTTTTGTATGGATCGTCACGTTTTCCCAAACCCCACCTTCCCCCTTACTGCGTGACATAATTAATGGACCTTCCCCTTATTGGTTTGACAATTAGCTTATAATCTAAACTTAGTGTGCTAAAGGCATATCCATGGTTGTAAATTGAGGACTTTCCATACAAATGCAATATTTTATGAATTAATGTACTTTTAAAGTATGTGGCCCGAAATTAGCAATGTCCTCTTTCGGGATCGATGCGTAGAAATATTTTCGATCGATTGATACAAAAATTTGAAACTCTTTCTACGGTTGATATATTAACGTTCTAAACCTGACCACATTTCGTGACGGTCGCAACTAGATTTTTTAATTGTAGCCCAATATAGAAAACAGAGACATAGTTCTACGTCAAAATCACGATACTCTGAACAGTTAAAGACTGTATTCGAAAAAAAAATTAACAACACAAGTGATCGCCAAAAATTCATACTCGGTTTTTATTAAAAAAATATAGATTAAACTACAACATTATGAATAGGATTGTTGGGTTTATTGGTTTATTGAATCTCCTCTCCACGACCGGTGGCCCATATTTTACCCTTGACACCACTGATTAGGTTTTGGGCAATAGTGGGGCCAATTTTTTTTTTTGACATTTTAACCCCCTGTTTTTCGAAGCCAGCTCATTTTCGAATACTTTAGGTGTTATACGAAGTAGGACCTTCATGATGGCCCAAAACTTCTCAATCGGACGAGGCTCCGGCGACTTCGGTGGGTTGATGTCTTTTGGTACAAAAACAACATTGTTATCTCTGTACCAGTCTAACACCGGCCGAGCATCGTGACAGGAGGCCAAATCTGGCATTTCGGCCTGTGAGACGGCAGGATTTGTCCATCCTTAGAGCCCGTCGTTGTGTATGCCTGGCTCATCTATCCACACCCATCAAACCAAGAACTTTTTGGCAACTTCATCCACCTTCTTCTTCCTTACCTCCTCAGGATCGGCCAACTGTATTGTGGCAACTTAAAACTCCTGCCCCGGCAATTGCTTTGCGTCCGCTTTGAAGTAATTCTCGTCATCCAACATCACACCTGGCGCAGGTTTTGCCTATCGTGTTTTGTTTGTCAAATAGTTACGACAAATCAGATGGAACCCTACGCCTTCTTCACAACTTCGGTCGGCGCTTGAACAGATGCAACACTCTCCTTGACTTCACCAGATCAGCCGGCTTCGGTTTTCTACCACAGCTGGGTCGTCTGAGTCTCCTTGAATGACTTCACCATTCGGGACACCGGCTTATGTTGGAATCTTAGGTGTTTTCCGATCCATCTGTGGGACGCAGTCGGATTTTCCTCTATGGCGAACATACATTTTTGGCGGATCTGCCTTTGTTCCGCTGCCAGCTCTGTCACTTGACAGATGTGATGAAAATGTTACCTTTGTAAACACTCTTAGCTAGTTTCAGTCAAAATTTATCCACCCTCTAAAAAGCACAAGCTAATAATTGTGTCTAAACTTTTCGAGTATAGATTTTATTTGCGATTCTATATCTTCTCGAATGACAATTAGAACTCTCGGCTTGATATTTGCCATTAACTTCTGTAACGTTTGCATTAAAAAAACATGAACTTTCGGATGGTGAAAAAAAAAAAAGCTTAGACAGATAATTGCTTTTGATAAATTTCCCATGGACGGTAATTATTTATGCTTACTTGCAAAAAATTCTACGCCCTTGCGAGCGCACGTCCGTCTGTTAACCGGAACATTCGTCATTCAACTTGCGCTTCAGGGTGGCCCAGAAATTCTCGGTGGGGCGCAGCTGGGGGACGTTGGGCGAGTTCGCTGACTTGGGTATCACCGATAGTCAGCCGCTCCATCTCCTCCAAAGATCACTTCGAGTAGTGGGCCAACGCCAGATCCAGCCAGAACAAGGCGTCTTCGCTCTTATGGTATTTCTTGAAGAATGACGCAACTTCCGACAGGCATTTCGTACTTTAAATTTCCGCATTCACGGCCAGTCCGGAGCGAAAGAAAAGCGGCTTGGACATCCCCTTCTCGCTGTTTGTCAGCCACAACAGCACCTTCTTGGGGAACTTGGTGTGTGAAATAAACTTCACCTTGGAACTCATATTCTTTCGTGGGGGAAGACAAATACGAAGTGCCCTGCCAGTCGTTGCCATCTAGGGTGAGAAAAGTCTCTTCGTTCATCACCACCGCCACCTCGCGATTCGCCGGCAAAATGACCATCTTATTCGGCCGCAACCGCTGCTTCATTGCCTGCAGCTCCGAAACCAGTGGACGCGACTTCCGCTTCCTAACAGGGTCGATGCATCGCCAGGTAGTTTTTTCACCGTTTGGCCGGTTGAACCGTTAACCTCCCGGCACAAGCGCACGCAGCGATGTAGCCACCTTTCACTCGGTCTTCCTCTTCAGCAGCCTCTTGGAGCTTCTTGTCGCCTATGGGCTCGCCGGCCGCCCGGAGCTTGTCCTTCGATGCTCTGATTAAGCTGTCTAATAGCGCCAAGATGCTGTAGAAGCCGGAATGGGCGTATCCGGCGTCCACAAAGTGCCACACGATGTCCGTTTTCCACGCGGCGGGTTGCCGTTATTTGAACGCGCACACTTCTGAACGGAGTTGCTTCACTGTTTTTGCCATCACGGTTAGAGTTCGACTGATAGAGCTGTCAAATGTTGTCTGCTGACTCATGGGTTACTATGATTGATGTTGTATGCGTAGTTTCGACAGTGCGGGTGGAGGTGAAACCCATGAAAAATCGGCTATTTTTGTCCATTTTCCTTAATGCAAACGTTACAAGCTTCTGATGAACCTCACCGGCTACTTTATTCAGTATCTGGCCATTGAAATAGCAGCCTTGGTTTAGCTTTGATTGGACAATTTTAACCAACTCAATTATGTCTACTCCATTACAGCGATATCGCTGTTGCATCCCGACTCCATCTTCACGACCCTTGTTGACATATACCTTCTATCTCAGAAGCTGTTTCATTAGACTTCAATAATTTGACGAACCCGTTTGAAGTTCCTGTAAGGAGAGTGCCGTCATGTTTCAAGCCAAGTTATCCCGAATGGGTCATCAGGCTGAATAGGTCAGTAATCTGATTGAGTTATTGCAATTCTTTCATTAATTTGTGTTGGCCTTAAATCGCTTTCTGTCTGATTTTAAAGTTGAACTTCACAAGGCATGTTGGCGGATTTAAATTTATGAAATTTCAAAGAACTGCTTATATTTGAAAGAAGGAAAAATCTCCCATGTAATTTCAATTGTTTCATGTCCCAAAGATATTAAGTTGAATTCTTATATTGCAAGCATAACAACTAGAAAGAATTGCACATAATGGAAAGAAAAGAAAAAGCAACGACAATAGTTTATTCCTCCAAATTCCTAAAATTTTCAAAATTTCTAAACATTTACTTCAACTATCAGCAGATATCGAGATGGTAGATGGGTAAGAACACCTTGAAATTTAAAATAGAAATAATCTCCCATAAACATTCATTGGTTTCTCTTCTAGGAGATTTCAAGAACTAATCAATTCAATGTTCAACTTGCACTGCATGAACTATCCCGCGTCAACGGAAAGAACCGCAAACCACTGTCAGTAGGAGAAAGAGGCCGAATGACGCCAAGCACCAATGACGTTTATAAACTTTATTAAACAAGCACAGCTAATGACGATCAGAGAAGTGTTTGCAGATTTCGTACTTTTTAAGGGCGATTAACGTCAATTGACAGATAACTGAGGGATTTGTTATAGCAAGCAATAAACTATGCTCAGGGGTTTTCCCACATCCCACTAGTTTTCTAAATAAAAATAAATATGGCATCGTAGATCCATGATCTTTGGAGTGAATAGCAACAGTAAAATATAAATTTATTTACGAAAACCACCGTTTCATTAATTCCAGATCAGTGACCGCCATAACCTTAAAAATCTTGCCTTTGGACAGGCTACTATTTGTCTGTTCGAGATTGTTCAGGGATGCTTAGCTTCAGTACGCATGGTAACATTTTCCTGCTCCACTAATCGTTCATATTCTTTAAGATACGAGGGATTTCTTCTCCCTTGGGTAGCCGGGTCTGTAATTCGTTACTTCCTCCTGAAGCGCTCGAACTTGACGCTAGGTTTCTTCAATCGTAGGTTCTCTTCGTTTGTCATACGTGTCGCTTCAGTAATTGACCGTCGTCGTCCGATAGTACCAGATTTCCTTTGCTCAGCCCCAAAGCAGTGAACCTTTTCGGATCGAAACTACTGTCACCTTTTGTGCGAGACTGTCTTTTAACACTAACACTATCTCGTGGTAAAACTTGACATTCATAAGCACCCCGGTGAGCATCTTCACGTATCTAAGCTTCCATTTTTGCTTCTAGGTCTCGTTCGTTGATCAAGTCATCATCGATTTTCACCTTTTCGAAGTGCCTCTATGAATGTTTCGACCGTTCTCGAGTACATTTTCAAACAGACGTATCTGATTTTGTAAACGAAGAGGGGAAGTAAGATGCAAACGTTAAATCGACACGGAGTTTTCATAAGGGCCAATGTCGCAAACGTAAACAATGACTTCTTGCGCAAATTTCTTGAAAATGCAAACTCGCTCAAGAAAACTACCACTTCTATTGTAAAGGGGAACTTCTCTTCTGTATAATCATCGTGATAATTCACTATGATTTGCGGAAGAAGCCATTGTTTACGTTTCTGACATTGGCCCTTATGAAAACTCCATGTCGAAATTCTTTAAACCCTTTGCATTTTCGTGCAAACTAGGGCCACCAACACAAGGAATAACAATTCCCTAACATTATGGTGATGATACTTTCCGTGAGGGTGCTGAGAGTTTTGAGAAATTAACATTTGAATCTTACTTCCCCTCTTTGTTTACAAAATCAGATACGTCTGTTTGAAAAAATATATTCGAGCGTTCATCATTTCTTTATGTGCAACTTTCGTGAATTGTGAATTGTGAGCTCTAACAACAGGCAACTTAAAAAAATTCAGTATTCCCAAACACGGTTAGGCAGTGGTCCATTTGTTTATACTATTCATTCCCAAGTAGCATACTACTGTCATAATTAGTTGTAGTAATTGATTATAACTTAGCAAGTCATATTTATGTTACCTCAACCGAATGGCAACAAGTGTGCTACTAGGGTTAATATGAACATGGCGATAAGTTCAGGCGTCACGAAAACATTATTTGACGAAGGCCAACGGGCTGGTTTGGCACAATGTTATTTTAAATTTTCACAAGCATTTGGAGATTCTGTAACAAAAAGAACCCTACGAGAAAAGATAGAGCTAATTTCAACCACTATAAACTCTGGCTTTGAAGATCTAGATCATTATTCTTTCTGGCCTTAGGGAACGTCCATTAATTACGTCACGCAAAAAATGACTTTTTACAAGCCCCCCTCCCCCCCTTGTCAGGTTTTTTGTATGGGCCTTCAAATTTTTTTGTATGGATCGTCACGTTTTCCCAAACCCCCGCTCCCCCCTTACTGCGTGACATAATTTATGGACCTTCCCTTAACAAGAACTAGATCTTTGAAAAAAACTGGCATTAAGAATCATATATATTGGCATTAACAGTACTAGCATTTGGAAAACATCGATTTGTGTACCTCTACTTAGTTTTACGTCATATCATGTAAGCTAATATTTCTAGTTTTTATAGTCGTGTAAATTTAAGAAGAGACGCAAATTTCGGTCTAACGATTCGCTCCTCATATATGCATGCAAGGAAACTTAAACTTACATGATTTTTTCTAAGTGTAAATACTTTCATTCCTATTTCAGGTGCTGATCCAGAACCTACCTTTATTTCTATGTATGCGTTGGTTTGAATAAACTTTACATATTCAACTGTTCCGCAAGAGTTAGGATTGTTCGCGACAAAATCTGGACAGATGAAATTTGGAATAAAACAAATTTGCTGTTAGTTCAATCCAAGATGCTTTTATAATTCATTAAATTGTGCATTATTAGTCATCTTAAACCTAATTCTTTTCTTTTTTCTCAGCGTTCCAAGCTAATTGCTTTCGCAATTAGTTTATTGCTTGCTCTTAATTTAGTGTTCTAAAAGCATTTCTACAGTTATTCATTAAGAGCTCTCGATGGCTGATGCCATTTTTGCAAAAGTATGATTGTGTGGCAAGTATAATCATACCATAGGCCCAGGGAGTCGAGAAATTTTCCTTAACGAAAAATTCCTAGATCAGACCTGGAATCGAACCCAGTCACCTCCAGCATGACATGCTAAACCAATTACAGTTACTTAATTAGGCTGCATGAAGAAACTACGAACTTTTAAGTTTATTCCAGTCATTGGGCTCTATGCAGACTTCTCTGCAGCCGATTTAGCTGCTTTTGTCAAAGATTTTCGATTTGTTCTATAGTTGTGGCTTGTTGTTTATATTGAGAGAGTTTTCTCTTCACGAGAGCCCAATACCGCTCGATAAGCCGCAACTAAGGACAGATAGGTGGATTTGCCTCTTTCGGTACAACATGTACTTTATTCGCTTTATACCATTTAAAAACATCTTTGACGTAGTGACAAGATGCCAAATTAGGGCGGGAGCGTCATGGCTGCGTAGGAATGGTAACAATCGCTTCTTTAGGCATTCTTCATGGTATATTTCCTTGTTTTCCGTTCCGGTAATGATGAAGCTTTGGGTTGCTTGACCACACACACCTGCATATTGCCTACCAAACCAAATATTTTGTGCGGTATTTGGCCTTTTTCTTCGTCCTGAAATGCTCCTCTACGCCGGTCCGCTACATGGAAGTATAATAAAACATTCCGGGAAGCTGCTTAAAGTCTTCCAGCACATAAGTTTCTTCCCATTATCACGCAGAAAACTTCGTCAAATATTCGCGATACAATTTGCGAGCCTGGGTTTTAGCTGTCACATTCTGTTTATCACTGTGGTCGGTATAGTTTTCACCTTTAACGACTTCATACCTTGCCGTCGCCTGGAAGTATGCACGAAAGTTGGGGACATTTTTATTTTTCTAGCCACAGTACGTACCGAAAGATTTGGTCTCTTCTGCAATATTTGCTTCACCTTTGCGTCCTTCTGGTGGTTCCTGAGATCCGTTTTTGTTTCGCTCTCAGCTTTCCTGGCTATTGTCAAACGTGTATCGAAAGATTTAAGAATGTAAAGGACAGTGCTTGCAGGAAAACCAAGCATTTTTGCAAGTTTTCTTACTGACAGATCCGGATTTCCTTTACGACCGTACACAATTGGTTTTCGCACTTGCTCTCCATTCGACGCCATCTTCGATCTAAAAGCTTGTAGCACAGACAGACGTTCAAGCTCAAACAAAAGAATTCAAATGTGTTGTGTAAAGTAGCGCCAACAATCAATATGCAACTAGCGATTTGAAATTTGTTCACCTTTGTAGAACTCCTTGGTCCAAAGTACACCTTATTGTACATATTTGCGCCTTTGTTTTAATATGCTGTGTGATTCTGATAGAATATTTGAGGGTGTATTTGTGTGAGTTGCGGTCTTAGGGGTGCATCATTAAGCTTGGGACCGAGCTTGGGACCGGTGTGCTAGTACTGACTGAGCCAAGAAAAAATCGTTTTTGTTCGGGACCTACTGGTCTTAGAGTTAGTCTATGGTAGCGCCGCCTAGTCTACTAATTGCTACATAAAATCTGACAGTTTCACTGGGAACCTTTACCAGTCAAAACAAATCTGTGTCGCTATCTGTTAGCTTATTGCTACTTGATACCTTGAGGGAAGCAATTTTTTACACAGGTAAATGAGATAAAGTTGAACGTCTGTCTGCGCTTGTAGTATCACCAAAAATTGATTCTACGCAATAAACAGACATACGCTCATCAGTCTGCGCAATATTTCACGCGTTGATGAAGTATTTCCAGAGATATGCGCATTTAGGGGTGTCCAGCTTTTGTCGCGAACAAGCCATATGCATAACATTACACGACGGTTTAAATTCAGTTACGTCCTGTAAAGTTACTGTGGAATTGCAGTGAGTCATTTATCATTAGTTGCTCACATAATTTTTTAGCATTTACCGCATTCTAGTGACTTCTGATACAATGGAAAAATTTCACGGTTGCTTTGATTGTTTCAAAATAAACTTCAGTGATAACCTCTTGCTGAAAACGGCTATTCTTGTGATTAGGCTTTCTTTATCGACTTTATGCTTTATAAGAAAAACGCTGGCCAGATTGAGCCAGTTGTAACATGTCATAAACCTATCTTGAATTTGCTTGTTAATAATTATTATAACATAATATAACCATGTAGTATGAACTAGGCATAACGCGGCTGCAAGTTTAATTAGTTATTAGAAAATTGGAAATATCCTTCTAATCAACCTGCAACCCTACACAGAAAAAAATCTTGTAGTAAAAACTACCATATAACCCGACTATGCCTATCTTCAAACTACCATGAAATTTCAGTCAAATTTACTACGTTTATGGTAAAACCTTCAACGATTGTGGTATAGTTGACAGACCTCATATAGAATGGTTGATCTAATCGCAGGCATGGTAAAATCAAACGCAGTTATAGCAATGTTATCTTTTGATCTATACTAAGGCACCCCTCGAAAGTATCATAGCGCCAATGTTATTAAGTTGAAACGGGAGGAAATCCTTTTATGAGTTTTAGGTTAGGTTAATTCTACAAAAAAATTTCTAAAAATTAGGCCCTTCTTTTGTTGTGAATGAAAATTAGGGTGGTCCTTGTTTTCAGAGAAATCGAAAATCTAACTTTTTTATTTGCCGAAATAAAGGCGTGTATGAATCAGAAAAGTTGTAGCTAAGACAATTTCAAACAACTTTTACTGAATTTTTTTTCTGTACCTTTTAAAATGATCGAATTAGAGCTATTTTTCCTATGTAGCTTAGGGTGTCCCTATAAAAATCATATATTTTGCTCTTACATTTTTATTTCAAATTTTTGAGCAAAACTGTCTTCTGGAACATTAATAGATACATCTTTTGGGTTGCTAACATCGTCACTTTGGAATATCAAACAAAAGTTGTTATGGATTTTTTGTAAACAAAATATGCCTTTTTCAAATGTTGATCTCTCTGATTGGGGCGTGTGTAAATGAGTCTGCAAGATCTGATTCTGGATTTTTCGTGATTTTTTTAAATACATTTCCAGAATTACGACGACCTTCTGCCCTTGCATTTGTCGCCGCTGCGATTCCTAATCCTTCAGCTGATCTCTTCTGCAGCTTTTGAAGAATGGTTTTAGTTCCCTTTTCCAAGAAGTTTTTGAATAATTCACTGCGAAAGTCACATATCCGCTCAGCCAAACTATCACTCTGATTTGCATGCGATTCACTATGAACCAGGACCAACGGCTTTGTTTCCCTTCCGAAGGAAGATGTGACCAAGACTTTTTTGGCCGACCAACCACCGACGTCGACTGGGATTGAACCCAGACCAACTGGGGTGCCAGTAGCAGTCACGCTTACCACTACACCACCGACGCCGGCCGTCATCATGTCTTCAAGATTGTCCTCTGCAGAAGTTTTCCGTGAGAAATGAAGCCGAGCGAACTTGTGCCGTTTGTGGCTTGTTTCTCCAGGTTGCTCGTCCACGAAGTTCATCGTGAACGGCTAAAAATGAAACAAAAATTTATCTTTACAGATTGCAAATTTTGATGATTAAAATATTGTTCAATTTACTAAACGGCCAACCAGCTTCGGCAAGTGTTCATACTTGTGTACGCAAGGTGGAAGTTGCTTCACAAATGGAAATTCGGGGAGAATCAGGATGAATGCAAAGAAGTTCATTGCATTCATTCGTCCCGTCAGCTGTAAGCACCTGAACAGTATAAAGTAGGCAGGAGACATCATTTTCACGAATTCATTAGATGACGTTTGAGCGGTGCCATGTTTACGAATAATGATTATTTTCTTTATTTCGTAAATATTGGGGGAGTCAGGGTAAAATGTGCCATATCTTCTTTCGAAACCAACACCAATCGATTTTCCAGAAAAAAATTACATAGGGCTAGTCTTTGTTGATCTTGAGCAACACCGACCAAAGAAATTTCTGAATAACAATAAAAATATAAAGGGAATCAGGGTAAAATGTGTCATAAAGGGCGATACGGTCAAAATTTGGTCAATATCAACTTGACGTATTTCTTTCAATTTTGCATTTAAAAAACATGAACACCCCTCATTTTGAAGGTGTGTGCGTGTAGAATGTTGCTCCTATTTTGATTTTGGAATTCACTCTTCAGTTGTCAAAATGCCGTCCAAGCAAGAAGAGCAGCGTATCAAAATTTTGCTCGCGCATCGCGAAAATCCGAGCTACTCGCACGCAAAGTTGGCAAAATCGCTAAAAGTTGCCAAATCAACCGTTACAAATGTAATTAAAGTGTTTGGGGAACGTTTGTCGACAGCCAGGAAGTCTGGATCGGGGGGAAATCGAAAACCGGAAGCCGCTGAGACGACAAAGAGAGTTGCCGGTACACAGAAAAAAATAATTAATTTTAACAAGCGTGTAAAATCTCCCCTCGTGTATTTCCAAGCCAAAGGAGCGTAAACAACGATATTGTTTGCAATCTTTCATACAACAGGCTCGATTCAGGCGTTATCTGGCTTAAATTTACATGAAATATCCCATTATGTTCTGCCTAATCTAGCATTCCCTTTATGTGCATTAGATAACGCAGAAAATTCAGTGTTTCTTTTTATCTGTGTAGTTTCAAGCGAAACCCTAACCTATCTCTCCGAGATGCCGCAAATAAGCTGGGTGTATCGTCTACAACCGTGCATCGAGCCAAAAAACGAGCCGGACTATCGACTTACAAGAAGGTAGTGACTCCAAATCGCGATGATAAACAAAATACGACGGCCAAAGCGCGATCCCGGAGGTTGTACACGACGATGCTGACGAAGTTTGACTGCGTGGTAATGGACGACGAAACCTACGTCAAAGCCGACTACAAGCAGCTTCCGGGACAGGAGTTTTATACGGCAAAAGGAAGGGGAAAGGTAGCAGATATTTTCAAGCACACGAAACTGTCAAAGTTCGCAAAGAAATATCTGGTTTGGCAAGCCATCTGTACCTGTGGCTTGAAAAGCAGCATTTTCATAGCTTCCGGGACTGTCAACCAAGAAGTTTACGTGCAAGAGTGTTTGAATAAACGTCTGCTGCCTTTCCTGAAGAAACACGGTTGTTCCGTACTGTTTTGGCCGGATTTGGCATTTTGCCATTACGGTAAAAAGGCCATGGAGTGGTACGCCGCTAACAACGTGCAGGTGGTTCCCAAGGACAAGAACCCTCCCAACACGCCAGAGCTCCGCCCAATTGAGAAATACTGGGCTATTGTCAAGCGGAACCTAAAGAAGACCAAAAAAACTGCTAAGGACGAGCAGCAGTTCAAGGCAAACTGGCTTTCTGCGGCGAAGAAGGTGGACAAGGTGGCTGTACAAAATCTGATGGCAGGGGCCAAGCGTAAGGCCCGGCAATTCGGATTTGTAAAAGCGGAAGCCTAACTGAGTATTTTTCCTGAATTTTATACTAATTGAACTTGAAAAAGAAATTTAATTTGATTTTTTAAATAAACGATTTCACCGATTTACACGCGTTTTCCCTTGACCAAATTTTGACCGTATCACCCTTTATCTTCATTCACAGAGTGGTGAAACCAACTCCAATCAAGTCTTCGGGAAATTTGTATGAGACTTACCTTATTTTGTTGCTTTAGAAAAACAGCAAACGAAAAATTTCTGAAAAAAAAACGAAAATGTTAGGGGAATCAGGGTAAAATCAGCCATATCTTCATTCACATAGCCGTGCGGTTAGTGAAACAAACTCCAATTGATTTTTCAAGCAATTTTACATACGACTAGTCGTATTTTGTTGTTTTTGAGTTACACTGAACAAAGCAATCTCTGAATAACACAAACATATTAGGGGAATTGGGGTAAAATTAGCCATATACACGTTCACAGAGCGTTGCGTTGAACGAAACCAATTTCAATCGATTTTCCAGCAAATTTTACAAAGAACTGGCATTATTTTATTGATGTTGAGTCATACTGAGCAAAGAAAATTGTGAAAAACGTGAAAATATTAGAGGAATCAGGGTAAAATCAGCCATATCTTGATTCACAGAGCCATGCGGTGAACGAAGCTTACTTCAATCGATTTTCCTGGAAATTTTACATAGGACTAGTATCATTTTGTTGATCTTGAGTTACACCGAGCAAAGAAATTTCTGAACACCAAGGAAATATTAGGGGAACCAAGGTAAAATGAGCTCATTTGCTCCGCAAGCAGTTTGGGCGGCCAATGAGACCACGTTCATTCGATTCCTTGGAAATTTTCCTTCAAGTGAAGGTAACATTAACAGAAATCGTTCTACTCCGAGCTGGGATATAGAATTCCTTCGCGTTTCGGGCACTTTTTTCCCACTGTGCACTGTGCAATGGATGCTCCAGTGGAGCAAATGATTCTTACAAATTTCACGCCTGAAATCCTACTAGTATTTGAGTTTTGTGCTCAGACAACTTCGAAATGATAGGGACTTTAACCCGTATGTCCTTAATGAAATAAAACGGAACAGGACAGAATTTCTAGTTTTTTACATTCGGCCTAGTTGTTCAAATTGCAAGCTAACATCGTCTGCTGCCGGCTTAATCTGCAGAAAGAGTCAAAACTTCGATATTTTAAACATATAGAGCCACGGAGAAAGTAGATTAAGGGAATCGATTAACTAAGATATGCCTTTTTCTATCGTTACGCGAAGTATACCATTAGCTTAGCTTGACTGACTGCAGGTATCAATGGTTGCTACTCCGTGATTGATCTGAATCAGTGAAATTGCACAATGAATCAACGGAATGGGGCTACCGGTGACTCATTTTCTTTAATAATCAATAACGGTACCGGCCACGTCCTTGCAATCAGATGGGAATAGGGAAGGAACGTTAGTGTGACCTTTGCTGTTTTGGGACCGTGTTTACCTCTGCATCCCCACAAAGGTCACAGGAAGGAGGGTTTCTCTATGTTAGTCGGGTAGGGTTTAAAGAATCAGGATTCACCTTGATAAGTGATGTGATCATATAATATAGTTCATTTAATTCAGGTGGCAAAAAGGATAACAATTACCTGTTTCGCTCAACGTTTTGAACGAAAATAGCATCGTATCTCGAACTTATTGCCTTTTTCAATCTTTGTGCTCAAAACAAACACAGAAGCAAAGCTCAGGCACGTCACTTATCAACGCTGCCTTGTTTCTGCGAATTCCTACCGGAATTAACAACTTGACAATTTCACGCTACGAGAACTCGGCCACCGAAATATTTTACAAAACGTCAATCAAAACAGCTAAAAACACGATAAATCAGAAGTAAATTCGAAATTTTCAAGGGATGAAAAATATTTGCTGTCATCATCAAACAAGGCACACTTCGATCTCTTGTTACGCGAATTTAACAACTGAAACTGACATGAATGCATCTGATGGATGTAAAGTGTCAATACTAAAAAACAACAACAACAACATCAACAACCATTTAACTCAAACGTGTTGAAAACCAGACACAGTGTTTAAAGTAATCTATCTCTGGAAACTTTTATGATGGCATCGAAAACCAAGCTGCAAATTTCGACCCATTTGGAGAACAAAACAGTAAAATGGCATTAAGAAAAACCTCCATTTCCAAACACTTGTTATTGCTGCTCCAATCGTAAAACAACCACCACGCGACGTTATGATTGTACACGTGCACACCCATCTGTTGACTTGTGCAAATTTCATGCTAAACAAAACATCTTCAACTGAGCCATTCATTCTGTGTGCACTGCGTGCGTGCGTGCGTGTTTCGCCCGGTGAGTCGTGAATCGAAGCAAGCTCATCACTTGAACCTTCTCCTCTCTCCCTCTCGCTCTCCGTCCACGTCAAACTTGTGACTTTTCCGCCCCAAAGTTTTCCACCGCTCACTTTGGCCGTTCGATTGATGAGGCGCATTGAGTGCTACTTGAGTGCAGCTTAACCTCCTCCCTCTCTCTCTCTTTCTCTCTGCTATAGCCATCGGAGTGCGGCGTGAGTGAGTGCGTGTTTGGTGGGTTCCCTCCGATCAAAACGGAAAGCAAAAGTGCATAAAATAACCTACTTGTATGTTTGCAAATCGCCTAGTATTCACCAGCAGCAGCAGCAGCAGTAGGCAGGACAGGACAGTCACCAACACCAGAGCCGTCAGGCATCAGTCAGCGAGGCAGTAGTAACAGAAGAGGAAGTCGTGAGAAAAAGAGAAAGCGCCGAGACGAAAACGTCGCCTTCTTCGTCCGTCGGTGAATGTGGTGGATGAGTGTGCAAATATCTATCAGTAGTGATATCTGGTGAAGAGGCGATACACAGCTATTGTGCTCTCGGGAGGGAAAAAGATCCAAGCAAGTCGAGGAAAATAGTGGCTCCTCTGTTACTTTTGTCGAAAAACCAAAGTGCAAGGTGTGCGAGAATTTATCTTCTCTCTGGTGAAAACCCCTAATCGCCATATCTGGAAATCAGAAATTATTTTCCGATTGCGCGAGTACCGTGAAAACGTGAAAAAAAACCCTGGTGGAAAAAAGAGGACGGTCAGAAGAAAATTTCAAGTGGAAAATTCACAAGGTGATAGAAAAATCGACTCCGGAGTAGAGCAAATTGAAGCAGCCGAGGAACCAAGTGGCAAAGGTATGTTAGACAATTTTTTTTTTCCTACGGTGAATGCGGGCAAATTTTCCACGGTGGAAATTCCACAGGTATCCCTCATCGATGGGGTGGGATCTCCAGTATGGAACAAAAAAATCAATCCATGGCTTGCGGGGATCCCGAAATCAGATCTCAAATATCAATTTAGATTTTCTTCCTTCGATAGAAGAGTTTCCTCCCCTTTCCTTCAGCAGCCGCACACCAAGGCGTCTCAAAAACCCCTTTTCGAATCCCCGGGTCCCTTCACCTTCATCTGGGGGGCTGGTAGTGCCGAACCGAATGGCCTGTCGCCTTTTCTTGTGGGGTAAAATTATTACGACCCAATTTTCCTCTTTTTCACTCATTCGCTCTCTTTCTCTCGCTCTCGCTCCGTCTTTCTGTCCTGATCATCCTAGTGGACTCCGAGTTAGTATGTTAATATTGACTGTTATTTTTGGTACAAGTAATAGGGGCCAGTGCGCAGCCACCGGATGGCGGGCCTGCGCAATTGGGGACGATGGGATTTTTCGTACTGCCGCCGTTGTTGCCGCGCCGCCGTGTGCGACAACAACAGAAACAACAACACGAACAGCATATTTTCCTCCGAAAAGGGAAGAGAACTTGACAAAAGTGAAAATATTCTGTTTATGAACTACCCAACAACTATACTCATCGCCTGCTGCTGCTGCTGCTTCTGCTTTGGGAGTGGGAGAGAAGTTTCTCTTCCGAGAGGATGGGAAAGAAAGAGAGAGAGAGAGGCTCGCTCCAGAACATCATGGTTGGTAAACAACGCCTGGTTTTTCAATTTGCGCTCTTTGAGCTACCACCATGCGTCTCCATCTCGGTGAGTGGTTGGTGTGAAAGATGGAGCAGAAGAGAACTAAGGCGAGAGAAAGCGAGAGAGAGAGAAAGGAGATGCAGTTTTATTGGGCGATGTCATGTTTGAAGCATCGGATTGCTTCTTTTGTTTTTTGTTTGATTATCATTGATTGCATATGATGACGGATTGAAAATACATTCTGTTTATCCTCGTTTTAAGGGAAGAGAGTTAATTATCATTGTTTGTGTTACTAATTGAACTTTTTTTTTTATAAGTAGTGTCATATTTGTTTGTTTGAGAGAAATGTATCTTTCAAATGGCATGAATCTCTGAACCATTCCAAATTTAAATTAAATAATTTATGGATTAAATCTCTGGGTTCTCAGATAACCTAGTCGACTTAAACACGGTATTACCAGGGGCTGAATGGTCAAGAAGAAAATGTATATAATTTTCAACTCAGGAAGTATCAGCGCATCGGTCCCAAGGGCGCTCCCAGGCACAATGAATCATTTATAGAAACATAACTCAACGATCAACGTCAAAATAAATAAAAATAAGAAACACAAAAACAATGATTCGAGTTCCGAAAAGCGCAAGAATATATTGCAAGGTTCAAGGTGTACTTGGGACTTAGATAATTTCAAAACACTAGTTTCCTATTGATTGTTGATATCAGTGCCGGTAAAACTCAATTCATCTGCTCTCAAATGAGCTGAAAATGAAGACAACCTTAACGGGAAGACCAACTATGGCCGTGACTTTGAAGTTTGAAATGACAGCACTCTCTTGACCAGAGCCGAGGTGAATTTAATACTTCAGGTGGTCTATTTTCTTCAGTTGGTTGGGAAGACGGGTGGAGAAGCGGGGTATCAAATGAGATTTAGCAATGGAGCGAAAGAGTAAGTAACACTCAATAGTGTATTACGCACAAAATGACAGTTGTTTATTGCAATTTTGCCTTAGAGTGAAGAGTTCTAAATTAATGTAAACGGTTTGGGCTAAACGTTTTGTTTACAAACATTAGCACGTGCACTTTCTCCCCCGAAATATTGGTAAACAAACCGTGCAGCCTGACGCATCATATCCCATGGTCTAGAACACAGGCCTGGCAGTGTGAAACTAATCATCTCCTTTACTCGTATGGTATGAAAAGGAACTGCGAGTTTGACATCACAGGCACTACTGCATAAAGGGTGTCCACGATGAAATTGCCACACACAAAATTGATTCGCAAAATTCGAGTTTTCATCCGATTGCCATCAAATTTTCAGGGATTGAGAAATAACTATTAAACTTCATTTTACCATTTTACTCGTATTTTATTTACAGTCCATACGCAAATGCCCGCACCTTGGCCTTAACCCCGGCCATAAGATTTTGCACAACCTGTGAATCAACCGTTTTTTGCATGTAAACCCATACTTTCTTCAGTTCCTCGACTGTCTTCACTACCTTAGGTCGTTTAAGAAGGTGCTGCTTCATAATCGCCCAGTACTTCTCGATGGGGCGGAGCTCCGGAGTGTTGGGAGGGTTGAACATTTTCGGCACGAAATTGACCTTATTGTCCGCATACCACTTCAGCACGTCCTTGGAGTAGTGGCATGAGGCCAAATCCGGCCAGAAGATTGTTGGGACGTTGTGGGTCTTCAGGAGAGGAAGCAGCCCCTTCTGGAGGCACTCTTTTATGTACACCTGTCCGTTCATCGTGTCCTGGGTCACGAAAGGTGCACTCCGCTTCCCGCACGTGCAGATGGCTTGCCAAACCAGGAATTTCTTCGCAAATTTGGACATCTTCTGAGTGCGGACATGCTCCGGAACGCTGAACTTATCCTTGCCCGTGACAAACAGGTTGCCGGGGATCTGTTTGAAGTCGGCCTTCACATATGTTTCGTCGTCCATGATGCAGCATTCAACTTTCGTCAGCATGTTGAGGTACAACTTCCACGGGTTTTTGCAGACTTGTTCTGCTTCTCGTCGCAATTAGGGGCCTTTTGTACCTTGAACGTTTGAAGCCCAGCCTTAGTTTTGGCCTTCTGGACAAAACTTCGGCTTAGGTGCAGCTTCTTAGCCACATCCCGAACGGAGGCGTTCGGATTTCGGTTGAAGGCCCCAACTACGCGGTTGTGATTTTTAGTGTTGTACGGAATACTTTTTCCTTCACTTCTGGGCTTCCGATCGGTGGTCAACCGTTCCTCGAACCGCTTAATCACTCGCGACACCGTGGAATTCGCGATTCCCAACGTTTTCGCGATGGAACGATGCGAGAGATCCTTGTTCTCGTGATGAATGCGCAAGATTTTATCACGCACGAGCTGTTCTTTCGACTCCATTTCCGCGAGTTTTGATCACAGGACTTTAAAACTTGCAGGATGTAAATAATGCACTATGAACTAAATCCACCCAAATTTTCATTAAATTCTACCCAACGGTTAAAAAGTTAGAGTAATTTCATAGTGTGGCAATTTCATCGTGGACACCCTTTAGGTGTAAAGGAGACAGCTTCAGTCTGCCAGACCAGTATTTTATTTGATATGGATTGTATTAGTATGCGTTTAAACATGGCTGAAATTCTCATATACAGTATTGAGACCACCTGAGATATTAAATTCACCTTGGACCAGAGCAACCGCTGAGCTTCGAAGTAATTATTTGGTTTGGTCATTCGTCGATGGATGCTCATTATCGGCTGGGCTGTAGTCAATATAAATATTCAATTTCATTTAGGTGGGGATGATTTTGAGTTTCAAATGAAGAAACAATATCTGTTTCTTGGGATGCAGAACATGATGTGTAATTTTTTAGGCTCAGATCGGCTACAATTACAACAAGCAGCATCAATCTTAGTAATCCATGAGTGAGCAGACAAATTTTGACAGATCTATCAGTCGAACTCTAACCGTGATGGAGCGTTCAAAGAACGGCACCCCGCCGCGTCGAAAACGGACATCGTGCGGCACTTTGTGGATGCCAGATTCGCCCGTTCCGACATCTACAACATCTTGGCACTATTAGACAACAATCAGAGCATTGAAAGAAAGCACGGTTCCGGGCGATTTTATCAGAGGCTGGATGGTCAAAAAGAACTTTGTTTGACTCAAAAAGTCAAAAATCTTTGCTCCAAGCCTATTGAACCACCCCTCAAAACATTACTCCAAACGAATAAGCGCTTAAATATTCTATCAAATTAACACAGCAAATCATAACAAAAACAACGATTCTAGTTTTTTTTTGTTTAAGCTTCAAATGAAGAAACAATATCAGTTTCTTTTGATGTAGAACATGATGTGTAATTTTTAAGGCTCAGATCGGCTGCAATTACTACATGTTGTAATTGTGATAAAAGAGGGCAGTAAATCTCTGCGATTAACACTATTCAAAATAAGCATTTTGAATGAATTGAAAATGACTTTTTGATGTTAGATGATCACATGCGATTAACGTTTGCATTTAAAAAATAATGTACAAAAATTGCCGGTTTTTTATGGGTTTACCTTAACCCACGCTGACGAAACTAGTAATGTAAAGAGACCAAAATTTGATCTATTTTTACACACACCCTCAAAAGTTAAAAAGTTGTATTTAATTTTTTTCAAGAACAGTATTTATTGAAAACTAATTGGAAAGATCTCACCACTATCCTGAAAATAACATTAGCGCATTTGCATCCAGGGGGTGCGATTCTATCTCAGATGCAGGATTTTTTTGTTTTGCTTTTGTGCGGTGTGCACACGCTTAGTAGATAGAGAGTAGATTTTAAAGATTTTATGAAGATTTTAAAGATATACTGCAAAAAGATGCAGCACGATGCAAGTTGATGGATTAAGATTCACAAGCTGCTACAAGATTTTTTAAAGATTGATTCGCTAGCGTGGGATTTTTCGATCATCTTGAATCTGGATTTAGATGTGTTGCACCCCCAGTTTGCATCTGTATCTGAATCAAAATATTTTTCTTCATTGTAATTTGTTAATGTCAAAATATATATTTTTTTAAACTTTCTATTAAAGGGTGTTCACGGTATAATTGCATCGCTAAGAACAACTTGCCTGAAGCAAGTCCCTGAACCGTTTACAAACTTTCAAGGAATGAAAAACATTATGCAAGCTCACGTATCTTTTTTAGCGATGGAACGCGATACAAGAAAATTGGTGTTCAGCTCCTTAGCACGAATTTTGCAATGTACGCCTTCAGTCCTTACCTCTGATTCACTTTTTGTTCACTAATCCATTTATTTGTCTCAAATGCGTCAGCATTGCGGAGCCGTTATTCTATGTACTAATACTAATGTTAGTAGGACGGAACCAAATACTCGCGGCTTGCTCGAGGTTAAAGAATACAATATTTAAACAGGTTGGACACTTGGAAACGGACTGAGGACAAGGAACGTGGGAGGAAATTGTTGTTGTTGCATATCGGTGATTGAACGTACAATAAGCACTGTAGCAAGTGCTCTGGATCTCGGAATGTAAACGAACGATTGACGGAATAACTGAAAACATTCACAAAAAGTTAGAGGTGATTTATATCAGGGATATAACCGCGATGTTCACGTAGGACCGTGTTGGGGTAAAGTAATCATGGTATCATCTAATTTATAAATACATAGCATAACAACTAATAAATAATTATAACAAATTTAAACATATAGAAAGATGGTTAATATTCAAACTTTTCATTATTTTACTTTGACTCGTCCCTTCTCATGAAATTTACTCCATATTGCACATTCGTCACATAGGATTTAGTTGTCACAAGCATAGTTTTTCGCTGAGAGGCTCCCGATTGCGGTAGGACTTCGGAAGCGGTTGCCACCAACGCGGATGTAACTTGCATAACTTTGCAGCGCTTCCTTCTGGTTTGTACATGAGCAATTTGCGAGCCTGACGTGTAATCCTAAGGAAACAATCAGACACCGACAACAACGCAAAATAATTTTGCAGCTGAGGGGTATGGCTATTACTGCATTAGAAATGAAATAAAAAGAAGATGATGATTTGATCAATTTGTTACCTGTTTTTGAGGACCCGGAAAGAGAAAACCATATTTTCAACCTGTTCAAATGCAAAATTGTATGGGTGCAAAAGTAGGTAATTTTTAAGTTGAAAATTGAACTACTTGTACTAATTGCAATTAATTGTAATTTGTAATGTAAGTTTTTCTGATCAAATAGTGCATAAATGAAGTCATTCTATTGAGTTGGATGAGAGTTACAAGCGTTCAAATACCTTTCACCTTTACGTAACGCTTCCATTTTTCAAAATTTTGAAGTGACACTTAGTATAGATATGAGAAACGTAGTCCTACGTTGAAAAGGGGGCTTTGTTGGAACAACTACGAGGGGGAAGACTTGGAAAATTACAAGACCAAACGCTACTAGATTTTCAAATCGATTCGATTTAGGAAATCGTAGATTAATTTCATATATTCGAGCTCGTGGCAGGCCAGAACGTCTCTAATTGGTTTACCAGGTTGTTTTCCTCGGGCCCTGAGGGAATCACATAAATCGGATCTCGCTACAGGACATGAGGTTCATGGCCAGACAACATGCTCGATGTCGTAATAACTGTTACCACAGGCACTCAAACTGCTGTCTGTGAGCTCATTTCGATAGATATGCGCGTTTAAGGAACAATGATTTGACACGAGCCTTGACATTACGAGGATAAAATCGCGGATCATGCTTTTTGCAACAAGATTTTCTCGAAACCTGTGGGTGAATTGAATGTAGCCATCTTCCCAGATCATCATCATTCCACTTTTTTTGTCGCTCGTAAATATCGCCTTCCATAGCGCCCACTTTAGACAGTGAGTCCGCTTTCTCATAACCTGGTATAGAGCAATGACATGGAACCCATGCTAAGGTGATATTGTGTGAGCTGTAGGACAAAGCACTCAGTGACGACCGCATTTCATGCAGGAAATACGTCAAGTGCTTCATCGGCCTTATTGAACGGATAGCCTCCAGAGAACTTAGGTTATTCGAAATTGCTCAAGAAGAGAAACTGTCTAGAGTATCTTGCAGTGGTCCTTGCCGGTCCGGTGCTTTAGGTCCAAGAACGGAGACCACGTCGTCACCTGCAAGCTGCCTTAGCGTGCAATTTTCAGCAAGACATTCATCAATGTCTTTGACATAGAAGTTGTACAGAAGGGGGCTTAAACATGAGCCCCGAGGAAGACCCATGTAGCTAAGTCGTGAAGTTGTCGAGTTTCCATGATGAAAGCTCATATGTTTCTCGGACAACAAATTGTTCAAAAAGTTGTTTAAAATAAGTGAAAGCCCACTAGTTTGTCCGAAAGGGCTTCGATGCATTCAAAATCAGAAGCCCCCTTGATTAGCATTAGCATTAGCATTAGCATTGACGTTTGCACACCTCGTGGATGGAGCTACGATGAGGAATAATTCGTTGAAGACATTGCATGCCACCATAAAACGAAACCAGTTTCTGATACGTTTCTTCACGCAATAATCTCCACGAAGACACTCCTCGATCGCTCACCTGGCCACGTCCATGCAACCGTTGGTGATAGGGAGGATTTGGTATCTACCTTAAGAAGACACGGGGAACCCACGTAGCCTTCAGTAGATATCAAAGGAAAAAGGAAATGAATAGTCGGAGAGAATAGTTGAACAGAATGCCCTGTTTGGTGCACAGAACAAAAATGTATTCAAAAATGGTCGTTGGGAGCATCTAGTCTAAGAAGGTTAAGTGATGCTCCATTAATTTTCAAACGGTTGGGACTTTAGCATTAACTATAGTCCTAGATCTCTATGGCTTATGGTTATAGCGCCATTACTCGCTCTCTGAAAAGAAAGAAGAAAACGCCAAATCATATGTTCCCCCCCTCCCCCCATCACACACACACACTCACATATACCTCACTCGCCCACATCACTACTTCTGTTTGGATTTAGATTAGTGAGCGCCGACTGATAGTTAAAAGCGTCCTAACAATTCACCAACTGTCAAATATTGCAATTAAATGTCGACTACAATGTTTAAAGGTTACAAAAATAATTGATTGTTGATTGTAAGGAAATGAACCTTATAGTTAACCTTTTATTAAACTTGATATTTTATCACTGTTAATACTACTAATGTTAAAATTTGAATCAAAATAACCGAGAATAATAGATATCAGCGGCCGTAGCACTGAAAACAAAATTTTCAAACGAATTAACTCGACAACATGATAAGTGCTAATGACCAATAGGTCTGTGCCATTACAGAGAGCAAAAAATAACAAGAGAAGGGGAAGGCATATTAGATAGGAGAAAGTATGAGAGTAGTTGTTGAATTCAGGGCAAACCCTTTCTCATGAAGAAATAGTTTCATATATGTCTCTCCTCTTTCGATTTAACTTCCTGCCCGGCCACTAATCCAACATACTTACCGCAAGGATTATACATATCGAACAGCAAAAACGCACAAAACAATTAGTAGAAGAAAAGAGAGACAGACAGAAGAAGGAAAAGACGATAAGATGCACGTCTGGATATGCAACGCATTTGATCCCATGATTGAAAATGACAAATACAAATTTGTCAATATATCTTCATACCACCGGAACCGTAATATTTTAATACAATACTTAGCTGAATGTTTGATCCGGTATCCAATTGCAGAAATAGGCAAGACTCACGACTGCATCTTTTATCTAACTGCATGTTCACAAATCACCTAAGAGAAACTCCTGTTAATCAACTTGCGAGTGCTCATCCGTTTTCAGAACAAAACACTCGGCCAGTGTGTTGGTGGCATCACATAAACGTCCCCGCGGCGGTATTGGTGCCGACCAGCTGTCAATCGTTGGTCGCGCAAAGAAGCAACATCCTACAGGAGAACGACAGTAAAGAAGCCATCTTAAAGAAATAACCTCCAACGGGAAGGTTCAATTCCCGAAAATTCCACTATCCACTGAACCGGTTATAGCACTTCACTTTTCCGCCGCTGCCGAACTGGTTAAAATTAATTTTCTTCAAATTTAGTGAAAACTTGCGAAAAAAAACTGACAGCAGAGAAAACAAGTCCACTCGCGGCAAAAGCACACTTCGATCTTCAAAATCAGAAGCCCCCTTGATGTCCAAGAAAACTGAACCCATTTGCTGTTTTTTTCAGCGAAGGCTAGTTGGATTTCAGTTGCCAGCAACGCAAGGCAGTCGTTCATTTCCTTGCCTTTACGGAAACCAAATTGCGTATCTGATAGTAAGCCATTCGTCTCAACCCACTTGTCCAGGGTTTCTGAATGGCAATTTCTCTGAACAAGTTCAACAAGCGCCTCTTCGCGACCTTTCGGAGGTTTTTAAGCATGTTGAACTCAATTCTATCCATTACAAGACAGCAGGGCAATTGAAAATTCTACCATTGAAAACGAAGAGTCCATTTCACCCTTTTACAATGGAGGATCGCGATCGTATTTTCGAAACGGTAAAAAATCAGAACAAACGCGCGCATCGCAGAACCATAAATCCATCTGTTAGAGTATTCCGGGTATTCGTTGACTGCTGATGCCACGTTTCGCATTCCGACATTCCAAAGCGTTTTCATGGAAGATTTTCGCGATAGAAACCTTCGACGAAGCGACGTCAATAACCGCGCTTTTTGGCTTTGATCAAGTTCTTGAACGTTTTCTCCAAGCCAATACTGAGGATTTCACCTCGAATATTCACCTGGCATGTGACAACTTCGAGTCCATATACTGATGGCAGATCGATCCAATAAAAGGAGTGAAGCTGTTGAACCCCAAAAGCACACCTTCATACGAATCTGCACGATCGAGCCGGATAATGTTGAATCGTTAAGGGGTAGACTAACGTTTGGAGAAAGTCATGTTTCGCCTAGAGCAAATGCGTCACATTGAAAGTCGTTCAATAAAACGTTCAAAACATCAAGTTTTGGAAAAATGCTTCTACAGTTCCACTATTGAATGGATATCATATCCTCCGTTGGCAAATTAGCCATCGAGGGATACAAATTAACCAAGCAAAGGCCACTTAAAAGCTAATTGCTTCAGAAGGGGTTTCAAGATTAGAAGCATCATACTAATGATGTTCCGAAGAGGGTCAGAGATTCACTTTTTGTACCTAACCTTGCGAGCCATATTTCGCTCAGAGAGATTGGGATTTTTCTCGATAATGGCTACCACCTTTTTGTCAATTTCTCGGGAGTATACTTTTCGGTTTGTTCCATGTCCAACCTTCCGATCCACAGTCAAGCGCTAGTCAAATGATTTGCAAACATAAAACACGGTATTTTTCGGTAGTTTTAGTTGCTTGGCAATAACGCGTACCGATCCGTGAAATAATTCAAAATCTACACTGAAAAAAAGGTGTCCGCAATTAAACGTGGACAGGCTTTAAATGGAAACATCTCACAATAATTCATGGCTTGCTAGTTCCTAGCTCGTCGCTATCTCCCACACGTCCTGCTCCTTGATCCACAGAATAACATTCTTACATAAGGGCTTACGCTGAAGCATTCTGGACGGCTGGGTGTTTCGATTAAAATTTGGCCGACTTAAACTTGACGCAGTTCCTTTCACCGTGCATTAAAAAGTTTTGCACACCCCTCATTTTGAAGATGTGTGCGTGTAGCATCATGCTCACGATCGCGAAAGTTGTACACGACGATGCTGACGAAGTTTGATTGTGTGGTACAGGACGATGAAACTTACGTCAAGGCAGACTTTAAACAGCTTCCAGGACAGGAATTGTATACGACAACCGAACGGGGAAAGGTGGTAGATATTTTCAAGCACATTAAATTGTCAAAGTTCGCGAAGAAATAGCTGGTGTGGTACGCCATCTGTACCTGTGGCTTGAAAAGCTACGACTACATTGCGACCGAAACCGTCAAGCAGGAAATTTATCTGAACGAGTGCCTACAAAAACGCCTACTGCCTTTCCTGAAGCGACACAATTGTTCCGTTCTATGTTGGTCGGATTTGGCATCTTGCCATTACGGAAAAAAGACCATGGAGGAGTATGCTGCCAACCACTTTCAAGTGGTGCCCAAGGACAAAAACCCTCCCAACACGCCAGAGCTCCGCCCAATCGAACAATATTGGGCCATCGTCAAGCGGAACCTTAAGAAGACTCTAAAAGATGTTGTGAGCGAGAAACAGTTCAAGGAAAACTGACGTTCTGCGGCGAATAAAGTGGATAAGGAGACTGTACAAAATCTTATGGCATGTGTTTGACGAAAGACCCGGCAATTCGCATTCGGTAAAAAGGAAGGTTAGCTGAATATTTTGCATGTATTCTGTATTAACTGAACTTGAAAAAGAAAAAAGAATTTGACTTGTTAATAAAAATTTTGATCTAACAGACGAACCAGTCAACGGCTGAAAGTCTCTTAAATAAAGACTAGTCAATCAATCAATCAACTTTGATCGACCACACACATTACTGTTTGACCAAATTTTGATCGGATCACCCTTTATATTGAAAACGCGGACAAAACGAAAAACTCGCAAATTCTGGACAAAATCTTAGATTGCTCACCTTGAAGGCTTGGAAATTGAAGCTTATCTGTTGAAGGAGAAGATCAGGATGACTATTTCAGGTAAATTCTTCTGAGAAGTCATTGGAAGTTTGTGAAGTTTCACGAGAAATTCGTGGAGCATCATTGGAAAAGTTCAGGAAAGTTCTTCAGAAAAATGCAGGAGAGTTCTTTAGAGAAGCTCAGGGAAGTCATTCAGAGAACTTCGGAGAAATTCTTCAGAAAACTTCGGGGAAGTTCTACAGAGAAGTTCAGAGAAGCGCTTCAGAGAAGTTCAGGGAAGTGTGGTGACCCGATCCTGTCTTCAATTATGCCATCACGGATCCCCACATAGGCCCCTAATTTTACACATCCCTGGGTTATTTGTCACCAAGAGTTGTAATCAAGGAAGAGTTCTCTACTTGCCTTGTTTAAAACATTTTCATGGTCACAAACACACCGGCTGGCTTAAACAGCTGATTAATAAAGTTGATAAAATACAGTTTCGTATATGAAACGTCGCGACTTAGTATTGCATAACACTTATATTATGCTTAGGGAACGTCCATTAATTACGTCTCCCAAAAACTGACTCTTTATACACCCCCCCCCCTTGTCACGTTTTTTGTATGGACCTTAATTTTTTTTGTATGGATCGTCACGTTTTCCCAAACCCACCCTCACCCACCTACTGCGTGACGTAATTAATGGACCTTCCCTTACTAAGCCTTTTTGGTTTCTTGGTTTTTACGCCAGTTGAACGTAAGTTAAGAATGTTTGAGGATAGAAAGAGAAAGAGAGACGGTAGCTTAATTTTTAGGTTTCAACTTAAGTATGGGTTTTGAATAGAAAAAGTCGGATGCTGACCACCGACCCGTCAGGTTGGCTGGTTAGCATTATCAAACAGCGAGTTTGATTTAAAAGAAATGATGACATCCATCCGGGAGTGTGAAAAATGAACCAGTGCCGGACCGCCCGGAAACATTACCCAGAAGTTCTTCAGAGAACCTCAGGGTTGTTATTTGGAGAACTTCAGGGTGGTTCTTCAGAGAACTTCAGAGAAGTTTGGGAAATTTCTTCTAAGAAATTCACGGAAGTTTTTTTATAGAACTTCAATTCAGATAATTCTTCAGAGAAGTCCAGAAAAGTTTTTCAAAGAAATACAGGAAATTTCTTTAGAGAAGTTCAAGGAAGTCATTCAAGGAATTTCGGGGAAATTCTTCACTGAGTTCTACTGAGAAGTTCAGGGAAGTTCAGAGAAGTTTTTTTTAGAGAACTTCAGGGTAGTTCTTCAGAGAACTTCTTGAGAGAAGTTCATGGAAGTTCTTCATAGAACTTCAATTCAGACAATTCTTTAGAGAACTTCAGTGAAATTCTGCATAGAACTTCAAAGAAGTTCTTCAGAGACCTTCGGGGAAGTTCTTCAGAGAACTTCATGAAAGTTCTTCAGAGAAGTTCAGGGAAGTTTTTCTGAGAAGGTCAGGGAAGTACTTCAGAGGAGTTCAGGGCAATCGGTTAAATTCATTGCTTTGAAGTTTCCGGTTTTTAGAGCAGCTAAAATGAATTGAAATTGAAATGACAGGTTTGTTTAAAACTCGTATATTATTTAGAAGAGGAGTGGCTGTCATTTTCACGTGATTTTGAAGGAAAATGGCTATTTTCTAATTTTGAAGGAGCGTTAGACGGAAAGTACTTTAGTATAAAAGCCTCTCCAAAGAGCATCAGTGATTATTTAAATTATAAAAAGCTGTTCAGCAGCATTCTAATGGCTATGGTTGATGCTGAATACAAGCTTACGTACGTCAACATAGGAACAAAGGGAAGGATCAGTGATGGTGGGGTATTTGCCGATTGCTGTTGGGGAATCTGATGTAGGATCTTTGGTTCCTAAGATGCCTGTTTCTGCTACGATGGTGGGTAAGTTGCAGGGGTGCCAGATATTTTTTTCAAATGTCTGTGATAAAAATTTGAAATGCCTGGGAATGTCTGTCATTTATTTTAGAAAATTAGACTTCTTTCAACGAAAAGACGTAATAAGAGAGCGAGTTATGTCATTATCGCTATTTGTGTGATTATGTAAACATGTCTGCATTTTTTTTTTGATTGTGTGCAACCTTACACTATTGTTTCATATTTTTATAGTTACACTGAAGCTTTAAGCATTCGCATAGATGGCACAATTTTCCATAGTTTTGTTTCCCCCTGTAACGCTCTTTCCAGTTTTGTATTTTAAAATCAAAATTTAATTATCATTTGATAAATTCAACAGACTTTCTTTATTCAACAATAATCATTGATGGTGTGTACCATATTTTAATATGGCGTCATCATCACTAGATTATCAATATCATTATGGTCATATGAATGATTTTGGAAAAGACTGCTTCTTCGGTTAGTCAGTGATTATCTCTTAAATTTCAGAGAAACTCTCTCTTGATCTTCTGCAAGGCTCTTTGCTTTATTCTGGGAAGTTTCTTCCTGAACTTCAGGCAAAATTTCTTCTGAACTTCCTGGCAGTCACTCCTTATTTTCTTAGAAATTCACATTTAAGAACCCAACCTTACCTTCCAGATAAGTTTGGTATTGTTTTCCTGAACATAGTTACTTTCTGCACTTCTGATAAGTCCCATCCTGAACTTCTGAGAAGTTCTTTTCTGAACTGCAGTAGAGATTATCTGAACTGCAGAAGTGACTATCTGAACTTCAGAGAGTATTGTCCTGAACTTCGGGAAGTTTCTTCCTGAATTTATGAGAAATTCCTGCTTCAACTACTAGAAAGATCCACCTATACTTCTGGAAAGTATCTTTCTGATTTTGTCAAAAGAATCTACCATAACTGCTGAGATTTTGTGAACTTCGAGCAGTTCTCATTCTGAAATGCTAGAATGTGTGATTCGGAACTTTTAGGAAGCTCTCTAGCACATCTGGGTAGTTCCAACTAAACTTTTGACCTCTTGAAAACTTCTGAAAAGTCTTCTTGTGAACTTCTGAGGAGTTCTTTACTGATTTCTTTGGAAATGTCCTTCTTGATCCTACAGGTAGAGCCCTCTCTGGTAATTTTCTTTCTGAAATTCGGGGTGGTTTTTTCCTGAGCTTATTCTTTTCAAACTTCTGATTAGTCTAATCCTGAACTGCGAGTAAAATTTTATTGAAACTTTAGGAAAGCCGTCTCCAAAACTATTAAGAAAATTCCCTTAAATTTGTTCTTGAAGTTTTTTCCTGGACTTCTGTGAAGTCCTCTTCTGAAATTTTGGTAAGTTCTCCAGAAATTTTGCTCAAATTAGAAGGAAGTACCTCCAATGCTCCTAGAAAGTTTCATTCTGTTCTTTCTTTTGAGAAATCCTTATTCTGAAATTTTGAAATGTTCTCCTCTGAGCTTTGGAAAAGCTGACTAGCCGTTCTGGGAAATTCCAACTAACCTTTTGAGAATTTTCTTCCGGAACTTCTGGGAAGTTATTTCCTGAACCTCAGAGAAGTTCTCTTCTCAACTTCTTTGACGCATTGTCCTGGACATTTTTTACTGATTTAAAAAAAAAATTATAGCCAGTGCCCTTCCTGGTTAGTTCCCGACTGAAATTTGGGGAAGTGTTTTTCTGAACTTCTGGGAAGTTCAATCTTGAATTTTTGAGAAGAACTCCAAAACCACTGAAAAGTTCCAAATTTCAAAGAAGTCATCTCCCTACACTTTTTCCTGAAGCTCTGATAAGTCCTCTCCTGATTCTTGGGGAAGTACTGTCCTGAAATTTTGGTAAGTAAGGTCTTGAACTTTGGTAATGTACTGCCCTGAATTTTTGATGGCCCTTCTTACTTGAACTACTTGCTCCCAATATTTTTGAGTAGTTTCTAGCTAACCATCGGAGAAGCTTTTTTTCGAGGAAGTCTCTTCTTGAACTTCTAGATATTATCTTCCCGAAGTTCTGGGAAGTCTTCTTTTAAACTTCCCAGGATGTGCCCTAAATTCTGGGTCGTTTCTTTCTATATTTCTCGGAATATATGACTAGTTCAGGGGTATATTTCTAAATCCATAATGCAAATCAGAGTTTGAAGATTTATTCCAATAGCTCATAACTTTCACTGTTGTTCTGTCCCCGAAGGGCAATCGACCGGGCTTTAGAGCAAATGTTAACATTACAAAAGTAATAGTATTCAAACGAGAAAATAAAATCTCAATCTCCTATATCGTTTTAACAATATGTCAGATGGTAAAAGGCCAAATAACAAATCATGGAATAAGCGGATAAGTTACCATAAAAAGTTACCAATTTTCACGAACATAATGTTTGCTGTACTCTATGCCAAAATTTTGGAATGTAATCCAGACCGAGTGCAGACAATAAAAAACCTTAACAATATTTGTTCATGCAGAGGTTATATGGTGAAAACGAGATTAAACTATTTGAAAACAATAACATAAAATTTTGGTTATATGTTTATCTTCCACCCGAAATATAGTTTTGACTATACTGCAAATTGTTTATCTTTATGCGGGTTATATTAACGGAACGTCCATTAATTGTGTCACGCAAAAAGTGGCTTTTTGAAATTTACAAAATAATTCAACTAAAAAAAAAAGTCTGCAACACAAATAAAATGTCTGCTAAATGTCTGCATCGTTAAAAAAGTCTGCAACAAAAATGAAAATTCTGCAAATTTACAGACATGTCTGTGAATATGGCATCCCTGGTAAGTTGTATGGCTTATCTGATGCGAGGACGATCAGCTGCTCTTGAGATATTCTGAAAATTGTTTTCTCTTCATAGGCCTGCTCAAATTTGTTATTCAAGTTCCTTAAAGCCATCGCACATTTGTTATGCAAGGCAGTCTTCAGCAACGAGTTTGTCGATTTGCTCAGAATAGTTTTTTATATTCCGTGGGTTCGGACACGATTTTGACGCAGTTCGAGAGAAGTGCCATCTCATCATATGATGAATTTTTACGCTTCAAATTGCGCACTGCTGGTGTTGGCTCCGATCAACCCGTTTTTTCAAGTTTCCAAATGGGTTATTGAAGTCAGGGATCAAAGGTTGAACATCGGAATTGATAGAATCGTAATCTGCCTCTCAACATTATCATCTTGAAAATACATCAAAACCCTCTGGTCTAGATTTTCTTCGGGTGAGGAATTGCAAAGTAAATTAATCCCCTCACTTTGAAGAATACACTTCCTCAGGCGATCGGGATTAGTTGTGTCCCACAACACCGGATGTTGCTCCCACAGCCTTATCAAGCGGAATTTCTTTTCCTGGTCCATTTTTGCGTTAAAATTATCGCGAAAACACAAACTAGCAGAAAATTTGAACGAACTGTCAAAAAACTTGGACCACGCCTACTACTATACACAGAAACTATCACTAGAGTGTACATACGACAACGGTCACGGCTCTATAACTATCGCTTGCAAGTCATAACTATCACTACATAGTTTAGGTGTTCCTGTGAACTATTACATAGTTTTCCAGCATATAGCTCACTATAAACTAGAAGTAGCCGCCGTGTGGGGACACTTTGATAATTAATCATGGCTTGCTAGTTTCCAACTCGTCGCTATATCCCACACGTACTGCTCGTAGACCCACGGAATAACATTCTTACTTACTTCGGTTGACTTTGTTGCCTTCTGGAATGCAACTTGACACTAAAGACCAAATTCACGACCGAGAACTTCGTGGATCAAAAAGGTTTGCTGATCATTCCTTCTGTTAGCACAGTAAGGACTTCATATTGAGAAGAGTACGCTCTGGTGCTCCACAGGCTCCGTTTGATGAGGATTTTGTTAGAACTCCCGAACCATTAGTTCACCGTCACGGTAAACCAAATGTCGCTTCAATTTAGAGTCACCCGTGAGATGAGCTTTTGGACACGACACGCCTCCTCTAGACTGTTCAGTTATAGAAGATAATAAGACTTAATTATCTTGTTTTGAGACTAGAAATAAGAAGAAAGGTTAGTATTTCCATTTAATTCCAACTACCTTTAGAGCGTGCTTATCTTGACAGATACGCGTATTTCGTCTACAATATGCAGACTTCTTCAGTGTCGTGTACTAATAACTCGACTATTTTGAGACCGAATAAATGGGCTTAAACTCAAAACTTCCTTTTTCCAGTAAAACAAATACATTCGGCGTCGCATTCAATACACCAAGCGTGAAACCCATTTCAGACACTCGTTGCTACGCTCCACAAAGCCAGCTTAAAAACTCTTACAAGCCCAGTCAGGTGCTTCCCGGGTCGGTAATTGCCTTTTGGCAGCCATTATCCCTTCCACCGGCTTCCTCGTCGTCGTCTTCTTCCTCACCATACAATGTCGGTCTTGTTTTCTTCTATTCCCCATCCGCTCGCCCAAAAGCTTCGCAAGACCTTTGAAGTACAACATTGCCATACGCCATTCCTTGGACCGTTGTGTAGCTAAAACACTCCCGCTGGCGCTGACGCCTCTGGTGCACATTACCGAGCACATTTTTGCCGTTTTCTTCTGGGAAAACACTAACTTAGCGAGGCGCCCAAGTAAAAAAAAAAGAAGCATAAAGGGATGGACCCATACGACAATGATGGTGTGACACTCGCTCGATGACACACCAACACCACCACCAGCACCAACAGCAGCAGCAGCAGTGCCATCAGCTTTTCAAAAACCTACTTAAGAATTCATGATCAAGTACCCCGTACGTCTTAAATAGTTAACCGTGGCTAATGCTATTCACAAGAAGCGCGCCGAAGAGCAGCAGCCGAGCCGCTTCATCTGCTAGGTCCTGTCTCTAACGGGGAACAACGACATGGACATACCTAGATGGCACCGAGCAGCGACATGCTGTGTGCTCTTCAACCGGTCGGAAGACATCACACTAGCCACACAGCGGCAGCCACTCCTTGCTCTTCAGGGCCTACTAGGACGACACTTCGAGAGTGACGTGGACCTGGGTGGGAAAGGGGTTGTTCACTCCGTCCCATGTCGTATGTATGTGTATGTATGTATGTAGCGAGCGAAGCCGGCGATGCAAGGAGTGTATAATATATTAGGTTGCTAGAGACTGACTGACTTGGGAGTGAACGTGCCACCACGTCGACTACGAAGTGAACGAACCGAGCCCGATTAGAATCCTGCCTAAGCAAATTTCGTCGGGGAAAATTGTGTTTAACTGATGAAAGCTAGGGCTGGGCTGGGCTGGCGGTTGCCTTGAAAACCGTTTTCCATAATTTCCCTATCTTTATCGACACACGTCAGTGGAGGTGGAACACGGAGCTACTGGGGCTTCAAGTTTGGCACACGGAAAGCCGGCGTCCGTGTTTGAATTAAATAAAGAACGGATTATTTAAAAAAAAAATGTTTCTCATTTTCATATTATGATTGCAGGAAGCGTTGGAAATTGCACAGGAAGCAGCTTTACAATGGAGGTGTTTCGTTTGAGTCATGAGTCTGGTTTGCTCATCTCAATTTGTGGTTCTCTGCGACGGGTTTTGTTCGGGGAGTCATTCGAAGATGTTGATAGCTTCTGCAGAGAACGAAAACGAACAAAGTTACATCTATCGATGAAAGATTGGCTGTGTTTTTTGCTAGAACTTTAATACTCCATACATCAACATCAATTACGTTGATCGATGTGGCAATCTTTTCTGTTGGGAAACAGTTTACTGGTTCTCAAACTTATCGTTCTAGTTATCAACTGAAAGCTTTCGAAGCCGGAAAATTCATGCTGCATTAGTATAATTGAGTGGTAAATACTATCATACTCTATGTAAGGCTTCAAAAAGGCGTGATTTTCCTTGTCATGTTACACAATTCCTAGAATCCAGCCACTTTTAGCAGGGTCTTGTTCCGTAGTATAGCGAGAATTATAAATAAATATCAAAGAAACCCGAAGTCAAAATATCAGGGCAACAGAGATTAATTCCGGACATATTTTGGGTTCCGATTTCGCTGCGTTCTTCACGAAGTGTCTGTTTAGCTTCTTTCCCTAAAGGGTGGAACGGCAAAAAATCGGTCAAACTCAAATTGCGAATAATGAATTCGTTCATATTGACCCGGATTTTATCCAACGGTTTCTACATTATTTTATAACAAAAATTAATTTTTTATATGCTCAACATTGTCGATGAAGTACACAGAAAAAAATAATTAATTTTAACTAGCGCTTTAATTCCAAGCCAAGGGTGGTGCAAACAACGAAATTGTTTGCAATCTTTCATGCGCCATACAACAATGTTTCCAGTCTTTCATACAACAGGCTAGATTTAGGCGTTATCTGGCTTAAATGTACATGAAATATCCCATTTTTATTTTCCTTCATGTGCATTAGATAATGCAGAAAATTCAATGTTTCTTTTTACCTGTTTATGCATTTTTTTAAATTTGGCAGACAGCCTTGGATTGGACGGAATTGGCCGCTTAGAATCGGTGCCGATTTATCGTACATATGTAGACCATTGATTTATGAATGAGCCATATGCGTAAATCGCTGCCAACTCGAACTAATTTTATATTTTTACTGCTAAATATCTTCCAATATACATTAATTGTTATGTTATGTATTCTCCGTGCGAGGAGTAACGATTATGATGTAGAAGGAGATGCTCGCTCATCACCATGAGGCACCAAGAGTGAACAACAATGTTTTTGGCTAGAATGAAAGATGTGAAAGAAAGTGTTGAAAGGTCCGTCAGAGTGCGGCAGGTAGGAAAATTAACAGATGTTTTTGAAAATTGAGCGAAGGGCATGTATCCAATGGTACTCGAACCATGGACGTCAATCTTTGCCTAACATCCCACTGCAGGGTAGGTTGTAGCGACGGAACAAGTCCGCCACTTCAACAGGCAAAAATTGACGCATGGAAAAAACACTCATGTACCACTGTGGCTTGTATAGTTTATTCTTAGCGATCCATTGTGTGCACTCTGTTTACTGATGCGCACATGGGAGAAGGAATCTCTCCTTTTTTGGGTTTGTTTGATTCGCACCGACTGACGTAAAAACTGTAGTGATCGTCAGTCGATGCGAATCAAACAAACCCAAAAGGAGGATTCCTCTCCCGTGTTCGCATCAGTAAACAGAGTGCACACAATAGATCGCTAAGAATAAACTATACAAGCCGCAGTGTGCTATGAGCGTCTTTTCCATGCGTCAATTTTTGCCTGTTGAAGTGGCTGGATATTCCGTCGCACACCTAGTGGATGTTAGACGATATCGATCGTTCATGGTTCAGCCATTGGATACATGCTCCTTTCGCTCAATTTTCGAAAACATCTGTTAATTTTCCTACCTGCCGCCTCTGCTGCTCAACACTTTCTTCGCATCTTCATTCTAGCCAGAACACGTTGTTCACTCTGGTGCCTCATGGTGATGAGCGAACATCTCCTTCTACATCATCTTCCAATATGATTAGATGTCGTGTAGCCATGTTTCGACAAGGGTTTCGAATGCCCCGTTGAAGTGGCCAAATGATGATTCCAACAGAACCTAGGCGTGCGACGTATCAAATTTTGCAGAATTTCATGGGTAATTCATCGGAAACCATTTAAATGGTCCAAATGAGTCACACACTAAATTGTTACCTCGTAACAGGTTCTGGATGCCTTGAACAAATGGTGGCCAAATTATGGTTTCTACAGAACCAAGTCGTGCGACGTATCAAATTTTGCAGAACTCCAGAAACAATTGACAAGAGAGCCAGATACCAAATGGTTCCGGATGCTTCGTAAAAATGACCAAATTATGGTTTCTACAGAACCAAGTCATGATGAATTTGAGGATTTTCAGAGAACTTGTCAGAGAATTTAATAACAAGTTTTCAAGTAACTTTCGACACACTTTTAACCCTTCGAGAAAGTAAGCTGAAGCTTACTTAAAATTTCGAACAAGTGTTCAAAGATTTTCGAAAAAGCTCTCTAGAAAATTGGAAAACTATAAAAAAATCGCTCTTAACCTTTTAAAACCAAACTGTCAAAAAACTTGAAAAAGCTATTTGCAAATTTCCAGTAAGTAATCATGAAAATTAAGACAAGCTGATTTGAAACTTTCTTGAAGCTCTGAAGAAGCTTCAGATGATAACTCATGAAACTTCAGGCGAGTTATAAGTCCTCATGCAATTTTAGAGCCACTCTCAAGTGACTTAGGACACACTTTTTAAAAACAATTCAGAAGTTTCCAATGACTTCACGCCAATTTAGCCAAATTGTCAGAGACTGTCTGGAAAACTCTGTAGGAACTTCGATAAAGCCTGATTCAAAGTAAATTTGGACGCATTCAAGTGATCATAACTCAAGAATTTAACAACATACACGGTTCATCAAACCGCCAAACAAAAGGGTATTTATTCAAACGATGCTATACATCGTTTGAATAAATACCCTTTTGTTTGGCGGTTTGATCAACCGTGTATGTTGTTAAATTCTTGAGTTATGATCACTTGAATGCGTCCAAATTTACTTTGAATCATTAAAGTTATTAAATTTCACCGTTTCAAACAAACTATCACACTTTACTTGTGATCAATGCCATTATGATCTGCACTGTATCGGCGAGCTTATTCTACTTTAAACGCATTTGTTGTGCATTTGTCACTTGTTTGCCGCATCCTCGAAGTTTTTGCTTGACAATTGCCCAATATTTTTTCGATTGGTCTGAACTCAAGTCAATTCCGAGGATTAATCCCTTTGGCGACGAAATTAACATCGTTTGCAGCATACCATTCTAGTACTAGGGGGAAGACAACTTATTCTTGCATTAATTTTAATGCCAATACTATGAGTATTAGTGAAAATAATAAAATTATAATATCATTATACGGTATTATGATATCATAAACTGTCAATATAATGATATAATTTTATTAACAGTGTATAGTTATCGCGCATGGTTTGCTTTTTTTAAATTTGTTGACGTGCGGCGAAGTCGTCACCTGGTGGCAAGTCAATGTCGTTCAGCTTAGGTCCGGCACATCGAGCAGTTTACTTGTGTTGGAAGCAAAAATATTGTAAACATTGCTGAGCACGTGGGTGATGACGTCAAATTACCAAAACATTCCATACTGTGAGCTGATAGTTTGACATCACCATAATCACCTTTTCGTGTAAAAAGGTAAACATTGAGACGAAACACAAACACCACTATACATTTCCACATCTCACGAATACCACTAAGCCAGAGCCAATACGGAAAATCTGTCAACACTGTCAAACTAACATGTACACTCCAAAACGAATTTACTGTAAATCACATTATTGTCAAGATTAATATTTTAATTTTGAATTAGTGGTATTATAAAGGGTGTCCACGATGAAAATGTCACACTATGAAATTGCTCTAACTTTTTAACCGTTGGGTAGAATTTAATGAAAATTTGGGTGGATTTAGTTCATAGTGCATTATTTACATCCTGCAAGTTTTAAAGTCCTGTGTTCAAAACTCGCGAAAATGGAGTCGAAAGAACAGCTCGTGCGTGATAAAATCTTGCGCATTCATCACGAGAACAAGGATCTCTCACATCGTTCCATCGCTAAAACGTTGGGAATCGCGAATTCCACGGTGTCGCGAGTGATTAAGCGGTTCGAGGAACGGTTGACCACCGATCGGAAGCCCAGAAGTGAAGGAAAAAGTATTCCGTACAACACCAAAAATCACAACCGCGTAGTTGGGGCCTTCAACCGAAATCCGAACGCCTCCATTCGGGATGTGGCTAAGAAGCTGCACCTAAGCCGAAGTATTGTCCAGAAGGCTAAAACTGGGCTTCGAACGTTCAAGGTACAAAAGGCCCCTAATCGCGACGAGAAGCAGAACAAGTCCGCCAAAACCCGTGCTAGGAAGTTGTACCTCAACATGCTGACGAAAGTTGAATGCTGCATCATGGACGACGAAACATATGTGAAGGCAGACTTCAAACAGATCCCCGGCAACCTGTTTTTCACGGCCAAGGATAAGTTCAGCGTTCCGGAGCATGTCCGCACTCAGAAGATGTCTAAATTTGCGAAGAAATTCCTGGTTTGGCAAGCCATCTGCACGTGCGGGAAGCGCAGTGTACCTTTCGTGACCCAGGACACGATGAACGGACAGGTGTACATAAAAGAGTGCCTCCAGAAGCGGCTGCTTCCTCTCCTGAAGGCCCACAACGTCCCAACAATCTTCTGGCCGGATTTGGCCTCATGCCACTACTCCAAGGACGTGCTGAAGTGGTATGCGGACAATAAGGTCAATTTCGTGCCGAAAATGTTCAACCCTCCCAACACTCCGGAGCTCCGCCCCATCGAGAAGTACCGGGCGATTATGAAGCAGCACCTTCTTAAACGACCTAAGGTAGTGAAGACAGTCGAGGAACTGAAGAAAGTATGGGTTTACATGCAAAAAACGGTTGATTCACAGGTTGTGCAGAATCTTATGGCCGGGGTTAAGGCCAAGGTGCGGGCATTTGCGTATGGACTGTAAATAAAATACGAGTAAAATGGTAAAATGAAGTTTAATAGTTATTTCTCAATCCCTGAAAATTTGATGGCAATCGGATGAAAACTCGAATTTTGCGAATCAATTTTGTGTGTGGCAATTTCATCGTGGACACCCTTTAATACGATTTAATGCGAAAATTAAAGGTGTCTCCCCCCTAGTTGTAGCATAGACTAACTCTAAGACCAGTAGGTCCCTTACAAAAACGATTTTTTTCTTGGCTCAGTCAGTACTAGAACATCGTCCCAAGCTCGGTCCCAAGCTCAATAATGCACCCCTTATAATGAACTCACATGAACACACTCTCAAATACTCTGTCAAAATAACACAGCAAATCAAAACAAAGGCGCAAATATGTATAACAAGGTGCTGGCTTCAAGGTGTAATTCGGACCAAGGGGTTCTACAACAGTGAACCAATTTCAAATCGCTAGTTGCATATTGATTGTTGGTTGTAGTACCTCCTTAGAGTAGTGGCAGCTGGCTTGATCCGGCCAAAACATACCGTTGGTCTTGCGTTGCCGAATGAAGGGTAAAGTCCGCTTTTTCAGCCACTTTTTAATGTAAACCTTCGACGTCATTGTGTGAGATGTGATGAGAACCTTGGTTTTGGGCCACAACTGCAGATTCCTTGCCAAACCCTTACTTTCCGAGCAAACTTATCAGTAAAAATAAATTTATACCAGGAAGCGACATCCCCACGACCAGTTGCCAGGTAAAATTTTCGTCCGGTGATTTTTTTTATAATCCATTTTAACATAATGGTTGTTTCGATCAAAATATGGTCGACTTTAACTTGACGCATTTCCTTTCATCGTGCATTAAAAAAATTTGCACACCCCTCACTTTGAAGATGTAGGTCCCATACAAAAACATTTTTTTTCTTGGCTCAGTCAGTACTAGAATATCGGTCCCAAACTCGGTCCAAAGCTCAATAATGCGCCCCAAATAATGAACTCACACGAACACACTCTCAAATATTCTGTCAAAATTACAAAGCAAATCAAAACAAAGGCGCAAATATGTACAGCAAGGTGCTGACTTCAAGGTGGTTTTCGTACCAAGGGGTTCTACTACAGTGAACCAATTTCAAATCGCTAGTTGCATATTGATTGTTGGTATCATTCCTCTTTTTGATATTGAGATTAGCACTTCAGTTATCAAAATGTCGTCGAAGGAAGAGAAGCAACGCATCCACATTCTGCACGTGCATGGCGAAACCCCAACTACTCTCACGCCAAGTTGGCGAAATTGTTGAATGTGGCTAAATCAACTGTTACCAACGTATTAAAAGTGTGCGGTGAAAGTTTTAAAAGCTGGATCGGGGGGAAATCGACACCCGGAGGCCACCGTTTCGAGTGGAACCCCAACCTCTCCGCCCGAGATGTCGCAAAGAAGCTAGGAGTGGCGCCTTCAGTCGTGGATAGAGCTAAAAAAACGAGCTGGACTGTCGACTTACAAGAAAGTGGTGACACCAAATTGCGACGATAAACAAAACACGTCGGCCAAAGCACGATCGCGAAAGTTATACAAGACGATGCTGACGAAGTTTGATTGCGTGGTACCGGACGATGAAACTTACGTCAAGGCAGACTTTAAACAGCTACCTGTACAGGAATTTTGTACGGCAACCGGACGGAGAAAGATGGTAGATATTTTCAAGCACATTAAATTGTCAAAGTTCGCGAGAAAATATCTGGTGTGGCAGGCCATCTGTACCTGTGGCTTGAAGAGCAAATTTTACATTGCGACCGGAACCGTCAACCAGAAAATTTATCTGAGCGGGTGCCTACAAGAACGTCTACTGCCTTTCCTGAAGCGACAGAATTGTTCCGTTCTATTTTCGCCGGATTTTGATCGGAACACCCTTTATTTGGCCTTCTTTCAAACATGAGTTGTCCTTTACCACTATATTTATCAGTTGATCGTTGGCGCTATAAAAAACTGCACTTCAAAACTGCTTATTCATTTTGTTTTACTAGTTGTAAGCCAGAATTTCTTCTTTTCAGCAGCCACAGAACCCGCAACAAACGCACTCGTCTTCGCAACAGATTCAGATCTTGAATTCTTCTTATTATTTGTCCTTTCAGCGTCCTGGCGAGATCCAAATTCCCGACAGTCTGCTTGTTTGTGGCCAATCTTGCCACAACCAAAGCGTTTCAGTCTAAATTTTCCAGATTTTCCAGCAAACGCAACTTCGTCCGACTCACGTGATGCTTGGTGATGCTTTTCGTCCTTTACGCTTCGACTCGATGTCCAGATACTTTCCTTTGACGAACTCCAATGTCAGCTTCTCGGATATTGCTTCCAATGCTGTGTTCACAGAGTCATACGAGACCGGCATGGTCAGCATGAAATTTCGCTCCGGTTGACTACAATTCTTGAACCAGCTGGTCAAATCGTAGGAAATGTGCTTCAAGGTTCATTCGACCATCATGCTTCATTTCTAGCAGCTCCGTTTGAGTATGAATTGATTGGTGATGCTTTTTCAGTCAAACACTTCGTGCAGCACATCCCAAATTTCCGTTCGGAGTCTTCTTGTCTTTGATATATTCAAGGTGACTATCTGCAACAGCACCAATGAGAACCGAACGACACTTGTTATCTTACTTCTTGCGTTTTCCCTTCTTCTGCTCGTTTTCTTGCTTCCCTGCAGCTACATCCTAGGGGCAAGACGGCTTTCTCGTGATTAACTTTTTTCTTCAAAATTACTCAGGATTCATCAAATTTGCTCATTCTATGATTTTCTTGTCCCTCCAAGATTTAGAGTGGTGGGAATGCCAAAATATGTGTGCAAAAACGAAAACAACAACTTCACTCATATTTGATCATAAAACTCACGTTTGCTCAGAATGCATCAGCTTTCATCAACTTGTATAATTTATTACTCGATCTAAAGTATTCTGGCAGCACTGGCTTGTATAAGACGGTGGTGACGGTGGTAACCTTGGCAACCAATAACAGCAGTATGTTTACTGTTTGGGAAAATTATTTGTTATCGTTTCGTAAGAAGCTCTCATATCAGGCATGACAGGATTGGATAGTATTTGGAAGAATAATTGTGCCCCGAAGTAGATTTTTTAATATTGTTTAATTTTTTCTCGCAGGAAGACGAAAAACAGATGGAATCACTTCCAAAAAGAGAACAAGCCGGTTCTCAGTGAAAACTCTAGTTCTGCGATTGATCGATCCGGCTTGGTTTCTTTCTGGAGGTGTTCCGTTCGGCAGTCATTAAATTCCACATATTCCTATTGTACGGATTGATCGACCTTACCAAGTCGATATTGGCTTCGACTGCGAGAAGCATTGCTGATGCAGTGACGCATATTCGATTTGAGGGAACAGGATAGAGTCGTTTTGATGAAGAATGCGTCGGTATGTGGACACTGAGTCCAGAAGCGAAAGTTCTGTAGATCATTGTAAGTTGCATACTTAGAGGGGGTGGGCTTATGATGGCCCGACACATTCATTTTCATGCAGGTGAATAGAAGATGGGGGCTGGCAATGAGCTGTACTTGGGCTGGGAAACCGACACAAGTTCCAATCAAGCTTAAAACAACACAATCTACACAAATTTTTATCAACGACATATTAATATGATGACTAGCGGGTGAGGATTACCACAACGTTGATACGGTAACCCTTCACGAAAAAAACTTTCTTATTTTGATTATGCAATTTCACTGTCAAAACCAAGCGTTACAAAAGGTAGGAATGTTGAATAGCACAATATGAATCCAGTGATTATAAGATGCTCATAATTGCTCAGAGTAACTCAGGATTGCTCAGTGTCTTGCCCCTAGGCTACATCCGCCTCCAGGATTTCACAGAAATCTTCCTCGCTAGCTTCCCTCTCGATGCAGTGTACAACTTCTAACTGCTCCAGAAACGTCAGAATTCGGAATCGCCAGTTATTGAAATTCGTACCATCGAAAGGCTTGATTCGCAGGAACTTCTCATCATCTCCCATCTTGACAACTTATCTTGAACAGCTTCCAGAAAAAGTACTAAGGTTTAGGTCAGACTGGGCCCATAACCTATTAACAGAGCAAAGTAATTGAACACCTGTACTGGTTGGTGGTTGATAACGGAGTGAAAATTTAATTATATTTCTAGGGTTACATTCATGACAGGGCTAGGCATGCTTAGATTGTTAATTGTTTCTCAACAGTTAACACCTGCTTCGCTTCACTGAATCTTCCACTATGGAATTTTTCGTTTTCTTAACATGTGCCTTTGAGTTAAGTTAAGTTGTTCTCTTATTTGGATATATTTGGATCTTCTTATAGCTTCATTCGATATAGATTCCGTGTTTTTTGTGAAGTGTTTTTTGAAAATTATTTCGGTTAATGTTTAGCGGATTGTTATATTTTTAAGTGTTATTTTTTTCTGTCTGAGATGAAGTAGTTTGTGCAATCGTGTCGGTAAAATTTGTGTAATTAAAACTAGTGATCCTCAGAGTACAGAGATATGCGGAAATTCAATCCGACGGTTTGGCAACGGTGTTCGTTTTATTTACAAAAGCTGCTAACACTTCAGCAGAGTAAAATGTTACAGCTTTGTGCGTGACTTCATCGTTGTCAGCTTTTATTTTTTACATTTATAACGCACAAGTAATTTGTTTATTATATATTTAAAAAAAACTATCAACTATGAAGTGTATTGCAAAGTTTTGCACAAACCGCGGAGGTGTTCGAAATTGCGTCAACATAAGCTACGTCTTGAATATTGTTGGTGTACACCAATGTATCACCGTATATGTACATTACAAAATTGAGACAAGACTGGAAGCGGGTTAGCCGGAAACTGTCGTATGGACGACTAGTAACTTTCCGAATACTCTGATGATTACTATGACAGACTTGAATGAGTATGTAGGTGATTCCTAATGTTGACTTCAGACTTGGCGATTTCATTATTGAACGGCTATGAGGAAATCTGCGATCCAAACGAACAGGCAGAATTAGACACTGGAGCAGAATTCTCTTCAAAATACTGAAAACACGGCACTAGTGAAATGAATTGACTAAAATGAAAAATTGTCGGAATTTGTACAGAGTTCCGAAAACAATTCATTTCAGCAACACAAGCAACATTATCGAACACAGATAATAATAAAATATTATGTTATTATTACACCACGATTTCAGCAGAATACGAATGATTCATTTTTGATTTTTGAAGCGTAAAAATTATAAACCATTTATTTTAACTCCATTTCAATACTTGGCAATCGAAACATTTCAGCAAACAGTAAACATGCTCGTTTGGCTCAGATTTTGAAAGTTCTCGCTGCTCGATTGGCTCAACATGGCCGCTTCCGCATATCTCTGTACTCTGTGGAACTAAAAAACTAAAAAACTATTTATGCCGCCTTGATGTAGAGAGGTCGTCAAGTTTTCAAAAGGGGCAATTGCCTACTAGATCCTCGTCTTTCTTCAATTCCTGGAAAACCCGGAAGCCTGTTTGCACATGCTGCACACTATGTAACTGAGGAGCTCCCCGGGTCTATCCAATCAATTTAGCAACGCTCTGTCTTAACTCAAATCTAGACAAAATCGTCAAAAGGTCGAAAGTAACAATTGTAAACAATGACTTCAAACGTAAATTTCCTGGAAACGCCAGGTTGCTAACAGCTACATCCAATACCGATGGGAAGGTTCTGGTGCTACTTTGTTTGTGGGAGCAAGCAGATCCCAGAAAAATACGCTAGATTTCATTGTTTACAAATGCTACTTTCGAACTTTTGACTATTTTGTCTAGAAATGTCAAATCGGTGCAACTGACGTACACGCTAAGACCAGAGTACCGAAAATTCGGTATAAAATACCGATAACCGCACAAAAGTGCACATACTGAAATTACCGGTAAACATGGATTATATAAATTTCGGTACTGTTGGTGACAAGCGAAAAACGTTAATAATTAACTATTTGCAATCGTTTATTTTTACCGAAAATTAAGTTTTCTTTTTCTGTTTTGGGTTTTTGGAATGCTATAATAAAAATGTTTAAAGCAAGGTTGTAAGATCTATTTTTTCGAATTTATTCCCCACTAAACGGATCAGAAAAATGTGAACAGGCTTTAATTAGGTATTTTATTTCCAAGTAGTTATTTTTATTCCAAGTAGACATGGCTGCTTGCTGACCACAAAATATGATTTTTCTATGTAAATACACATAATACTCTCCCCGTTTTGGTGCAGTTGCCAGACAAACAATGTAAGGGTATTCTCCTGGTGGTAGAGCATTGGACCACCCTTCGACAGGCTGAAATATATAGAATAAATTACTATGTGTATATGAATCAAGTTCAATTGATTTCAATTTTTGAGATTCGTCGTATGATTTACATATAAATTGAGTAATTAACTTACCTTCCAGTTTTTTCCTTGTATCCGCATCGATTAATCATGTCGATTCCTCCATATTTCCAGTGATCTACAATTGAATGATAAAAAAATATATTTCATTGGAATAAGGTAAATATTTCAATTCTGGAGAAATTTGCGAAGCCGTTTGTGCGTCTGTAAACAAACTTTCCAATCGTCAATTTTTCACGAATTACAGCTCAGTTCCTCTATAGAATTTTGCTGTTAGTGTCCTGATATGAACTATAGCCCGCAACTATTGGCTAGCAATCGACTATGGAAATGTTTATTTACAAGCACAGAATTATTCGCCTTTACAAATTTCTCCGGAATTTTCATGATCCGCTTATGGTAAATATTTCTACTCACCCTTCGGGTTGGCTGTCACAAATCTCAGTCTCTACAGCTGGTTTCTTTCTTTATTTTAAAACAAAATTCGAAACTATTTAGCCTGAAGGTGAGGAGGCGGTACAATTGCAATAAGTCATCAACTTCATGCAATGGCGGTAGTGTTGATTCTCAGATGTAGCGCAGTGATAAAATTTTAAACCAAATTTAGGTAAAACAATACGTAAACATTTTAAAATCCACTTTACTTAATAAATAAGTAAAATTTATCGATATCAGTCGTTAAATTTTACCGAAATTTTAGGTTTTACTACCAAAACCTAATTTTCGGTAAAATTGAAATGTAATTTTCGGTAATCTTATCTTAGCGTGTAAAGAGGGTTGCAAAACTGATCAAAATTACTAAATCAGAATCTTTCGCTTTGAATTGACTGCAAGTCGATTGTGGCAGCGAGCTGTGCTCGATTCCAGTGAGACACCCCTTGACCTTTACGGGTATTTATTTCTTATCGTAAGAAGACAGCTAATCAAAAGCCACGTGATGTGCGGTGATTTGATATGAACTGATAAACTAAGTACCGTTGGATAATCTAATACACGATGGACACGATGGTGTCATTTGTATTCCAGCTAATTATGCTTTTCCTAAACATCGAAACCAGAATAACCGACTGTATCCAAAATAGGATAAAATTCCTAGGGAGCTACGTTAACGCTTATTAAATGGAAGGAAGATTAATGACGAAATGCATTTAAGCGATGCAAGGAAATGTCTGTAGATGCATTCGAATTTTTGGAAAATTTGAAATTTAGATGTGTCGCACCACCTCCAGGAAAATTCAAATCACTTTTCATGTCCATCCCATCGTTCACTAAGATAGGAGAGAGAGAGAGAGAGCGAGAGCTCCAAATGTGCGAGGGGAAAGAGAAAAAATCGATCCACTTCCAACAATGTACGTATACTTTCTGTCAAGTGGCCATGAGTTACGGTAGAAGACGACCACTACAAGAAGAGGACACGATAATGACACACTGCAGTCTGTCAAGCAGAGATGGCGCTCGTGTACGTGAGTGTGTGAGTGTGTGTGTGTCTTACAACGAGGGAAAAATTGCAACGCTGCACTGAAGTCCTCGTCTTTCGATTCGATTTTCCGGTTCGGGGTTTTCTTTTTGTCTCTCAAATTTAGTAATAACAAAAAAAGGAAAACTGTCACCCATGCACACATTTACATTCGCATCTATCTTACATGGACGAAGATAAGGTTGTCTCCGCTAACTGTCGGACGAGACACATCGTCGTCGTATTCTTCATCATTATACAGTATACTGACGACCGTTGTAAGGACGACGTTGCGATCCTAGCATGCTGTGAGTGCTGCGGAAAATGCGCCGCTGGGTCGAATGGTTGCTACGATCCGTACCAGACTCGCCTGCTGGTATTGTTGTTTGCATTTTTCCATGTTGTGTTCGTATGTATTTGCCGCATTCCCGGCGTTTGTTTGTTGGCGCTGGCATTCGTGTGTATCTCCGCAAATCCGGTATCAGGTTTAATTGTGCTTGTTAAGTACACGACAAAGGATGAAAAAGAAAATGCGGCGTGGGGGGGCGTTGGGAACGAGGAGGGGGGAGGGGGTATAAGTATAGGCTAAAATATCATGATACGAGGATGAACGCCAACGATGGAGAGAAGATGGACAGTTGTTGGTTGGAATATGGTTGTGCAATCACGTTTCTTCGAATGAACGGGGGAGGTTTCGGGGGTGGTGGGCGACAAATGGCATCCATGATGTCTATGCGCGGTGGATACACGTGAAGAACGGATAGGTATCGAGGGAAAAACGGCGGTGGTATGACGTTGGATAATTTAAATGGTGCGTTATGTAAGGTTCGCTCTTAGCTGCTTTTTTTTCAAACGGGAATACTTCCCGCACTGGAATCAACGGGAGAAAATGTGAAATGTAATGATCGGTGACGTCAAAGGGAACAACAAACAATGACATGCATCTTCTGATAGGGAATCGATTTAACACTAGCGTTCATGGATCTTTTCAAAAGATGTAGTCATCAACATAGATATTAAAAAGTTTAGGACTCATTCCACCGTTTTAAATTGTAATCTTCCTAAACTGTCAAAAAAAAAAGTTAGGTTAGACTTCACCCAAGCCCGATGATCATAGTCCAGCTGTTTGTACACCACTCAACTGGAGAATTTCCATTCATGAGCAAACACAAACCCAGAACGGATCCGTTTTTTGTATGTCAAAGCCAAACAAGTTTATGATTATTGACCATCGGCGTCGTTAACTTTATTTACGCAATATACATAAAAAGCAATGGTGGAGGAATATGCTGCGGGAAAACAAGGCTCCTTTGTTTGTAAGCAGAGAACAGGATGCTCGCTTAGATGATGGCCTCATCAACAAAATGCTCCACTTCATACTTGTCACTAAAATATGGCGGCACGTGAATTTTTCATTCACGCGTTCCAGCGTTAACAACATTAAATAGCTGCTCGAGTGACACACGTGATGGTTGTGCCACTTTTCATGGAAACTTTCCATTTGAGTCTTCTATTTTCCGTGCGACATTAATCGGATACCTTCCGGGGACTAATCCTGTTAAATCGGGCGACGACTCACGTTCATGTTTATCCACTCGGAATGAAGTGAAAGTAAGTTCTAGGACATTGTTTTACGGGCATCGTTCGGAGCAGTAGGCGGGTTTTGGTCCCAGCTTTTTTGCCTCGGTTGTCAGGTAGATTTAGAAAATGTTTCATTTCCCTTAATTTTCGTCGTTGAAATGAATTAGATTAGATTGAGAATTTTCAGCCGGGAAGGCCTTACATCCGATGAAGATAAATGTGTCGCTCCCAATATTAGTAATTGGGATAACCTGAGTAGAATGTTCTCCTAAAATTAGAATAATCATGGAAGACTCTGCAACCCAAACCAAATTTGCACAGGTTATTGAGCAGAGCGTAGTTAAAAGTCTTGAGCTAATCCCTCACAGACACGACCAACTCACCAAACGATGCGGACAGCGAAGGAAAATTACGCTCGTGAAAACTCACGCTGAGTACAATTCCACAACCTGGAACTTCTCAGGACTTAATCCAAATACACAACAAATATAATGTTTAGATGTATATTATTCACTTATGCACTTACGGTTCATAAGGCAATTAGTTATCATTCATTTCTAGAGTTCTGGTCATTGGTGCACATGTGGCGGTAGCGATTGTTAAATCATAAACAACATTCTGGTATCAGATTCTCTTCTCTCTATTTTGCGCTGCGCCAAGCCTTGCACATGTGCTCTCTCCCCTCTCTCATTATCTAATCTGTTACACTGAAGGAAATTGTTCGCATATTTCTATATCAACACAGGTGACACAATTTAACACCCCGTTCGCACTACAACCTATATTACGTGATATAGAGTATCTTGATATCGGCATCTATACATCTAGTTTTCACTGGAAATTACTTGCATGGCATTTGATATCAAGATACTCTATATTACGTAATATAGTTCGTAGTGTGAACGGGGTGTAAATTATTTCATAATGGTCATGAATAAATTCGCAAAAGGCTTAAATCCAAAGTCCAAAGACAAAGTTTTTTTTTTTCATTTTTTCCATAAAGATATCTTTATGCAATAATAACAGATTTCTGAGATAAACCAAGATTATAAAGAATTTTGGTAATTGCTTGTCCAGTTAAAGCCTCAAATTAAAAAAAAAATAGTATATTTTAGTATCCAACTTTTTACCACTACCGGTAAGGGTGCCCCAAATGGGCCCAAAAGCTCAATGAAATTTTCTCATACATTTCTTGATATATTCCTTCTGCCGTGTCTATAGGTATTCTTCAGCAGTTTGTAGGCTTTCAGGAGTTTCTTCTGTAATTTTATCGGCCGTTTTTTTAAACTTTATTGCTATGAAATTTTTGGAGAAATCCCTGAACTTACACAGCTTTGTTATTCTGAAGAAATCCCTGGAGGACACCTGACAGAACTATACAAAAACTATAAGTTGATTTTTTAAGTATTTCTTGGAGAAAATCCAGATTTAGTAGAGAAATTTAAGAAGTTTTTTTTGCATGATCTCCATAATCTCACATATTTAGTTCTTCACTTTGAAATTTCCGCAAGGGGTTTTTGAATAATTTCGCTTAAATTTTGTCTAGGAGGGCTTCTTACATATAGATCTCCAGAAACTGTTTCAATAATGTCATCAAGTATTCCGCTGGGAAAGTGTTTGTTTCGAAGTACCTGAAGAGATTGCTGCACAAATTTTGAAAGAATTTCGTGCAGGGAATTCTACAAAAACACTGTTCTCTCCGTTTCCAAGTATTTTCGTGCATTCAAACAGAGGAATCTCGGGAAGATAGAATAATGTTATTTTTGCTGTTCAAAGCAAAAATTTTTTGAACTTGATTTACTAAAGGGTGTTCCGATCAAAATTTGGTCAAACAGTAGTGTGTGTGAGTCGATCAATGTTTTTATTAATATGTCAAATTCGTTTTCTTTTTCAAGTTCAGTCAATACAGAATACAGGTGAAATATTCAGCTAAGTTTCCTTTTTACCGAATGCGAATTGCCGGGTCTCTCGTTTAACACCTGCCATAAGCTGTTGTACAGTCTCCTTGTCCACTTAATTCGCCTTAGAACGCCACTTTTCCTTGAACTGTTTCTCACTCACAACAGCTTTTGAGTCTTTTTAAGGTTCCGCTTGACGATGGCCCAATATTGTTCGATTGGGCGGAGCTCTGGCGTGTTGGGAAGGTTCTTGTCCTTGGGCACCACTTGAACGTTGTTGGCAGCATACCACTCCATGCCTTTTTTCCGTAATGGCAAGATGCCAAATCCTGCGAAAAAGGAACGGAACAATTGTGTCGCTTCAAGAAAGCCAGTAGACGTTTTTGTAGGCACTCGCTCAGATAAATTTCCTGGTTGACGGTTCCGGTCGCAATGTAAATGTTGTTAATCAAGCCACAGGCACAGATGGTCTGCCTCACGAGATATTTGTACGCGAACTTTGACAGTTGAAAATATCTGCTACCTCTCTCCGTCCGGTTGCCGTGCAAAATTCCTGTCCAGGAAGCTGTTTAAAGTCTGCCTGATGCGATCGTGCTTTGGCCGACGCGTTCTTTTTATCGTCGCGATTTGGAGTCACCAATTTTTTGTAAGTCGACAGTCCAGCTCGTTTTTTAGCTCTATCCACGGTTGAAGACGGCACTCCCAGCTTCTTTGCGGCATCTCGGACGGAGAGGTTGGGCTTCCGCTCGAAACAGCGGGCAGCTCTTTTTGTCGTCGTTGTGGCCTCCGGCATTAGATTTCCCTCCGATCCGAACACTTTTAATACGTTGGTAACAGTTGATTCAGCCATATTCAACAATTTCGCCATCTTGGCGTGAGAGTAGTTTGGATTTTTACCATGCACGTGCAAAATTTTGATGCGTTGCTTCTCTTCCTTCGACGACATTTTGATAACTGAAGTGCTAATCTCAAAATCAAAATAAAGGCATGATCTTACACGCACACATCTTAAAAATGAGGGATGTCGAAATTTTTTAATGCACGATGAAAGGAAATGCGTCAAGTTTAGGTCGACCAAATTTTGATCGAAACACCCTTTATCTACAAAAAGTAATATAATTAAGACGGCAACTCAGAAACGCAGAAAACTCGTGTTGTGAATTTTTTTTTGCAGTAGAGAACTAGCAAATAAAACTTATTAAATGCAAAAGCACGGTTTACATACATGCAAACGTCAGCTCCCTCTTAATCTCTTGGATTGGCGATTGGAATAATTGACTCTTTAATTACAAATTTAATCTGAAATTTATATTTTCGGTGCAATTCAATTTAGTTTGTAACAGTACGTGGAAAAATCATGCATCATCTATGAGCTTGCGTATGTGCCTAGATGACCGCACATTTCGTAGTTGGTTGGCTGGCGCCAGCAATAGACGTGATGTTAGCGACAGCAGAAATTGTGAATACCTGCGTATATTGTCAGCAACAAGAAGGGAAACTTTTTGAAGAGATGGTGGTTCAAGGACATCGAGGAATTGTACAATCGAAATAGCTTTCGAAGTATTATGAAGTCTTGCAATGTATTTTAATTAGGAAACTTCACTTGGCAGCCGGAGTGGATAGAATGTCGTCCTACATCCTCAAAGGACTTCCTGTTGAGTTATTTATTCATGACTGAAAAGCTCCCGGAGAGCGGAACAAGAACAGAAATACCTCCTATCACGCAACCTGGAGTAGACCAATCGTTGCCTAACTTAAAAAGACCGATAGCACTAATGAACGTGATCCTGATACCTGAAACGTCCTATTAAGACCGCACCTGCGTCACGATATTTCTGCATAAGACTCGGTTGAGGGCTGCTTGTCTCCCGTTCCTAGAATGTCCCACACTTCCAAGGTCTTGCTCCACTTGGTTTAAACACCTAGCTCGCTGAGCTCCTCTGCGCCTTATACGGAGGCGTATCCGAGGCAAACACCATTTTTGCGGGGTTGTTGTTCGACATTCTTACAACATGTCCCGCCCATTGTACCCTTCCAGCTTAAGCGAGTTTCTGGATACTGTATTCTCCATAGAGCTGCGCCAATTCATCCTTCTCCTCCATACACCTTTTTCACATACACCGCCAAAGATGATCCTAAGTACGTGTCTTTCGAAAACTCCCAGTGCTTGCAGGTCCTCTTCGAGCATTGTCCACGTCTCATGCCCGTAGCGAAGTACCGTTCTTATCAGCGTTCTGCACATGGCTTTTCAATCACCCTTTAACCTGACACATTTCGGCTCGTTTCACGAAGCCTTTACGGGATGCGTTGAGCATCTTGTAGAATTTACGCGTATCTTGAGAACGATAAAGCTACTCCATTTCATCGCAATCAAACTACTTCAGGCGACGCTTCTTATCCCCGAAGAGATGAGTTTGCTGTCTTCGCTTCTGCCTGTATCGTTCCACATTTCGACGAGTTGCTTGGTACAGCATCAACGCCCGCACTGCATTCTTGCGACTTCGGGTAGCTTCAGTTGCTCCAGATTATACCGTGGTGGGCGCCGGTATCGAATGTTGTTCAAAACGGAAAGTCCTTGGCGCACTTTGATCATTGCCAGATAGTGGTCTGAGTCGATTTGTGATTTGGTCTCTTGTGGTGATTTCCATATATACCGATATGGAAGGCTATGCTAGGTACTACGTATGGCCATGCTCTTGGCTGCGGTGAAATCGATGAGCCCGAGGCCGTTTTCGTTCGTAAGCTGGTGTGCGCTAAACTTTCCTATAACCGTTCTGAATTCCTCCTCCTGGCCGACCTAAGCATTGAGATCTCCGATGACGATTTTGACGTCGTGGTTTGGCAGCTATTGTATTCCCGTTCAAGCTGTGCGTAAAAAGCTGTACCATTGATTCAATGTCGATCCTGCGGACCCTCAGTAATTCGGAAAGAATGCGAGTACTTCCCGAGAAATTGAGGGGCTTATAGTTCCATGTTCCGAATTTACAATCGTTAGTCCTTTTTCGTTGCCGGGGTCTATGTCGTTTTTTTTTCCGGCCCGTATTAACATCGTGTGCTTCCATTACTATTATATTTTACGGTTCGCTTGTAGGACCCGTTCCAGCCTCCTGTCTCGTTGAAGGACCATCGTGCACGGGTCTGTTTAGAGTCTCGCTGGCACGAAGACGACGATGATCGGCCACCCTTAACATGAAGAACAGACGCCGTTTTGAGCCGCCCCTGACATGAAGAACAAACGCTCAGGTTGGTGAAGGCCTAGACATAACCCCCCTCCCCCCCCCCCACAAACACATCCTGTCCGGGGATGCTTATTTAATTCGCATCTAATCTCCATATTCCAACGAAATTGCTAAACTGCTTCTTGCTTCCAACAATTTGTTTGAGCCTCCTTTAAGTTTCGCTTGTCAGTGACTCAATGTTTTTTTTATATTGAGGGCGTAGCTCTGGCGTGTTGAAAGAGGGCACCACCTTCACGTTGTTGACCATTTCCCCGTAATAATGGAATGATAACTCCGACCAAACCAGCAAGGAACAATCGTGTTGCTACAGGAAAGAGAGCAGAGGTTTTTCCAGACGCTCGTCCACGTAAATTTCCTGGTTGACGATACCGCTTGCACTGAAAACGTAACTTTCGTATGCATACGGTTTCGTATGCTTGAAAATGTAGGCCACGTTTGCCCTTTAGGTTGCACTGCTCCGGGAAACTGTTGGGCGTAGGTTTCATCGTCCAGTTAGGCATCATTATATGAACCTTACGGAATCGTATTTAGGCCGTTTTTTGTTTCGATATACGGTTGTAGACGACACTCCCAACTTGTTTGCAACTTCTCTGACGGAGCGGTAGGGGTTCCTTTTAAAACCACTTGCCGTCGCGGGCAAGACAGCGAGGACGTGGCCGACGTCAGCAATGATCTAAATAAAGATTGAATTAACGTATGCGTTATAAAAAATAATGAAATGGAACAAATTTTCCTCAAATCGTACGTTTATTGATCCTTCTGCAAAAATGCGTTGACGCCATGCCGGGTGGTCTTAAGTTGTTGGCATTAACCTTAGCCATGGCCGATAAAAAGATGAATGTCGGCATGTTCTTCAGCCCTTCGGTTTGAAGTTCAACCACAGAGAACAGACGTCCAGGCTCGAACATGTTTTGTTCAATTTACTGTGTAAGTTTTTAAAAGCAAACCGTTGGAAAAACAGCGTGACCTAGTCTAGGTTTCACCAAACTAAAATTGACAGACAGTCAAATCTAGAGGCGCGCAGGTGGCGCCATCAACATACGATTCACCAAAACTAACAGCTTGGATGTCTGTTCTCTGTGGTTCAACCGAAAACTTTCTATCGGTCCCAGCTAGCCGACTTTGGAAGGGTTGATGGTCTTCAAAATAACGTTTATCCTAAGCCAGTTCATCTCCTCCAGTAAAATCTAATCTGGCATAAGAGATTTAGGCTAGGTCCAGCCAAAAAACCTCATCCTCCTTTGCGTGATACTTCTTGGTGAAGAGGTCTCTCCCCGTTAACCGGGTATCTTCCCGTTAACCGCAAGCCGCAAAGAAAAAAATAGCGGATTGAAAATTCCCTTCTCACTGATTGTCGGCCACAGAGGGAACTACTTCGGGAACTTTGTGTGTGAAATTTGGAATCAACGTTAACCTCCTTGGAGTGGGACCCTGTCCTCTGCCAGTAATGGATGTCCAGCGTCAACTAGGTTTCGTCATCCATTCACCTTCAGCCGCGCCTGCTACTCAGAAGGACAATCCCGACGGACGCTTCCACTTAACAATGTCCATTTTGCACAGGTACTTTCCCACCGTGTGAGGCCATCAAACGATCAAACCATCAAACCTAGTAGCTTATGCTTAACTGTTTTCGTCAAGGCTGCTGAAAATCAACTGTCAGTTTTTTTTCGTACACAACAGGGTTGCTGCGTTTAGCGATGCAGTCCTGTTGTTTGAATGTATACGTTAAACATGTAAAATGGAGATAAGAACTTATCCCAAGCTCCATATACATGATCCTCTGTGCGATAAAACCTTAAAACTAGTTCTGATCAGTAACGAGCAAGCAAGCACGAAGTACACGTTCTTCCAAATTCGTTCGTTTGTAATCTTAGTTTGAAGTATAGAATTCACTCAACCTCATTCATGCTTCACCGCTCGAATCCGTGTTCCGTTTCGTATCGTTCCACTCAACCATCCCCGAAGAGGTGGTCTATTTATGGAGCTAATTAGCATGGAATGCCTGCTCATCCGATTCGAATCGGAATAACCGGTGAAGCGACGAGGAGCGACGACCTCTATCAGATAAAGATTAGCGCGAACCATTTGAACCGTGAATTGAAAAACAATACCAAACACCCCGCTGGCATTCGCTGGAACACGACGGGAGAATTGCGTGGGTAGGGATGATCCGTTTTTTCGTCTTTTGTTGCCAAGCCTTTTGTCTTGATTTGTTTACCGAAATAAACAACTCCCAATCAGTCAAACCCGGCATTAGTTCAATATCCAGCCGGCTGTTCGGGTGGAGGAAAAAAGTAAGGTTCGGCACTTTGCATCGAAAGCTAAACAGATTTGGTAAAATGGCGCCACGCTGCGGCATTTTTGCGACCAAAAAACAGCGAAGCGTTAAGGCGAGTAATCCAGGAATTACGATAAGCACCAGCAAGCAGCGCTAGTGTAATATTCCTTTCTTTATCACAAATGAAAATGTGTTGTTTTTATCACGATGTCGGGTGTTTGCTTTTTCCTATGCTGAGGAGATTTTCCCCGGGCTGTGGCCATTCAGGGCCGTTAGGGGGCACAGCAAATGGAGAATGATGGCCGTTCTCGGTGGAGCTCCCGGTCGCCACCGGCTGATAGTGCTTGCAACAGAATGCGAATACGGGTCGTTACTGGACGGAACGAGCTCTGCTGCAGAAAGGGTTGCAGAAAAGAAAACAAAATATCCTCCTCAATCAGTTAAAATCGACCCGCTCGGTAGGAATGCTCAAGGGATGGGTAAATTTTCCTGCAAATTGCCCGGGTTGCGGATGATTGCGTTATCGCTAAACGGGTTGATGGGTTAAGGTTGAATACGACGGAATGGAGGGTTGGGAAAGTTCTTGAAAAATCGTTCAGAAGGGAGTCTGGGGAATCGACCTATTCTCGACCAAAACTAAGTAAGGTTCACGCTTTTTAGGAGTGTTTGTTCTGCGTCGTGCACACGTCTGACGGTTTTGTTTGTTTACAATTGGTTGCTCCTTGCTCCGATAGCATTCTATGTAGAAAATCTAAGGCTATACAATCTGTAAAACCACTCACGCAAAAGCTCTCAAGGCAGTCATATCGGAAAGTGGATTCCTCGTTTTGTTTTGGCTTGCCCGTGATCACGTGGTTTTGAAAATTTGTAAATTTTAAGGTTCTAGTTTCAAGTGGCAAACATTGTATGGTGTAAATAGTTAAGTTATCGCGATTCGAATTTTTATTTTTATTTTCCATTGGCCCTTTTCTTAAGTTAAATAAGACAATCTAAGAGAAATCTCTAGTTGTATAGGTTAGGTTAGGTTAGCACACTCTTTTTTTTTTTTTTTCTTTTCAAATGGTGTAAATAGTGATAAAGTTTCTGGTGAATGAACAGTGATGAAACTGATTTCCAAGGATTTGAGGATTCGTTCGTTCAAGTACAATCCTCACCTCAAGGTAACTTATTTTTAATTGGTCAATCGGAGCGTTATGGTCTAAGACGAAAACTGGAAGACAACGACGACTCGGAAAAAGTTAAAAAGACATCGAAAATTGACACAGAAATGAGACGCAAAAAACAAACAAGTTCAGACATGTCTGAAGAAAACATGAACATAGACGACGATATTGAACACAAACACACACGGACAAATGATGACAATTCAGGAAAGGCACCGAAAAAGAAAAATAATAAGAACTTGACAAGAGATGACTGGATTAGGAACACATAAACAAAATCTTTTTTATTGAGAGAATTAACCAAAATCAAAAACCGATACACACTATGGAAATTGCAAAAAATCTCCATAATATCGGTATAAAAAACTACAAAGAACTTAAGTTTGCTGGACAAGGAAGATTTAGAATTTCATTTAATCGTCCTCGTGATGCAGAAGATTTGATCAACTCAAAACTTCTTGTTGATGAATTTCATTATAAAGTATATGTCCCCAACATGTTAAAGCAAACCATAGGCGTAGTAAGCAATATTCCACCTTCTCTAACAGACAACGACATAATATCTAACATTCAGGCAGGGAACAAGAAAGTCGAAAAAGTTGAACGCATAAGCAGAATGAAAGATGGAAAACTGATTCCAACATACACTATAAAAATCTATATTAATGGTCAGGAACTACCAGAATTTATTTCTATTTACGGCGTTAATGCTAAAGTGGAAGAGTACATTTTTCCTATTAAAATGTGCAACAATTGTTGGAGATACGGCCACCGCAAAATGGCATGTAAAAGCAAGAGCCCTAGGTGTGAAAACTGTGGATTAGAACATGAAAGTCAGAATTGTACAAACACTACACAATGTATACATTGCACACAAGCACACAAGGTTACAGATAAAAATTGCCATGAAAGGATTCGGCAGGACAAAATACGCTACGTTATGGCTCATGAAAAACTAATATTCACAGAAGCTGCCAATAAATTTCCAAGACCGAACCAGATTCAGAACAGACTAAATTCATTAACAGATTTTCCTCCTCTGATATCGGATGACTCTAAGAACAGTAATAACAATAGGACAAAAACTAATACCACAACAGCCGATAAAACAAATACATACCCAGACGTAACACACACACAGAAAATATTTCAGCAAGTAAAAGATCAATTAATAAAACAATTCGACTTGACAGCAATCTGCAACAAAATTTCAACCATTCAACAAACAATAATCAAACATGCAGAGAAACCCAAAAACAGCAAAGATCCATTTGATACTGACATATTATTAATAAAAATTAGCGATCAAATTAAATCCATAATTGATCCGGAAGTCATGACGGAAACTCTTAACCTACCTGGTACATCATGGACAAGTACACAAACTTAAAAATCATGCAACACAATATTACTAGTATCAGACCATTCGATACACGGAAAACGCTAAATAACTTCCTTTCTTCAAATAGTATACACATTGCCCTACTTCAGGAAATTTGGATAAAACCAAACGAAGAATTTAAATTTAAAGTTGTAGAAGGAGATGTTCGCTCATCACCATGAGGCACCAAGAGTGAACAACAATGTTTTTGGCTAGAATGAAAGATATGAAGAGAAAGTTTTGATAGTTCCGCTAGTGTGCGGCAGGCTTGGAAATATGACAGATGTTTTTAGGAAAATTGAGCGAAAAGGGCATGTGTACAGTGGTACTCGAACCAACGACATTTTTGCCTAACATCCCACTGCGGGGTAGGTCGAAGCACGGACTAAGTCCGCCACTTCAACAGGCAAAAATGTCCGGTTGGAAGACGCTCATGTACCACTGTGGCTTGTATGTTATTCTAGCGACTATTGTGTGCACTCTGTTTACCGATGCGCTGGGAGGAACCTTTTTGGTTTGTTTGATTCGCACCGACTGACGATCACTAAAGTTTTTCTCGTCGTCTCCAACGTAGAGACCTCGGAGAGAAACACCGTGGAGCGATGCGATACTGGTCCCCACCAGTATAATTAATGGTTACCACCATTTTTGGTTTTACATACATTAATTGTTATGGTATATGTTATCTACATCATAATCGTTACTCCTCGCACGGAGAATATATAACATAACAATTAATGTATATTAAATTTAAAGGTTACAATTTTCTCAAAAAACTTAGAATAAATGGCTACGGAGGAGTAGGTATACTCATAAAAACTGAAATAACCTATGAACAATTTACATTACCCAATCTGTTCCCTTTGGAAGTAATAGCTATTAAAACATTAAACACTATGCAAAACTTGTTGATCGTTTCAATATACATTCCACCGCTTCCAATTAGAAATCAAGATATCAAAGAACCTTTGAAAAAAATTATCGAAATAATAGAAAAAAGTAACTTACCTATGATATTGGCAGGCGATTTTAATGCGCATAACCAACTGTGGAACCCAAAACAGAATAACTGCCCTAGGAGGGAACTAGTAGAAAAATTATTAGAGCACACAAATTTTGTTATTTTAAATGACGGATCACCAACATTAATAAAACCACCAGGATCTACATCTTCTACGATAGATTTGACTTTTGCATCTTCAACAATAGCACACAAAATAGAATGGAAAATTCTTTTCGAAGAATTATCCAGCAATCACAGAGTAATTATACTTGAGATACAAAATTCAGCAACAAAATATGACCATAACAAAGAATATATTAATAAAAAAAGAGTAATAGAAAAGCTAAATCAAATTGAAGTAGAAACAATCCAAGATAAATTTGATATTTTACCAATAATTAGAGGAACAATAGAAAACTCCAAATTTATAAGGTCAAATAGTAACATTCCTAAATCATGGTGGAGCGAAGAAATTGATGAACAATTAAAAATCAAAAATAAATTCTTAGTTCAATATTTTAGAAACCAAGCTCATGAAAATCTTATACTTTTCAAAAAAGCAAAAGCTAAATTAAAAAAATGATAAGGAAATTATCCAGGCAAAACTGGAATAAACTGATTGACACAATAACCCCAAATATGAACTGCAAAGAGTTGTGGAATACGGTAAAAAGAATCAGTGGAGGAAAGCCTCCTAAAAACAATCTACACATAATAAGTGATGAAAAAATTGCTTCAGAATTTATAGACATCAATTTTCCTGAAATAGAGAAGCACATAAATTATCAATTGAAAACAAATAGCGACAAAATAACTATACATTTAGACGAAATTACACAAGTCATTCATTCAAAAAAAGATTGGTCTACACCAGGAATAGATGGGCTTTCTTTTTACATGCTTAAACATTTAAATCCCAAAATATTATGCAAAATAATAGATATTTTAAACGAAGTTTTATGTACCGGTATAATTCCTGACGATTGGAGGGTAATAAAAATAGAACCGATTCTTAAACCAACTAAAAATCCAATGAATCCTAACTCATACAGACCAATAGCCATGCTTTGTGTATTATTAAAACTTATTAATTTTATAGTAAAAAAACATTTAACAGATTTTTTGGAAAAACAGCGTCTTTTGCCTGCTTATTCCTTCGAATTCAAACGCAAAACATCTGCAATCAACTGTGTTAATGCAATGATATCACATATCACTCAAGCTAAACGAGATGGAGAAGTGGTGATTGCAACGTTTTTAGACTTATCTAAAGCATTCGATAATGTTAATATTGAAAAGTTACTTAAAATCTTAGAAAACATTCGAGTACCTTCCTTAATTACCAACTGGATCTATCAATACTTAAAAAAACAAAAAATTACATTGGAAATTGCGAATGGAAAACAGATAACAAGATCCTCTAATTAAGGCTTACCTCAAGGATGCCCATTATCTCCTATCCTTTTCAACACATATACATAAGGACTACATAACCTCTCAAAAACAGATAGAATTTTTTTTAAATTTGTAGACGACTTCACAGCAATAGTTATAGCAAAAACACTAACACATGCTACTGAAATAATGAACAACTTTTTAGTTCAAACAGTCTCGTATTTCAATAACTTAGATATGGTAATCAATCCAGATAAATGTGCCACAGTTGTTTTTACTCACAAATTTCATCCCAGCACTAATGTATTTATTCAGAACTACTGTACAGAAATAAAACCGTTTCATAAATTTTTAGGAGTATACATAGATCATAACCTTAAATTTAATAAACATGTTGAGTTAACCGCGATAAAATCTAAACGCAAAAATAATATACTCAAAATGATTGCAAAACGAAAAAATGGAGCGCACCCAGAAACCGCTTTAAGAATAGCAAAGGCTATCGTACAACCACATTTAGACTATGGACTGACTATTTCAGCAGGCACCTCTAAAACTACTTTCTCCAAACTAGAAACAGTACACAATCTTTATATAAGAACAGCTATGAGGTATTTAAGATCCACACCTAATCACGTTATTATGGCAGAAACAGGCGAATTACCCCTAAAATATAGAGCAGAATGTTTAGCCTTTAAGGAAACAACAAAAAATATTTACTATGAAAGCAGTCCAATAGTACCATTTCTTTATAAATTCATCCTTTCTAATGATTTACCCAAACATTGTTCGTTCTTGGAAAAGACCGCAAATATAAATAATTTCCATTTATTACAATTAGCCAAAGCCACTACGTTCAGATATACGACTAAATTAATGATAAGGTCAGATATTAAAAACCTAACGAAAAAAAACACTTCCTACCAGCACTCAGTAACAAATGGTTTTAGAAATGATAAAAACCCAATATTCTAATTACTACCATATATATACCGATGGTTCTAAGTTGAACGAAAAGACGGGATATGGATTTTACGATAGCATTGAAAAAACATCGTATAGCGGGAGGTTAAAAAGTCAGTTTTCTATCATGAATGCAGAGTTAATAGCAATACTGAAAGCAATAGATTACATTATTAAAAATGACATCAAAACAGTAGTCATATTCACTGACTCAAAAAGTGCTACAGAATCACTTAAAAACGAAATTTCAAAAGAGAACTATCTGTTGTTAGAAATATTTCATAAAACCAGTACACTACAAGAAAAAATTACAATCCAGTGGATCCCGGGGCACATTGGGATTTTAGGAAATGATAGAGCTGATTTAGCAGCAAAACTAGGTACACATAGAACACAAATAGAAAATCTAAATTTAACAAAAGGAGACTTGGATTTAAGTATGAGAAAAGAAACTTACTGTTTATGGAATGAGGAATACAAACATATCTCACAAGATAAAGGAACATATCACTTTTATATACAGCCAAATGCACTATCGACTCCATGGTATAAAGACATGAATCTGCCTACTGACCTTACGATAATACTATCCAGAATAAGAACAGGACATACTGCTACTAAAGACAGACTATACAGCTGGAGATTGATCAATTCTGATAAATGTGAGGCATGTGATGTCACTGAAAACCTGTCGCACATCTTGCACTATTGCACCAAATTTCAAACTATAAGACAGAAATATCCTATATTAATTCAATACACGGACATTCTTCCCATCCTTGTTGAAAATAAGATTGATCAAATTAAACAGATTGCCAAATTTATAAAAGAGATAAGGGTTAATGTTTGAAAAATATAAACGCGCGCTAAAGACAAAAAAATAATATTAAAAATAATCGTAACAAACTACTTGACTTGACTTGACTTCAAACACCATAGAATTCCGTTACTGAAACAAGCGAACTTTCAAATTTATTTTAACGTCCGAAAATTCACATGACAATCAAATCTGTCAAATTGCAAAAACAAAACTTGGCTGATATGGACTGACAAGTCTGCGCCAAAGCGAGAGAAAGAAAAAAAAAATCTGTAAAACCGTCTAACGTAATTAGTGTAGCATCCCAATGTGTTTCTATGAAATGTTTCTTAAGTGAGTGTAACTATTTTCGGCAGTCTAGCTTTATGAATCCAAAAATCAAAAGGAAACTACACGGAGGAATCAAAGTACTCAGAAATGGGTGATTTTTCACCCACCTTGGAAATAAGTGGACTAACCCACAAGATGGGTAAAACCGTTTTACCCATAAGTGAGAACAAGGTCTGTACGTCAGAATGGATGTCTACTTTTCACCCATCTTCTCGAAGCCAGATATTTTTGGACATGGGTTAAAAGTACCCACCTAATCAAAATCTATTAAATACTATTTTCAGAAATTGTTAAGGAAAATCTAAAGAAATTAAGAGAGAAATTGGCATTTGATATTTAATGATATCCTAAATAAACAATAATACATCGAGAAAAAAATAAACAATTATCTACGCGTTTATGAAAAATTGTTTCTTATTTATAAAAGCACTTTCCTTCTAGTTTTTAATATTGTGGGTCCCAGAATTCCAGATTCCTGATTATACCATAGCTCATCCATGCATGAAATTGTAATTCCGCATTCAGAGCTGAAAATATAATTAAACACCAAAGCGAGGTGCCACGGTATAAAAAGTTGAATACTTGTTCTTCTGATAAACGCTGGAAGGATTGAAAATTATTATGAAGTAAATTTTCACCCATATAAGAGTGAAAAACACCCACCTCTGGAACTACGCTGAAGCTGTTTCAAGGTGGGTACTTCTTACTCACAATGTATTTTTGAAATCACCCATCTCCTTGACAGCTTCATATAGCTGCCGAAGGTGAGTGATTTTTATACATAAAATGTGTAATCTCAAATCTCCGTGTAACGATTTACGATATGACAAAGGCCTATTTGGTTCCACTCCTGAGTGCTATGGGTGTCCCTTGAGCTGTCATCATGACTTTTGCATTCGTTAATTCAGTTCTCTTGACACTAGTAGTAGGCAATGTTGAATCGAGATTTCGGAAAATCGATTACACGTCATTTCAAAACTACCCAAACCTGGGTGAATCACACACTTATCAAATTTTACTCAAACCATCGCCATTCGTCCACAGCTATTTTCCTCAACGTTCTACAGAAGAAAAACACCCGCCATAGTTGTGGATACGTCCTGTTCCCTGTGCCCCCGGCTGAGCTGGCAAATTAAAATGGATTATCGTCTGATCCGGCCGGCCACGTGATCGCTTTCTGACGACAAACCCCATTCTGCTGCATGGAACCGAGTTGCTGTTCTGTCAGTCAATCAGTCGGTCGCAACCGCCCGAGTCTGAGAGTGTATGTGTGCGTACACAATTGGAAAAGAAGATAAACCTGTCAATACCGCCGGCCGTTCGGATGATGTAACTGCGACTGATCCGTGAAATAATTGCATTCTCTGCACGTTACTCCGCACTCGAAACCGGAGCAAGTCTAATCAGCCTTTTGATTAAAGCTCTCTGCAGATGGCACCCATTTTCCATCTTCTCGTGACGTGCAGAGGTAATTGTTACGTTGGTTGCTCTCATGTCACGTCTCTTCCCGTCCACGTTGCCACTTAAGGGTTACACACCGGAAGAAACAGGTCTTCAATTACATGATAAATGGGAATTCTAATTAGTGACTTTATTTTGGTATTACGATACCGTTCTTTGATCGAGCTTCGACTAATTAAAATTTCCCGACTCACTTCCACAATCCCAGTTGGATAATTGTTGCTTTAATGACATCCTTATGCTATGATGGAGACCCGATTACACAACCGTTGTGCACAGTTGTCCTTTTTTCACGCATTCCCTGCTGCTACATAGTGTTTCATGTTGCTCCAGCTGGTGGTAGGCATCGCTGCAAAAGAGACGATAGTGTCACTACTTGAACCAGTAAGTACTTGCATGTCCCGTAAGTGGGTTGGAATGCAACAACAGTTAACAGCAAAATTGATAAACTGACTGAATCTATCAGTAGTGTGTTGATGGTGTGGAAATGCTTGGGTTTAGATAATTGTATGCACAACACATTCTCATATCCGTCCCTTCAATCTGCAACTGTCGCTCAAAATGTCGCATTCGAATAGTCACTCTCTAATGGAAAATGTATATGTCAGCCTGATGAGGCAACGGGGTTGAAGAATAGTTTAGTGTGTAGAATGCGTCTTCACTGGTCGTCGCTTGGGCAGTGTGTTTTGGTTATGACTAACTCTCTGAACATTTTGATGCTCTTCTCTGTGATTTATCGATTTATCGATAAATAATTTACTTTTATTTCTGGAATGGATCAAAAATTTAAGTCATATTTAATGATATTATTAACTCTTTCTGCTAGAGCCATCTACTAGCAAATCGCAAGAACTTAGTTACACACCTAGGGGCAAGACACTGAGCAATCCTGAGTAATTCTGAGCAATTATAAGCATCTCTTATTCACTAAATTCATATTGTGCTATTCAACATTCCTACCTTTTGTAAAGCTTGGTTTTTACTGTGAAATTGCATAATCAAAACAAGAAAGTTCTGTCTTGAATGGTCACCGTATCAACGTTGTGGTAATCCTCACCCGCTAGTCATCATATTAATATGTAGTTGATAATAATTTGTGTAGATTGTGTTGTTTTCAGCTTGGTTCGAACTTGTGTTTATGGCCCAGCCCGAGCTCAGCTTATTGCTAGCACACATCTACTATTCACCTGAAGCCGTCCCCGTATGAAAAATAAATAGTCGCGCCATCATCAGGGACACCCCCCCCCCCCACCCCCACCCCTCTAAGTATGCCTCTTAAAATGACCCTACAGAACAATCGCTTCTGGACTCCTGGACTTATACTTCGGGGCCCAATTCCTCTTCCAAATACTGCGACCTATTTTGCCTGAAATGAGTGCTTCTCACGATACCATAATAAAAAGTTTTCCCAGTAAACATACTTCTGTTATTGGTTGCCAAGGTTACCACCGTTACTAGGTTATCACCGACCAATTCAAGTCAGTGCTGCCAGAATACTTTAGATCGAGTTATAAATTATACAAGTTGATGGAAGCTGATGCATTCTGAGCGAACGTGAGTTTTACTCAAATATAAGTGATGTTGTTTTTTCGTTTTCGCACACATGTTTTTGGCATTCCCATCACTCTATATCTTGGGGGAGAAGAAAATCATAAAGTGTGCAAATTTGATGAGTCCTGAGAAATTTTGAAGGAAAAAGTTACTCACGAGAAAGCTGTCTTGCCCCTTGTTACACACTTAGTTTCGTGTAATGGCTGTGTTAAGGGCTGTATCCACAATAATATGGACACCCAAAATCTGAAGTAAAACCTGGGAGTTAATTGGTCCAAATTTCGCATAGTTTGTCCGATTGGTATTTACTGCAAACAAGTTGCGATTCCTCAAATGCCACGAGGGGGTTTGGAAATTTAAACTCCATAATAAGTTAGTAGAGGAAATGCGAAGTGATACAATGTCCTTAACAAAAGAGATTATGGAAAATTCTTTTTAGAGTTAATAAGCCTACATCGTGCTTCGTAAGATGGAAGTGAAAATGTTGTCCAACCTAATTATCGGAGGACAATTGGTTCAATTGGATATTTGGAGATATATCTGGGTCTTTTTTTAAGAGATACGTTCTCATTAATTATTAATTAAAATTTAAAATCTGTTGAAGGCATCAACAGCGCTTTCAATATTTACTTCATTTCGTATGCCAGTTGATTGAGTTTAGGTATTTTTTATGTTCTCGTAATTTGCTTTGTTGTATTCAAATATTTTCACATATTCATAGCCGTTGGGCCATGGATTATAATCAACAAATGAAGAGTATTCATTAGCGGTGTGAAATGTTTCGTTTTTCCAACACGGCGTCAAAAATTCACTCACACAAAAATCCTCATGAATGTTTGCCAACAAAAAATCGAAATAACAATTTTGCTGATTTTTTACTTGATTAATTTGGTTAAATCCAAGGCTGGTAATTTTGTCAAAAAATAACTGTTATGTCACCAGGATCATTCAAATTCACTTTCAATTGAAAATCATCGTGGGATGATGAAGTTAACATTCATCTCTTTCAATTGAAACACATTATCTTCTTTTGATAGCCAACTTCTAAGTAGGCTTTAGCAAAATAATCTTCAAACAAACAGCTTCGACTCAGCTTTTCATTCGTCGATGTTTGTTTTAGCCTTCGGTGTCAAACTAGTATGAAGCAGGACAGTTGAAATTCATGCCACACATTATTTTTAAGACTAGAAACATTGCAATCAGATAAACTAATCGTAGCACCGAAAACAATAATCAACCATTTAATGAAATTGCTGATATTAAGTTGCCTTCACGCAATGCCCGTTGTTTTGCAACAAATGCAATTACAATAAGTCACCGCAGTATCAAACAGAAACGCGCTTGCCAAGCGTGCATCGTCAAACGACAATACTCCTAGCAACACTGGCACGCATGTTTCGTTGTGTTTGCCAACCACTACTGCTTGGATGGGGGGTAATGAAATCAAATAAATTTCACCACGTCGTTTGAAGCAGGCCTGAATTTCACGTTTGACAGGAACGGAATTGGGAGTTAATCGGTGAAACTACACCCAAAATAAAAAAGCAAGATTGTAATGCAATTTCGCATGATTTTGTTTCATTTCCCGTAATGGATCGTAACTTGGTGAAAAAATGCAACATTGGTCGTGGGCAAAAAAGCAAAACATCAATTCGCTTTGAAAAATTCAATGTGTGAGTGAGGTTGTGCAGTGAATTAGTGTTGAGTATTAGATTGGAGTCCTTCAATTGTCGAGGCACTCGGCGCTACAGCAATGAAGCAAATAATGTCTCTCACACACACTTGAATGGAGGGATATTGGAGTGTGATGACTAGTGAAAATAAAAAAAGAACACTTGACAGCAGAATTCTAACAGAGGCCAATAGCGTTCGGTGGTATTGTCTCACCCATATTGAACAGTTGTTGACGGTTGAACAAAGCAACGGTTGCTCCGACTGTCGATGAATTTGTTTCGAGGAATCTGTGTGCTGCTATGCTGCCAACTGCTTGCACACACTTGCATGGCTTCGTTTATACCATAAAACGCTAGGTGGATCATGTTGGGCAAAATTGCCTTTTCTGAATCATGCGGAATTCTCAAGATATGATTGCAAAAACTGCTATTGCATTTTATGCCACTTTTTTAACTTTTGGGTGTAAGATTTATTCACTACACGAAAGCTAATTGAAGTGGAGTGAAATGAATTCAAAAGCGTTTCATTTTCATTTTGATGCTTCGACGATGTAGGATCCTGAATGTCCGAACGATTGGAAGCAGAATACTTTCATTTTCAACGTCAGAAATGAAGTAAGCATTGCGTTGATTGATATCGCTATATACATGAACTTTGATCTCAGGGAAAAGATCCGAGAGGATTTCTTCAGCATTTCGTAACAAAATGCTCCGTATGTGTTATTGTTAGAATGATCAGGTGGGAAATACACAGATACAAAAACATCCGTTTCACTTTGCGCTATTTGCGCTCGAACATTTGTGGACATGATCAAATTCCTTGAAATTTAATAGAAGGAATTAGTTCAGAATTAAATTTAGATGACATCGCAATGAGGACACCACCTCCAGGCCTCCCTTGTGCCATTTGATGGTTCCGGTCGTCTCTGAAATCATTCCCAAACATTTCTTCACTTTTAATGCTCTCATTCCATCTACAGGGTGCGGCAGAAGATAATGCGAAAATTTGTTCTATTTCTGTCAAATCCCATTTTCAACTAATTCAAGCAATAATATCAACGTTTTCGAGTGCAGTTATCTTTATAAAGTCCATTTAAACAAATTTATTCAATGTGACCTGCATTTTTATTAATAACATCCTCGAGCCGACGCCGGAAGCCAGAGCATGCCGCTCGGGCGAGTTAACGACGTTGCTACCTGGACTTGCATTCCAACGATGGCACCATGAGCGTCAGCGATTTCATCAACCCGGCAACAGTGACATCAAGTACGGTCAGCAAATATCATCGACCTGGCAACGACAACATCGAGGGCGATCGTCGAACTTGGGACCCATCGTGCGAGTTGCTGAGTATGCAGATCGATTGTGCGAGGTGAACTGTGGCATAATTGAATTCAATAAAGTTAGTCTGATTTGTAAAGTAGAGTTGAGTAGTTCGTAGTTATTTTTTAAAAAGAACCCCCGGTCTACAAAAAGTTAACTGGCGCCCGAATAGGGACCTTGCCACGGGAAGTGTATAATCGAATCGCGAGTGCTGTGGAAATCTTAATAAACTGATATACAAAATCAGTACAACGGTTGAAAGAGCCGTACAGTGACATTAGTAGTTCTCGAGTGTTGTGAAAATCTTAAAATTGATCAAATCAATAAAACGGTTGCAAGAGCCGTGCAACACAAGTGACGTTACTAGTGATTTAACTCGTGCAATTGAAAAGCGAATCGTGGGACACCGTGGAAAATCCCGATCGGTGTTAGAGCCGTAGTAGCAGCAGCAAAAGGATCACCTCCAACACACCTGCCTGCGTTTCCCCGGCATACGGCAAGGTTTACCAGACATCCAGAAAGTCCAGTAGCAGACCATGCTGGCAATAGTGTAAGTAGTTTTTAACCTTATTTTACCCATCATTATCAATCGTTTAATTTGTGTGAAGAAACTGTGTTAGTGAGTGAAGAAACGTTCTTTTGAAAACTCAACTTTAATTTTGTGAGTGAATAAAGTGAATTAAAAAATTCAAAATTAAGAAGCGAAGCAGACTAGATTTCTATAACGAAAACAGAATGGCAAATCCAGCGCCACTAGCACCTTTCCCACGACCAGAGCCAGCACCGGCTCCACAAGCGGTCGAAAGATTCATAGAAATGGGTAGAATTCCAGATTTTTAAAAGATCTTAGATCGTTTAATGGAAACCAACGGAATTAATGAATTGGATTTTGGATGTGGAAGGCATATTTCATATGTACCGACACATACCCAAGAATCGTTAAATTATGATTTAATCGAAAAAAGTGTTCGCAGACGTATCACTGGTGAAGCAGCAGATGTGCTGAACGCCAACAATGTGGCCTTAGATTGGGGCGAAATAAAATCCACCTTGTTACTCTATTACAGTGACAAGAGGGAACTTAAAACTCTGGATTTCGAATTAACAACGATAAAGAAGGGCCAAAATGAGTCTCTATCAATATATTATAGCAGGGTAAATGAGCTGTTATCAGCGATAATAGCCCAGGTGCAAACAGACGAAAAATATCGTCCCAATGCCGCAACGTATATTGACTACTTTCGTGAAAAAGCTTTAGATTCTTTCATTCGAGGTCACGAAAGAAATCTGAGCCTACTTTTAAAAACCGCCAAACCAAAAACTCTTTCTAGTGCATACCAGTTCTGTCTCGATTATCACAACATGGATATTCGATCTGGTCCAGTAAGAAATGAACACATAAATGTTTCCTTACCTAAACCAAGAGATCTAGAAGTTCCGCGACTCCCACCGCGACCAGCTCCTAGATTAATGACGAGACCTGCCATGTTGGTAGCCCCACAGTTACCACCAAGAAAATTCTTTAACCAACCTCCACAGCTTCAAATGATGCAACCTTATCGCCCATTTATGCAAAACAATTCATACCGGCCAAACCTGCCTGGTCAAATAAATCAACAGAGACCAGAACCGATGGATGTCGATCAGAGCATTCGATCCAGACATATCAATTATGGCAATCGCCCACAATTTAACGTAAAACGACCACATCCACCGTCACAACAAGTCCAAAATTTCAAGCGTGTGGCTCACCCATTACAATATGAGCCCAGCTACGATTATTATTATCCACCTCCAGACGAAGAGTATTATTTTGACGAGGAAGTAGGGTATTATGATCACTATGAGCCTGAAATAATTGCTCAAAATGAACCAGAGCCAGAGCCAGTTCCAGGACCCTCAACCTCGAGACATGAGAGCTCAGATGATGTACCAAATCCTGAAACCGCAAACACGGCGCATTTTTTAGAATGGAAGACGAGTTGGTAAAACCAACTCTGCCTTATATTAACCTGAGAACAACTATTGGTAGTTTTCCCTTTTTGATTGACACTGGAGCTAATGTCAACCTTATTTCTCCGAAATTGGCATATGCATATGGAAAAACTAAGCCATACAACTTCAATGCAGAAAACATTACAAGCGCAAATGGTCATTTCAATGCCACCTCGGCAATTAATATCAACTTTTTCGAACCAAAAATTGACTTTCAATCACAATTTTTGTTGCATAAGTTTCATCCTTTTTTCCATGGGATTATTGGAACTTGTATTCTGAAAGCACTCAATGCTGCGATTGATTTTTCAGCAGGCACTCTTACACTGCAAAAGGATGATAAAATGCTAATAATACCAATTTTGCAATATTGTCCTGGACAATTAGAACAATCTACAAATTTGACTTTTAGGATTGACCACCTAAATCAGTCAGAAAAGGATGAGTTAGAATCCATCCTGAACGCTAACAAAAGAAGTTTTTCACGAACCAGACTCTAAGTTGACATGTTGCAACAAGAGTAGAGTGTTCAATAAATACTACTGATGACGTACCAGTACATCAAAGGTTTATCCATATCCTGCCGCATATACTGACGAGGTCAATAAACAAATTGAAAAACTTTTATCGGATGGTATCATCAGACCATCAAGATCTCCCTGGACATCACCAGTGTGGATTGTCCCAAAAAAGGCTGATGCCTCGGGAGTAAAAAAATTCAGAATGGTTATTGATTACCGCAAAATCAATGAAAAAACTATATCTGATAGGTATGCAATGCCTGAAATTGGATATGTGATTGGACAACTCAAAGGCCAAAAATATTTTACGACATTGGACTTAGCCTCTGGATTTCATCAAATCAGAATGAAAGAGAGCGATATTGAAAAAACTGCATTTTCCATAAATAATGGAAAATATGAGTTTACTAAAATGCCGTTCGGGTTGAAAAAATGCGCCCGCGACATTTCAACGTGCCATTGATGACATCCTCAGAGAGCACATAGGAAAAATTTGCTATGTGTATATTGATGATGTTATCGTATTCGGTCGAACACTCCGAAGAACATTTAAAAAATTTATCAATACAGGCAAACTTCGATATAACGTACATTTTGATTTTACACTTGTACGTTGTATCGAATTGTACGATTATATCGAAGCATAAATAAAAATCTAAAATATTAACGTTTTTATGTTTTAATGTGTGTGCAAAACCACTATTCTGTCCTCTTTTTTCTATGTATCTTCGATTTTGAGTCTATCGCTCGTTCATCTCTTCATCACTTCAAACCTTTTTTGTGATTTTTTGTCTTGTAGGTTGTAGCATGTGGGCCAAATAGATTGCTTAATGAAATAGCTTTTTCTCTTCAAGGAATAATCCATTGTGAATAAATTGTAAATAGTAGATATAAAAATCCTTCAATATTATCCCTAGTATTAATTTACGGTAAGATTTGTTGTTGTTCATTAGTGTTGTTCACAGCTGTTCACTTATATATGTTCACTATCTATGCTAGTAACTGTTCATGAAACAAGAGTGAACATTTATATAACTGGTTCACTACACGCATATATTTCAAAATCTCGCATGCAAGTTATTCATCCGAGCCGATTCATTGGTCTGATTCACGAACTTCGACGACCATCAAGTCTAACTACGGGGAAGGACGAAAGAAGGAGATGGCAGTCGTCGTCGGTTACGAATGTAACATTTGAGGATCGGGTTCATAAGGTCGTTGTACCTTTTCAGGTTCAACAACCTTTGGTCACGAACATGACTACCACTCGCAAACTATCTGAGGATTACAAGAGCTACACTTGAGAAATATGATCTGGACCGTGGATAGGAACGTGAGTGCGAGCTAGTTGATCCGTGTGGTCGCGAATCCATTGTGGTACGTTAAATGACGGTAGAAATCTTAAGTGTTTAGATTTACGTTAGTTTTCCCTTCTTAGGCTAGTTAGGTAGTTATCGGAGGTGCGGTAATAAGTCGTGTGCAAGCGTTTTCCGTTAAGAAAGAAGGTAATTTGTTTAGAGAGTGTGTCCTTAAAATTGTGTGTATTTATAAGTCTCGAACAGCCGTTCGGCGGCTTCTTGTAAGAAATTCCAGAGCGAGTCTCGGACCCACGCTATAGCGCTACCACGCAGCCGACACTACCAGCCAACCCAATCGACCACCGAGCACTGTCCATCTAGGCCAGGAAAACTTCCCGTATTGCGGAGTTATTCCGAATCGCGGAGGGGGACTGCACCACCTATCTTGCGTCCCGTGAGAAATCCGATTCCGTCGTCACCATTTTGTCGTCGACGAGCCAAGGACAAGCGCCACTATTCCGTCTTGCATTGTCTGGTAGACAACCGTCGTTCAGCCGGCCGCCATTGACCGGTGCGACCTATTTCGCGCTGCAACCGCAAACGCCATTCACCGGTAGGGACCGGTAAAAGCAGAACGGTACCGTAAGTACATGCGCATGTGAGGAAATTGAGACACACACGAAAAATAAGTTAGACTGGTTAGAAGCCAGAAATCCGCACACGCCAGAAGACAGGACTAGAAGGGAAGAGAAAGGGAAAACCCTGAAACTAAAATGAACCTAGGTTAAATATAAATTCCGAACTCAAATAAACGTGATCTTGTAAGTTATCTGTATCTAAAAAAGGGTGTTCCGGCGGTCCGCCATGTTATTCGTGAATTTTAGGCACTAAGATTTTTCCCGTCGTTCGATTAGTTTTCCGTTCGTTTAGTTATTCTTTTCCGTTGTTTCCTTCAAGTCTGGACTGCTTGGGAATCTCAGTCCCTCCATTCACGTTTCCATTGAAGCGCGAAGGGGAGAATTGTGTAAGTGAGCTCTGCCTGTGATGAAATAGGCGGCGTATACACGAGTTGATTTGTGCCTAATCGAACGACGGTCTTCTCTCGCTACACTCATAACCGATAGTGGAGCCATCTTTACGCGGAACGCGGGAGTACTTTATTAGAACGTTCAGCGACGCTAGATCTTGTCTCATTCCCTACTGCATTTGTATGAGAAACCTGCCCTGAGGTAAGGATTTCTTGCCGGGCAACCCAACAGACAAGTGGCCCTCTTCGGAGGTGGCGCTTAAGCCACTTGTTAAGGAATTCCAGGGGTTAGAGAACCCGTAGCTGCACGCGGCGTGCTACAAAGTAATTTACTCACTTACAGTTAAAATAAAAATTGGGTGGCCTGTATTGTACACAGAAATCGTCTCCAAATCGTTCGGTCCATGGCTGCAATTGGCCCGTCTCGCCATCTGCGAAGGGTGCGCAGGTTACCTTCCACTTGATCGACCGTTCTCATTCGTTCTCAAGAGCCATTTCAACTCCGATATTTTTACGACGTCCGGACGTCCCAAGCCCATCGTAGTCGGCCGATTTTTGCAGTGTGGACGATGTTGGGATATTTTCATCTTCAGGATCAAGTGATGCAGAGACGCAAAGGAAACTGTCATCGGCGTCTTGGTTCGTTATGTTAGAAATGCCACCCTCAGCTGACGGACTGAGCAGTTTTTCTACGATTTCTTCGTCTTTTAGGATCTCGAACTCTGCCTTTTCTTCGTCAATGGTTTCCAGACGGTTGATTTTAATCGCAATATTTCTCAGCCTTTCTTCCAAAACGACAACGGTAAGTCGTCCTCATCATCATAATCTGGTGTATCGATGTACAGCATATTCCAGGACTTCTTGATAGCAGAATTCGGAACCGCTTCCCATGCTTGTACAATCCAGAGCATTGCGTCTTTTATATTGATGTGCTTAACATTATCATGGAAATATTTGCCTCTTCCAAGAATCTCGTTTGTCATGATCTTTTTTTTTTGTACCGGGCCTCCATCATCTGTATCACATGCTGGTCCATCGGCTGGATCATTTGTTTATAGTTCGTCTGTACTGTAATGTGCTGAACAGTTGTCCAGCGAACGGACAGTTTTTACAGGTTGCCCGGATTAAAAGGTTGTAACATGTGGGACGAACTGATCAAAAAAAAAATTTTTTGAATAATTCCCTCGTCATCCATGTATTTTTGGATGACCTGTAGTTGAGTGGAACTTCCCTGAGGTTTTTGAAGGGTTGAGGGTTTTTAGATTTGCCAATCAACATTAATGGAAGCTTTAGAAAATCATCCATGTTTCCAATCATTTCTTTAATGTTTTGGATGATACCCTAGAAAAATAACCATACAAAATTTTTTAGAGTTGCACTCCCAAGTAACATTTTCAATTTTAAGGTACACTTGAAGAAGTTTTCAAGACTCATTTGATAAAACCACGCATAAAACTAAATATTCTACATAACATCGATAAAACAGCCATAAACCCCTCATCTAAAGGCCCATACTACAGGAGGTTCTCAAGACTATTTCCCAAGGCTCGCTTAAAACTTGATAGTTTTATCGGAACATACTTCTAATGACATTCAAGACTGCTTAAAACTATGATAAAACTACCACAAGTTTTGATAGTTTTGTGATTTTCCTCTTTAAGAACACTGTTGCGAAACGGGGAAGTTGCGAAACGATGTCTTGAGAGGGGAATCAATTATTCTATAAAATTACTTATAAGGTGAATAACACTTATAAATGATGTAGCTTTATGGAGGTTTCTTTGAGTGTTCTTTACTCTTAAGAACTGGTAATCAATTAAAACCATCTTTACTTGGAAATTGCCCTAATAAAATCAGATGATCTCCATAATGCTTTGATAGACTACCATAAAACATGAATAAAACCAATTTGCATTTGAAATGCTACTTGGGCTATCTAATCCCACCGATAAACAAAAGCATATTTCACTTCCGTAGCCACACGCCGATGTAGGTCAATGTACTCCAATTTGTGGGCGGCGTCGCAGACGTTTAACTTAACATGGAAGCACAGAGAACAGACATTGATGTCCATATACCTTTTCTCGAAAAACGTGTGTAAAAGTTAATATGGGCAGCCGCTATAAAAAGCAAGTGCAGAGAAAAACAAACAAAACTTCTCAGGTTATGTGCTAGGCTTTGTATTGATAAACATTGACATGACAGTTATCGCACAACTGCAGCGCCACCTGCCACGAGCATAACGACATACATTTGAAATGTCGGTTTAAAGTTTTACACAAGTAGCAGCTCGAAGATGAACGTCTGTTCTCTGTGATAAAAGGTTTATATGGGACAATCCATAAACAACGTGGTCTTTTTTTGGTTTCTTAGACCCCCCTCCTCCGTGGTGGTTGCATGTCCAAACATAATTTTTAAAATTTATATGGAACGAGTTTTTGTCCAAAAAGCCCCACCCTCTTCGCACCTCCTCCTCAAAATAACCACGTCGCTGATTGACGGTCCATATGATCTTCAAATCATTGTTCAAGGTACATACTGTTAATATTAATTTTCAAGAAATTTTTCTACACATCAAAAAAGTGTACGTTATATCGAGGTAAAAGTGACGCTATATCGAGTGACGCTATATCGAGGGTACGTTATATCGAGGGTACGTTATATCGAAGTTAACCTGTAATATTAAAAGCGCTAAGCGATGCTGGATTAAAAATTCAAATGGATAAATCTGAATTCCTCCACACTAATTTCTAGGATATATCATTAGTTCAGACGGAGTGAAACCCAATGAAAAGAAAATTCAAACAATTAAAGAATTCCCCCAACCAAAAAACATTAAAGAGGTTAGATCGTTCCTCGGTATGATGGGATATTATCGAAGATTCGTGAGAGATTTTGCGAAAATCGCGAAACCCCTCACCAACCTTCTAAGAGGGGAGGAGTTCATTCTAATAAAAAATTTCACTTTCAAATGATCAAAAGGCATGCTTCGAAAAAATGAAAAATATACTCACTTCATCCGACATACTTATCTATCCGGATTTCAATAAACCATTCCTGTTGACAACCGACGCCTCTGACTTTGCCATTGGAGCGGTATTGTCTGAAGGTGAAATGGGCAAAGACAAGCCTATTCATTTTGCTTCTAGGACCTTGTCTAAAACCGAAGAGAAGTATTCTGTGCCGGAAAAAGAAATGCTTGCCATTTTCTGGGCACTGCAGAGTTTCAGAAACTATTTATACGGGACGCAATTTAAAATATTAACTGATCACCAACCTTTAACTTTTTCGCTATCGCCTAAGAATACTAATGCCAAATTGAAGAGATGGAAGTCATACTTAGAAGAGCATGACTATCAAATCGAATACAAGACTGGAAAAAGTAATGTTGTAGCTGATGCCTTGAGTCGAATAGTATGTTCCATGACAGGAACACAACACTCAGCAGAAAACAGTGATGATTTCTATATCATCTCTACTGAGGCACCATTGAATGCTTTTAGACATCAGGTCATTATAAGAAAAGGCAGAGAGAAAGTAGAAGTCGCAACTCCATTTACGGATTTCAAACGAATTACTGTTTCTTTAAATGAAATTAATAATGTTTCCATTTTACAGGTTTTGAAGAAATATTTTGATCCAAGTAAGGTGAACGGATTATTAACGGAAGAAGAAATTATGGGCAAAGTGCAAGAAGTCTATAAAGCACATTTTGGCCAAAACAAATCGTTAAAAATTCGTTTTACCCAGCGACTGTTGGAAGATATCGACCAAGACGATAGGCAATGGGATATCGTACGGGACACACACCTCAGAGCACATCGTGGTGCTGAGGAAAATAAACAACAGATTTTGAGAAAGTTCTACTTTCCAAAGATGCAGCAAAAAGTAAAAGATTTTGCTACTAACTGTCGTATTTGTCACGAATGCAAATATGACAGAAGCCTATAAACTTCCCTATTCAAAAACTCCTATCCCATCCGGTCCTTTTCAAATTGCCCATATTGATGTTCTTTTCTTAGAGAACCTTCATTTTTTGACCTACATCGATAAATTTTCAAAGTTTGCACAAATATTATTAATTAATTCTAGAGCTGCTATTGACCTAGTTCCCGCTGTTAAAGACATACTTTTAAAATATCAAACACCAAGAATTCTAGTCATGGATGGTGAAAAATCATTTATGACGGGAGAACTTGTTAATTTTTACAATACATATAAAATTGAACCGTACATAACAGCCACGGGTCGTAGTGAAATGAACGGAGTCGTTGAAAGACTACATTCTACGCTATTGGAAATTTATCGTATATCAAAAACCGACAACCCTGAAAAATCAGTAATCGATCTTGTGAATATATCTATTCACAAGTACAATTCAACAATTCATTCATCCACCAAATATACCCCTCTTGAAATAATTCTTCCATCCTCTAAGACCCCGACTATAATCGAGACAGTTTATTCAAACCTAAAGACAAAACAAGCGAAAGACTTAACGTTTCATAATAAACACAGAAAACATGTACCATTAGAAAACAATACGGATGCCTTCGAAAAAACCCGACAGAGGTTAAAGCACAAAAATAGATATAAGAAAATAAACATTGCAAATGTAAACAAAAGTACCATAACCACAAATGAGGGAAGAAGGGTTCACAAAAACGACATTAAAATTAGACAGTTGAACTGACATTACTTCTACCCTTACAGACTCCTGACGTTACTGATACCCACATGGACATGGACTTTACATATACAGAGACTGAATCAACCCATTTTCATTTATGAACTTGGAAATAGTAGAATACAATATCAATCGAAATATTATATACATCATTTTAACATAGAAACCATAAGAACTCATATAGTTGACTTAGAGAGTAAATTCAATGAGGTAGAGAGAAACCAATTTTCAGAGATCATACTTCAAAAATTTGATGAAATTGCTAATTCACTGAAAAATATAATCCCCATCAAAAGACAGAAAAGATGGAATGCTTTAGGTACAGTTTGGAAGTTTATTGCGGGATCACCCGATGCCAATGATTTAAAATTAATCAATTCAAGCATTAACGGTCTAATTTATAGTAATAACAAACAGGTTAAAATCAATAGGGAAATGACATTACAATTAAAGGAGTCAGTCTACAAGGCTAAGGAGGCTATACAAATGTTTAAATCAAAATCGTCAGAATTATACTCCATAAACATTCTCTTCAATCTAAAAAATCTTAACGAAAAAGTCAATAACATTATTGATACTATAATGTTAGCAAAATTAGGGATCTTAAATGAAAAAATTCTAACTAAAAATGAAATAGAAATGTTCAGGAAGGATTTAGAGAGCCAAAATGTTACAGTTCATTCGTCATCGGAAGCCGTTACATATGCAGAAACGTCAATTGCCACCAACCATCAAGAGATCATTTTATTTATCAAGATGCCAATACTAGATTCAAGAATTTTCCGCAAGGTCCACGTTTACCCGATTTTCCAAAATCATCAACAAATCCATGTAACCGAGAAGTTTTATCTGATACATCCAACCGCAAAAATCACGGTCAAGACGTTAGAACCAACAATTTACCATATCAAAGATACAGAGATAGCCAGTTCTACATGTATACCAAATCTACTGGACGGAAAAGCAGCTATCTGCAACTATACATCAAACCCTCTAAAACAAGATGTCTTAGCTGTTGACATGCACCACGTACTTATCAACACTGCCAAGAACTTCACATTTTCATCCGATTGTGGGTCTGAGAGAAATCTCTCCGGATCGTATTTGATTGAATACGAAAATTGTACATTACTAATTAACAACGTTTCCTACATCAGTAAGAGTAGGAACATTACTGGAAAACCCCTTCATCTGCCATTGGACGGCATATCCATCACTAAAAACGGTGATATACTAAACCTGAGTATGGAACACCTCCACGAGCTTCAAATGGAAACTCGAAAGGATTTGGAATACCTACAACTAGACAATAACAGCTTGCATTTTCCACACTGGTCAATTTTTGGAGGAATAACCGTTCTTCCTATTATAATTGGTATCGCTATTCTCTGTAGTATTTTATTCAACAGATCCACAAAAATTAAGTTACAGACCAACATTCCGAAACCAACACCGGACATCAAGGATCGTGGGAAAACGGAGACCAAGAACAACATTGACAACTTCAGAAAACTCACAATAGCGGATATTATGCCCCTGGAGGATCATCATTAAGAAGGGGCGAGTTAACGACGTTGCTACCTGGACTTGGTAGCATTCCAACGATGGCACCATGAGCGTCAGCGATTTCATCAACCCGGCAACAGTGACATCAAGTACGGTCAGCAAATATCATCGACCTGGCAACGACAACATCGAGGGCGATCGTCGAACTTGGGACCCATCGTGCGAGTTGCTGAGTATGCAGATCGATTGTGCGAGGTGAACTGTGGCATAATTGAATTCAATAAAGTTAGTCTGATTTGTAAAGTAGAGTTGAGTAGTTCGTAGTTATTTTTTAAAAAGAACCCCCGGTCTACAAAAAGTTAACTGGCGTAGTCCTCCAACATTGACTGCCATGTGCGTGTTGTGGTTGACTTCAGGGTTGCCCTGAACATATGCCCAAATCGAATAATCCAACGGATTAAGGTCTGGACTGCTAGGGTGCCACAAATCCTTCGGCCAAAACTTCATGTTATCGTTCAACCATTGCAAATGCATTGTTGGGATTGGACGTGTGACACGGCGCTCCATCTTGCTGTAGGACAACGTTTTGGTCCTCGGAGAAGTTGGCCTTTACCCAGGGAAGCACTTGGTTCCTTAAAATACCGATATACACTTCGGTATTGATTTTAACTCCAGCATCAATGAAAACAGGCGGCATTTTCAAACCGTTGGACGCCACCAAGCCAAACATCATGACACCAGCCGGATGTTTAGTATGAAATTTGAATTTCACTTTTTCCGGAACGTTCTCCATTTTCTGAGGTGAAATGAACCGGTCCGTGCGGCTGTTGGCCACAGCATCGATGCTGAAAAGCGTTAAGTCGGAGAACAGGATTATCATTTTTTCCTTCTTCAACAAGGAAAGCAATCTCGTGGAACGAGTCACTCGTAGTTCCTTCACCCGGTCCGTTATCAAGTGGCGTTTCACTCTGGCCCTGGAAGATGCATTCAGGTCTTCTTTGATGATTCTCCGCATGGATTTCTCCGAAATATTGGCTTCCTTTGCAAGTTTTCTTATGGAACTCACCGGGTTGCGAGCAATTTTCGCACAGACCGATTTGATCAAATTTGACGTGCGTGCAAAGCGCGGACGTCCGTTTCCCGGCTTCCGCTGCTTAGGACCATCCTGCAGGGACTTTTTTATGCGGTAAACTGTTGCCAAATGGCACCCTAACACCTTGGCAATCTCTTTCGGCTTCTTCTGGGCGAGCAACAAACTGGTGATCACTTCTTTCGCGAACATTTTGACGAATTTGCAATAAAACAAATAAAATGTTTGGATGCAGCACTTGAAAGTAAACATAAACAAATACACTTTCGACAGAAATTAGTCACTAGCTACACGAATTAACCCAATACTCAATTTTGAACATTTTCGCATTATTTTCTGCCGCACCCTGTATATGCATCGAAATTTTGATATGTATAAAAAAGCTCTTGTAATGGAGTATCCGCATGGTTTCACAACATTCGTTAATCAACGCTATTAACCGGGAATGTCGTTTTTTACCGTTTTAATAGCAAGAGAATTGGTTTTCTTCATCCGGCTATTCCATTTTGATTGAGCTGAATTCAAGTAAAACAATGCATTAGGTCCTAAGTAACATTGAGAGACTCTCTTTGTCGACTTTCTCTTTGCGTTCCTACGGCTATGTAAAAACATGTTTAACTATTTTCGATATACAGTACGGTAGTATAAAGTGTGATAAAGGATCCAATACGTTGAAAACATCAGCAAATCGTTTAATAGACAAGCTATTAACCAAAGAGAAAGTCGACGAAGAGAATCTCTCAATGTTACTTAGGACCTAATGCATTGTTTTGCTTGAATTCACTTCACACAAAATGAGAACTATTAAGGACATATGGGATCAAGTCCCTATCAATTTAAAGTTTTCTGAGTACAAACCTCAAATACTATTAGGACTTCAGACGTGAAATTGTGAAGAATCGTTTGCTCTATTGGAGCATCCATTAATTAGCAATTTCAGCGTTATTTGTTTTGTTTTGAGTGGGATTTTTAGTCTCAAAAATCGTGAAGTGATAATTAACCTAACCTATAAATCATATGGAAAAAAGGACTTCATCCAGTTTAACCTTCAGAACAAGTCACAAACACAAACCGGCTGGGTCACAAAGGCAAAAAAAATGAATTTGGGAAAGGTTTTCAACTGCTGAATATTCAGCAGCCTGGCAGGATCGCCAAATGTGCAACTTAGCCATTTGCGACCAGCCATTTTCTGGATGGTTTGCCCGGACTAGCAGAGCACACGACTTACCTTCACCGCTGTACGAATACGAAAGAGGAAGAGTCTGCTTCACGCACGCCCGCATGGCCTACTGTGGGGTTCGGTGGTCAGCAAGGCGGGCAAGTTGCAAGGTGATGACAGATGTAGGATTGGGTGATATTGCCAAGCTCTATACATAATTGGGCGAGACATATATTCAAATTGGGCGTTGAACATGTCGTCAACGAAGCTACCATGTGGTTCAACTTTCCTAGACTATGGATTAGTAGTGTTCACACATTGTTTGTTAACTTATTGAATCGACCCTAATTCAGGATCGATAACTTTCCCACAACCTTTTCCGTCAAAAACTCATCACCTCGGGTAATAATGTAAATTTTATAGCGACCCCTAACGCGTTCTGAAAACAGGCCTCAGAACCTTCATAAAACCCACATTGTTTTTGAGAACCAAAACATTTTCTCCTAGAATAATCAATCCATTGAGCCGGCGAAATTTCCACTAAATGGAACCCCTTTAGGTCGAGACAATTGCTTGAGGGGAAACATCCCAACTCAGCTGTAAATAAGTTGCAACCTGATCCAAGTGGCATTTTCCCTGGAACATCGAACGGTGGCATCGCCTACTCCGAATCCGAATCTCTCCTGGCTTCGATCACTGCAAAAATCGCATCATCACTGTGAGAGTGGGTGAGAGTGAATAATCTTTCGTCAACTTTTCCGAAAGCAAGAATTCACAGAACTTGTTTTTTCCTCCGGTATCATCGGATTTTGATTGACTACCTCTGTCGGTGGCAGTGGGTGAAAGATCGATGGGAAATTAACAAGCTTCCTAGAAACTTCCTACCGGAGCAGCCAGCCGAGTGGGCAATCAGCCGTGATCCTTTCCCAATTGAAGTATAAAGTTTCAATTCGATTTCTTTGCACTTCCAAGTAAATTCCTTGCTACTGGCAGTGTCATCCTAGCGGTTCTGTCAATGTCGCAAAAGCACGCCAACCAGTCGCATTTCTGCTTGCTTATAATTTCGAGCGAGGATTAGCGGGAAATCACATTTTGCTCTTAACTATGGATGGTTTTTTTCGATTCGCGTTTCTCGTTGCTTTATTTTATTCGACACTCGTTAATTTGCTTATCTGCACGCTCGCCTGAAATACCTCAAAAATAAGGTTACATATTTCTAAATTCATTTCCGGCAAATTTTTAAAGGAGAGCCTTGAATTTAAGGTCCGTAGTTCCCCATCCCAGAAGGATCCCGAATTGGACTCGAAAGATGTCGTCGTGCGGCTTTCCTCAGTTCCGTTGTCTTCGACCACGAGTATCCAACAGGGTTTTGCCTGTATCTATGAAGGGCCATCACACAAAATGAAGGAATGGAAAATAATCGCCCGAAAGTCTGCTGCGCTGCCATTCATTGGTGGCCTGTATAGTGGAGAGGCCGACATGACACTGCCGCAGACAATGGCGGCAGCCAGCAGTGTGGTTCGGAAGACTGAATTCTTCGAATAACTTTCGTTCTTGCTCATTCGCTGCGTTCCGGGGTGGTGGGCCAATTCGGAGGCGTTGTGAATGTTAATTAATGCTCCCGGGAGGGTAGGAGACTATTGAGATTTCGGTGATTTAATTAACACGCTTATTTTCTTCCGCACATTTCCGACTGGAGGGATTAACCTATCGGCGAGTTTCTGGGTGATTGGACCCTGTTTTGGAAAATGTCACCCACCGCTTCCGAAGAACGACAAGAAGGGGGGAGGGGAGTCGGTCGCAAGTTTATCGTCGTTTATGAGCGAAAAGCGCGAGTTGTTTTCTGTCGGTCCCAGCCGGTTGGTAATCTAACTTTAACGCTCCCATCGACGTGCCTTGTCGTAGAATTTTTCGTGTCGGAACTGGGAACTCGTAGGCGGAAAGTTTTAATCATGGGCTCGAAATAAATGGAATTGCAAATTGGACTCACAGGAAGCGTTTCTGGTTGGCTCCGCAGCTCTGCTAGGTCAACTGGCTGGAACCGTTTGTTTGATTCTATTTAAAATATCGATTTTTGCAGAGCTTTCTTTTCTATTATTAAATTTGCTTTGCAAATTGTGTGTAACAGAAGCTCAGCCAAACATATCAGCTGAGTATTCTGGCCAGTTCGATCGCAATTAAATGGCAATCGAACTAGAAAAACAGTTCCGACTAAAAGGAAATTGGCACACTCTCGCACGTCACTTGCACGCATGTAGTGGTGGGAATCTTTGACAGTACTTTGTTTATATATCTATAGAAGGACTATAGTAAGGACAAAAGTAGCAAACTTTATCTAAATTGATCAACAAGTTGCACAGAAGCGTAGAGTGGAACTCGACAGACGAATTCCATGCTAGCCAAAATCTAAAATAGAGATTGCGGTATGCAAAAAACTCATAGAAAATATGTGACTTTACATCTGCATGAAAAAAGCAAGCTGTCAAAAATGCTGTTCACTCAAACTCAAACTCAAACTACAGCTAGTATACAATTGTACTCAAAAATTGAGTAAAATTAAACGGGAGTGTAACTATCTGTTGTGGATCGCATACTCTTTTTTTTACATGCGTGCACGCAAAAACAAAAGTCGCAGTAGAAACTACAATTTCGAGGGTTAAATTAAGCGCAATCACCAACAATTTTCAGCTGACTATAAATGCGTTTGATTTTACCATGCCTGCGATAAGATCAACCATGTTGCGGTTAATATCAATATGAGGTCTGTCAAATATACCAGAAACGTTGAAGGTTTTACTATAAACGTAGTAAATTTGATTGCAATTTCATGGTAGTTTTAAAGATAGGCATAGTCGGTTGAAATGGTAGTTTTTACTACAAGATTTTTTCCTGTGTATTCTTGCGAAAAACGCAGTATACTCAGGCAAATTATCTTAAGAAATTCATAAGGTTCAACTTATGAACGATGCTTTGGAATTTTATAAGGCTGACTTATGAATGGATTTTGTTCCACACGATGGTGTTCATGTACGCCTTTAAGCTTTCCTTATTACAAGTGTTGATATATACTAGTGGACAAGTAACTGGACCCATAACCTCTACGTTCAAGGTTCGAATACAGGTTGGTCCATATTTTTATTTTTTCAACATCATTATATTTCATAAGGTAATTTTATGAAATTCATACTGATTTCTTATAGCAAATAATCATAATGCAATCTTATGGTTATCGAAAGTTTATTTCGATGAGTGCAGTTGAGCAACCTCTGACGTATTGATAAAGCGTGCACGCTCAAAACAGCCTCTCTTTCATTTGAATTACTGTCCCTTTTTTTCTCACGGAAAAATTACTAAATTTTCATAAAAATTGGAACAACTTTATTATGAGTTGTTCCAATTTTTACGGAAATTGGGTAAATTTTCCGTGAGAAAAAAGGGTAAGTGATACAAATGAAAGAGATGTTGTTTGAGCATGTGTCTGTCAATTCTGGACAAAATAGTCAAAACGCCGAAAGTAAAATTCGTAAACAATGACTTCTAGCCTATTTTTCCGGGATCTGCTTGCTCCTACAAACAAAGTAGCACCAGAAACAGATACAAGGAGAAATTACCTTCCCGCCGGTAGTGGATATAGATGTTAGCAACCTGGCATTTCCAGGAAATTTACGTTTTAAGTCATTGTTTACAATTGTTACTTTCGACCTTTTGTCGATTTTGTCAAGAATTTCTCGTTTCACCCACAGGACTGAAGCGGCTGTCATCCACGAACAAAAACCGTGAAGCCGAAAACTTGGTGCTGCGTGAGGTGCTTATTTGACAGCTCGGTTTTCTTGAAGGCAATATGCAGCAAACACAATATCCGCGGTGGAAGTTTTCGTGTTTTGTCGTTTATTTGATTTGAGAAAAAATCTTCCGCCTCCTACTTAGTGCAGTGGTTATCACAAGGATTGTATTTTTTCATTATTTATTAGCCAGGTACTATAGTTTTTCATCTAAATTACTGATTTTTCTTCCCTTGTTGGGGAGGTATTGCCACTGCGACCATTGATTTGATTTATTGTGGCGTCTAAATTACTGATACTAGTAGTTTGGTAGAAAAAATATTGTAAAGAAATATAATCCATTGTGAACCGAGCTTGAAATGTGCAAATCGTCACTAGCGCCACACCAAAAGTTGCAGGCTTCAAGAACTATCGCTCTCTTCACTCCTCTGGTTTCACCGGAGGTATAAATTGGCGGATTTCACTTCTCATGAACTCTAAACCGTTGGATAAGGAAACGAAAAGAAGATCAACAATCATCATTTTGCAACCATTTTCAAGGCTTAAAGTGATCAATAACTATGCCAATCAGAACAGTTTTCGGATTAGAAAAAATCTCAATTTTCCAGGCTTAAAGTGATCAATACGCTGATTGTCTGTTATCAAATAACGAAAATCCTTCAAGGAGAACCAGGGACCAATGGCCAAGAAAAACGGCATTGAAGAATGTTAGGGTTACCAACCCTGGTATTTCCAGCCGAGATGAATGCTGAAGGAACAATGCCCACTCTGAAACTGTGTTAAATTTTCTTGGCAAAGTATGTTTCGTACCTTCAGTTGAGTTATAAGTACGAGACACTGAAAAAGTATGCACATTGTAGACGAAATACGCGTATCTGTCAACATAAGCAAAGGTAGTTGGAATTAAATGGAAAATAATAATTTTTCTTCTAATTTCTAGTTATTTATCACTGATATCTGGAGTTCAAAGGATTTAAAGTTGACTCACTTCTTGTTGCATGCTCACTGGCGCCACGTAGTGGTGGAATTTCGGATGCCCTTGACCGTTTGAACACCTTTACCGAAGACGAAAACATTTCATCTTATCAGAATCACGAGATAGAACAAGTTAAAAATGCTCAATTTTACATTCTTACCAGCGCCACGTAGCGGTGAAATTCCAATCAAATGCCCTTGACCTTCAGAACAACTTTGCCGAAGACTATAACATGCCATCTTATCAGAATCACGAGATAGAACAAGTTGAAAATGCTCAATTTTCCGAACAAAACGGTCGACTTTCTGGATGCTTTTGACCATCTGAACAACTCTGCTGAAGACCGCACCTGTGCAGATAATTAGAATTTCGAGATATAGCATTGGCCATAACTGTTGAGAAGAAGGATGTTAGGATATTCTTCAGCTCCTTCTAGGTGTTTTGGATCATATGCTTCTAGGAATTGGCCACAACATTTTTAGAATAGATCCTGCATGTTGAAGAGATCTCAAATCAGCTGAGGAACTATCAGAGGTTCGCGTTCTTCGATACGACATTGATGTGCAGGCGGCTCATATCTTGCAACGACTTTTTTGGTCAGTGGGCCAATGCAAGGTCCGGCTAAAACACCACATCCTCTTCCGCATGCTGATTCTGGATGAAGGTGGCAGGCATTTGATACTAATCTCTTCATTCTCAGCAAGTCCCGAGCAAGTCCGAACAGTGGTTTGGATTTCCTTTTCTCACTGATGTTCACAGAAGAACTTTCTTCGGGAGCTTGGTTTGCGAGATATACTTGAACTCGTTGCTCATCTCCTTGGCGGGGGACGTGAAATATCCGGTCCCCAGATAGCCATTGCCGTCCAAGATATGTCTCATCATCCATGATCATTACCACATCGCTTTTCACCGAGAAAATCTCCTTGGCCATTGTATACAGACATTGCACAGTGGGCAAAAATGGACCCAAAATCCCATTAATTTAGACGGCGCAAGGTAGGAGTCCTAAGAAATAGCTTATCTTATGGGAAAAAATGCGAGGAATCGAATGATGTTAGTTTCTTTTAGGGTTGACCACAGTAAGTGTCCCATTTTGCCCGTCTCTCCTCTCATTTTGAATGCAAACTAGAATTATTACCAAAAGATTCAACTCGTTGCTACTATATTGAACCCAAATGCACCGTGAATTTGCAAAACTAACTGGAGAACTGGATGAAACAAATTTTATTTTGACCGGATGCCAAGCAGTGGTCCATTTTACACGATTTCCGCTCATACATGCATAAACCGGAAGTACAGTGCAAATGAGAATAATATTACTGGCACCAATCTTCAGAACCGCATGGTACATGAGTTCTTTCAAAGTTGAGGAGAGAATTGTGTAAAATGGACAGTTTCCTGAGGTCAACCCTTCACGAAACCATCGCCATTCAATTCTCCGGACATTTTTACAAAGATAAAGTGCAAGTGCAAATCACGTAACATTTATGTGATTTTCACGTAGAATGTGAATTTAAGTGGAAATCACGTAGCTCTTACGTGAATTCCACGTGTTTTTACTGATTTTTGCAGTGGACGAAAATTACGTGCGTTCCACGTGGATGTAACGAGTCGATTTTTTTGAGTGCATGACATATAAGTTTATGTATGTATAAGCGGAAATCGGGTAAAACGGAACACTTTCTGGCATCCGATCAAAGCAAAATTTATTCCATTCAGTTTTCCAGCTAGTTTTGCAAAATTTTAGTGTACTTGGGTTCAGTATAGTATTATCGAGTTGAATTTTTGGGTAACAATTCTAGTTTGCATCCAAAATGAGGGAACAAACGGGCAAAACGGGACACTTACTGTGGTCAACCCTAAATAAAACCAACACCATTCGGTTCCTCGCATTTTTTTTCCAGAAGATAAGCTATGTTCTAGGAGTCCTACCATGCGCCGTCTAAACTAATGGGATTTCGGGTCCATTTTTGCCCACTGTGCATTGGTTCTAGGAGGTGAGCTGCTCCTTTAAAACGTCTTGCTAGGACCAGCGCTTCTGTACAAAGATTTCCATGGACTGGAGGTAGTTTTTTACGGTTTGTCCGGTTGCCCCTACCCTTCTTGGCGCAAGGCACGAAAGAATTTTACCACCTTCCCTTAATTTTGCGCTTGAGTTTCTGCTGAACATTCCTGTCACGCATGATCGTTGGACGGCCCGAAGTGATTCCATTTCAAAAAACCCGCATTAATCCACCGATGGTGAGACTGAACCCTTCTTACACTTCACCAGAATTACGAACTCAAATGTGGCCAATATGGTACTGGATACATATTTTCATCAGAAATTCCAAGAAGATCCAGGAATATTCAAACATTTAGTTTATAAAATTAACTATTTGTCAATCCTGAACATATTGTTTATCGAAGTGATTAAAATATTGACATTAATAGTGTTTAACGACCTATTATATAAAAGAATAGTATACACAAATATAAGAAATTTCAGTATATTTAGTGCACAGAATGAATTTTGCTTATAAATACGGAATCAAGATGCTTAATGAATACTTAATACTAAATCGTCAAAATGGTGTAGTTATAGTAAATGGAAACTTTGTGTAATTTTCGAATGTATTCGTTGCAATTCAAAACCACTCGAGCCAATCGATGCTGCTCTAATTCTATACAGTCGCATAGTGTGGCTAGTCCGCTGTATGTGCTATACAACGCTCCAGATGTGACACAATAGAATGCAAGCGGCATCGATTGGTGTGATTGGTCTTGTTCGGTTTTGCACTGCAACGAGTATATTGTCATCTCACAATTATGTGCTCTCAGGTATTGTTTTGGTCATATCTCCATGAAGAATTATCCAATCATAATGAAATTTTGACCAGTTATTTGGAAATATCATAGCTTTGATTTGGCACCAACAAAACTAAAATCGGTACACAAATAGCTCAGTATGTAATCGGAGACTAAACTGTTTGATTACTATTATAATAGGCCTTCAAGTACTGTTTCGTTCATATCTTCGTAACGAAATGTCCGAATGAAAAAAAAATCAATAGCGTTCTATGGGAATGTTGTAGCTTCCATTTGCCGTCAACAGAACTGAAATCGGTTCACAGATGGCTGAGAAACCGATGTGACATTATTTGTAACGCACACACACATACACACACACACACACACACACACACACACACACACACATACACATACACACAGACATGTGCTCAGTTCGTCGAGCTGAGTCGGATGAGTATATGACACTCGGCCCTGTGAGTCCTCGGATAAAAGTCGAGTTTTCAAGCGATCTTAATACCCTTCTATTGATGTAAGAAGGGTAAAAAGGTCTTAAAATGGATTTTACTTAGACATGTTTTGTGTTTCTAAGAAATGTTTGACATGTTTTGTGTTTTCAAATGTGAAATGTAGACATGTTTTGTGTTTTCAAATATGCTATTCAAATTGTCGTGTTAGGCCAAACTACCGAGATATGGCCACTTTATGTTCCCTGGACTATCCGGAACATCCAGTAAAATGGTAACATTTACAGGGTTAAGCAATGTCGAGGACAATTTATGGCTTAGTGAGGCCATTGTATGATCTATTGGAAGTTCCCGGATATCCGTAAAATTTGATAATTCAGCAATTCCATACCAAAAAGATGAAGTGCATCTTAGAAACTCACAATATTTGGTAGGATTTTTTTCCCTTTCGGAAAATGTATGACTCATATTTTTCATTTTGTCATTAGGGTGACCCATTTTGAAATAGGGTGGTCCAAAGAACGATATCAATTTTACGAAGCATTGTAACTTTTGAACCACACAGAAAAAAAAATAACAATGGCTTGAAGTTGTTTGTTGAACAAAAGGTCACAAATACAATTTAAGCACTCCTTAAGGAAGAGGAGCTCTATCCGCTGATATTTTCAGTCTGAAGAAATTGTATTCAACTTCCGAGAAATTAGCATACAAAGTGTTTGTTTACAAAAACAGATTCACTCTAATCAAATGTTGGCGCATCAAATGTTGAAATGCATTTTTTCTACCATTTTCACAATTTTTCGAGTCTGATGTCTGTGGCGCAATTATTTTTCATCACAGAAGGCTGAAATTTTGGGAATCTAGATTTGAACTATCTGGCTATTTAATGGTATGCAAGACACGTCATTCAAAGTAAGTCAATTTTTCGATTTTTGGCAACCACTTTCTCTACAGTGATTGTGGGGAAGGATTGGATTATTCCATATTACACATATGAATGCAATGTGCTCACACATACTAATGCAGCCAAAGATCGAAGAAGAAGTTTGATCCCCGCTAGAAATTTTCAGTTTCAGCAAAACAAAAAGCTGACACTGGACTATGAGGGGTCATGGTCTATGGGGGATGAGGTTTGAAGTGTTATAAAAAGGAAAGTACAGTAAAACTTTGGTCAGACAATCTAGTATTGTTGTTACTCGAATTAATAGTTTTTCCCAATCCAGCATTGGTGGTTCAACCAACAATCAATATGCAACTAGCGATTTGATATTGGTTCACTGTTGTAGAACCCCTTGGTCCAAAGTACACCTTGAAGCCAGCACCTTGTTATACATATTTGCGCCTTTGTTTTGATTTGCTGTGTTATTTTGAAGAAATATTTGAGAGTGTGTTCGTGTGAGTTCATTATTAGGGGCGCATTATTAAGCTTGGACCGAGCTTGGGACCGATGTGCTAGTACTGACTGAGCCAAGAAAAAAATCGCATTTGTTCGGGACCTACTGGTGCTTAGAGTTCGTCTATGGTTCAACCGTATCTATTGCTCCAGGCGTGTGACTTGTATAAATAAGGATTTGTCAACTGTGGAGAAGACGGCAGTTCTAACCCCAAGTAGCACACTATGATCATAATTAGTTGTAGTAACTTAAATATAACTTAGCAAGTCATATCTATATTATTTCAACTGAATGGCAATATGTGTGCTACTAGGGACCTTTATCTGTTGAATTTCATATTTGAACTGATAAGCAGCCCATCATTATGAGTAAAAAATGGAAAATTCAAGTTGTATATTAAAGTTACTGTTGCTGCAATCTAAGATATCTCATAAGTTTTCTTTCACCACCCGTCCTTTTATTGTCAAACCTTCATATCTTTTCCGAAAGCGATTAATGCCGCTAAAACCATAAGCCATACAAGACTATACCGGGTGTCACACAATAGGTGTCACTAAAACAAAATGGGATTACAGCAAAACAAATCAACCAAATCATAGCATTTATTTTTAATTTGAAAGATACATCCTAAGTAACAATTTTGGTTTTATAGGGTTCTGAAGAGCATGAATTAGCCTTCAAGAATGCTATAAAACCATGATAAAACCAGCAATGTTCCTTGGGATGTTATAGAAATAAACCCTATCAATTCAATTCGAACCTCTCGCCCTTTTCCTTGATAAATTTGTGCAAACGCTTTGTATACCCACCGCAACTGGCACGCACGGTTTCCCAAGGAATTTGGTCCCAAATATCAACCAAATGTTTCTTGTAAAGTAAGCCCTTTCGTAGGGCTACGTTTCGATCTAAAGTAAGCCCTTTCGTAGGGCCTATGTTTTGAAGCATATAACCCCAAACACAATAGTCAAGTGGGTTGAGAGCCGGTGGAGATGCAGGCCATTCTTCGCTTGTGTCTTCTTTGCCTTGTGAGCTGAGTCCTGTTGGAAACAATATGGTGTATTCCCATACAGCGTAGAAGCATGAGGAAGCCGATGGTTCTTCAAAACCTGCTTTATGTAATATTCAGTGTTGATTTTTACGTTAGGTTCTATGAAAAGAAGAAGAAGTTTTCCTTTTCGTAAAAAGGCGCCCCATACCATAATTTTCGATACATTTGATAGCGTACTACAGCTAGTTTATCTCTAAATACTGGCAAGACTTTTGCCATACACACGATCATTTTGTTGATTATGACTGTCCTGAAGGAGGAAGTGCTTTTCATCCAAAAATAAAATCCAAAATCCAAAAGATTTCTGCTTCTTTGAACCCTGGCTTGCTTCTGACGCTCTGTCGACCCGTAAACCCCTTGTTTCTTTTACGGCTTGCATTATAGATCATGACTGAGCAGCCTGTTCATTAAAACAGGGGACATTTGAAATTGTTTGCTCAATTTACGGCCAGATAAGAGCGGATTACAGGATGCGGCAGAAAATAATGCACCCTGTACGTCTTATTCGCTCTCTCACACATTTGATCTTTTTCTTCGTTCTGGCAGTTCGTCTGGCACCTCATTTGTGTTGAATATGGACATTTACAGTTTTCTTGAACCTTGATTGAATATCTGACACGGTCTAAGCTTTTGCAAATGTAATTTTAAAACTTGCTCCCGTGAGGTTTCCGTTTCCGTTCCAATATAAACAAACGAAATCGCTTATTTATCTTCAGCGATTAACTGTCAAAAGACTACTCTTAAAACGGGTATAATCAATTCCGCTGTTAAAATTACCCAGCTGAAATAAACCAAGACTGAAACAGGTGACAAATATTGAGAGACACACTGTAGTTAATGCCTCAGTCCCAACCGTTTGAAGAAAAAGGGAGCATCACTTAACCTTCTTAGACTAGATGCTCCCAACTACCATCACCAACTACCAACTTTTAAATCAATTTTTGTTTACCTTAACCTGATAGCTACTGAAGACTACGTGAGTTCCCTGCGTCTTCTTAAGGTAGATACCAAATCCCCCCAAATCTCCAACGGTTGCATGGACTTGGCCAGGTGAGCGATCGAGGAGTGTCTTCGTGGAGATTATTGCGTGAAGAAACGTATCAGTAACTGGTTCCCTGTTCTCATACTAATGACAACCCGATATCTCTATCGATATATTTCACATTGCGATGCTTGTTAAACCGAACACCATTATGAAATTTCCGAAGTCCTTAGTTTTCCCATCGAAAGAAAGTCGTTTTATGAAACAGTTTCCAGCCGGCTCCCGTCCACCAACCAGCAACTCGCAGTGAATAATAATTATCCGCCATTATGAGCTCTAATCGCTCAAAAATCGATCTTCCGTTAGAGTTGAGCAACTCTTGTTATCTGCACGGTTATATCCTTGCCTGGATCTTGACCAATCATTCTCCACCTTCCCTTCAGTTTATTACCAATAATGCTCCCACACAGTAATCAGTATTTATGAACTTTAAAACTCATTAGAAAACTTTTCCATCCCGTAGTCCTTCCTTCCTTGCTCCCCGGGCAAGGAACGAAGATGAAAAACTGAACCCTTTTCAACTTCACCGACGGGCGCCGTCGAATTTCCCGCGGGTTCTTGCATCAGCTTAGCCTTGAACTCGACCGCAATCAACTGCAGAGCGCGGAGAAATACAAAACTGACAGTTCCAACGGCAAAGGAAAGACGACGGGGAGGACAAACGCTTCCTTTGATCAATAACGAATAAAAGCCAAACGACGACAATCGTTTCGCTCCCTCATCGATTAACGATTTGATGTTTTTATCCTGCAGCGGAAAAAAAAAACACGAAGGGAGTCAGTAGTTATGCCTTTGTTGTCGCGCACACGGTTTGACATTGTGTGATTGTGTGTTTTATTTCCATCGGAAAAAAAGAACCGGATGTAGATTCCAATTTTGTAGGGGTTTTATTTTATTACTATTGCCTCTGGTCGGTGGTGCGGTGATCCTGTCGGTAATGGGATTGGAAAATTGAGTCAAATGTCTGGGACAAACGCAATATGCTTCAGAGAGACGAGTTCTGATGGTAGGTTTGAAACTGTCTGCATTTCCAGCGATTAGAAGTAATAGTTTACAATTTTTAGGTTATACTTCCGGAGCCAATCATTCCGAACGTGATTTAAGAGGTTATCTGGAAACCAATCACTACCAAACAGCAATGAACCAGTCGAACCTGAATTGTCTTCTGTTCTGATATGAACAAACATTACCGAAACCGATCGACAACATCTGGCAAAATGACTTCTTCCTCCGCTGTTTTATGCCGATAGCGATAAGGTACACAAATTCCCGCTCCCAGCCCCAAGTACCTAGTAGTAGCGCCATTTTAGCAACATTTGCGCGAAACATCCTACACACATCCATCCGTACGTAACCTTCCATCTTCTCCGTTCTGGGCTGATGAATAAAATATTTCAATTACTCTTTTCAATTTACCGCGTGCGCGATACTTTCCCAACGTCACGTCACGGCACCACCCCCACCCCCACCGAAAAGGATTCACCCGCTCGCTTTTCAGACTTCCTTTGCTTTGTGTGGAAGAAGCCCCCCCAGCAGGAAGGCTTCTTCGTTCAATCCATCGACGTCAGTTTAATCAGTATTATCGTTATAGATCATATTTAGAATTCATGTAGCTTACTCGGCTTGTAATTATATGCCATCTCATCAAATATTCAACAGGGATACAGGGGGGGGGGGGGGGGGGTTGGAAGTTAGAGACACTAACTGGAATTTATAGTCATATAACAACCATTCTGATTGAGCTGTACGCTATCTTTCACAACTGACGGCGCCGGTGTAGTGGTATGCGTGGTTGTCTCTTTCCATTGTTTACAACGTATCTTGAAACCTTGTTTTCTCAAATTCCTTGTTTTCCTATCAGAGGTTTTATATCGACCTGATGAACTTGTTAAATGAGTGTTTTGAAATGCCGTTTAAGGACTCATTCGTATTATCTTATTATAGTCAGTTAAAAAGGCATTTAAAAATAATTTTGGCTCTAGTAAAGGGTGTTCCGATCAAAATTTGGTCAAACAGTAATGTGTGTGAGTCGATCAAAGTTTCTATTAACAAGTCAAATTCTTTATCTTTTTCAATTTTAGTTAATACAAAATACAGGAAAAATATTCAGCTAAGCTTACTTTTTACCGAATGCAAATTCCCGGGTCTTTCGTTTAACACCTGCTATAGGATTTTGTACAGTCTCCTTGTCCACTTTATTCGCCGCAGAACGCCAGTTTGCCTTGAACTGTTTCTCGCTCACAACAGCTTTTCGAGTCTTCTTAAGGTTCCGCTTGACGATGGCCCAATGTTGTTCGATTGGGTGGAGCTCTGGCGTGCTGGGACGGTTCTTGTCCTTGGGCACCACTGGAACGTTGTTTGCAGCATACCACTCCATAGCCTTTATTCGTATGGCAAGATGCCCAGTAACGGTGAAAGATGACCGGAACGATTGCGTCACTTTAAGAAAGGCAGTAGATGTTTTTTCAGGCACTCGCTCAGATAAATTTCCTGGTTGACGATTCCGGTCGCAATGTAACGTTGCTCTTCAAGCCACAGGTACGGATGGCCGGCCACACCAGATATTTCTTCGCGAACTTCGACAGTTTAATGTGCTTGAAATATCTGCCACCTTTCCCCGTCCGGTTGCCGTATAAAATGCCTGTCCAGGAAGCTGTTTAAAGTCTGCCTTGACGTAAGTTTCATCGTCCTGTATCACGCGATGAAACTTCGTCAGCATCGTCGTGTCAAACTTTCGCGACCGTCCCTTGGCCGACGTGTTTTGTTTACCGTCGCGATTTGGAGTCACCACTTTTTTGTAAGTCGACAGTCCAGCTCTTTTTTTAGCTCTATCCACGGTTAAAGGCGTGACTCCCAGTTTCTTTGCGACATCTCGGACGGAGAGACAGCTGGCAACTCTCTTTGTCGTCGCTTTGGCCTCCGTATTTCGATTTCCCTCCGATCCAACTTTCCTGGCTGTCGACCAACATTCACCGAACACTTTTAATACGTTGGTAACAGTTGATTTAGCCACATTCAACAAGTTTGTTTGGATTTTCGCCATGAACGTGCAAAATTTTGAGGCGTTGCTTCTCTTCCTTCGACGACATTTTGATAATTGAAGTACTTATCGCAAAATCAAAATAAAGACATGATGCTACACGCACACATCTTCAAAATGAGGGGTGTGCTCATTTTTTAATGCACGATGAAAGGAAAGCGTCAAGTTTAAGTCAACCAAATTTTAATCGAAACACCCTTTAAATGGATTAAAAGGCAAATTGGCAATGAGGGCGGGAGGGGAGAGGACCTCGTCAATTCGAGCGACGATTTTGCTGCTACTGGCGGAGAACCAATTTGGGGTTCACACTGTTTCTCAGTGCGATGAAGTCAGTGTTTGAACGCATCCCCGAAAGTGTACACATCCTAGTGCACGCTGACGACATAACCCTTGTTGTATTTGGTAAATACGCGAGGGCAGTCAGAAGCAGAATACAAAAAGCTGTGGATAGTGTAATTGACTCGGCAGAAGTGGTTGGGTTTAGGATTATCCCCGAAGAAGTCTACAACTCTGCACATCTGCTTTGGTCATACTCACTCAAGGAGGAGCTTGAAGTCAAGGCAGTAGGGGAAATAAAGCTTCTTGGCGTGACGATCGACCACAAACTACGTTTTGTGAAGCACGCCAAGGCAGTGAAGTTGAATCTAAACGTCAAGGCCGCTTCTCTGAAGCTTCTCGCTGTACATTGACGAAGATTGCACGGACAATGGTCGTACCGTGCATACTCTATGGATCGGAGCTATGGAGCAGGGGTGGAATATCCCTGCTAAGAATCCTAGAACCTCAATATAATGAGGGCTATAGGATTTGTAGTGGAGACTTTCCGTCTGTAGGGCAAAAGAGTGATGGCGAGACCTAACGGGAGTAGAAATTCCCACGTTGTGTCAGCTCCCTAGGCTGTGGCAACGGGCATGGGACTCTACCCGCCCCAAAGTGGACTGGCGTATCCGGCAGTTATGTGGAGCAAGGCCAAACCCCGAAGTTGCGAAAGCGGCCTTTGGGGAAATTGCCTTCACATTTGAAGGCCTGAACCTGCTGTTTACGGACGGCTCGTTAATTGAGGAAGGGGTTGGCTACGGAGTATCTGGGAGGGCCATAAGCCGTCGGTTACCCGGCATCTGCGGTATCTTCTCAGCTGAGGCCTATGCACTCTTGCAGGCATGCAAGTTGTCAAATGGGACTCAGACTGTTGTGTTCTCCGACTTTGCGAGTTGTCTATCTGCCCTTGAGCATGGGCAGGTGAGACACCCGTGGCGGTTAGAGGTGCAACAGTTTACTAACGTAACCTTCGTCTGGGTACCTGTACACGCAGGTATACCAGGCAATGAGGCTGCTGATAAACTGGCAAACCAGGGTCGTCATGCTCAGCTGGGGGACCTTCCTGTCCCGTTCCTACGGCGTATCAAAAACATGACACAAGAGTGAAAGATATGCCCTACCATCGAGATCAGAGGACTCTGACTCGGCTGAGGATAGGACATACTCGACTTACTCACGGGCCACGAATCAACGGTAGTAAGGCCTACTGCCAAGGATGCGGAGCGGATTTAGATGTTAATCATCTATTAGTGGAGTGCACTGCTAGGGCACAACTGAGGGCTGAAACGTGAAGTATTGTACAACGACCGTAGTACAGAACTATCTGTACTAAAGTACTTGAGGGCGTTGAACTTATATGACAAAATATATGCCAGCATATAGCGGTCGAACTTCAAAAAGAAAGTAATGACTGCAGACCACAGTCAAAGACCTCCAAGCGGCCTGTTATATAGAACGTCTTGTAGGTTTCGATGAGGGACACACGGGAAATAGAGCGATTAAAATATAAGTAGAGGAAATGGGGAGCACACTACTATGCTCAGGTGCTCGCGGTCCTTATGCCGTCTCGAATGAACTTAAACGTCTACAGCAGACGTACAGTTTAAAGAGACGTTAATAAAATGGCCCAATGAACCAATTTGGGGTAATGCGTGCCACGTAAACGGTGAAGGAATCGTGGGCAACATTGGCCAAACACCACATGAAGACCTACAACGGATGTGCGAGACCCGGTACACGGAAGGAGACGACATGGACGAGTACCTCACATTGATGGAGGGGAAGATCACTTTAAGAAGCTCTGTAGCGCAGGAAAGGACCTGGGTGGCCTTTGTCCTGCGAGGATAGCCGAAGTCATTCAACGTCCTGACTACTGCCGTCGAAACGCGACAGGACTATGCCTTGACGCTGAACATGATCCGGCAGGAATTGCTGGACAAGGTAAGCAAGCAAGCCCGTAACGTAGCCTGAGGGGCAGCCTTGATAACGACAGGACAGAAGCAGATTGTGTGCCATCACTGCAAGAAATGGGTTTGCAAGCAGCTATAAAGAGAGCAAGTCGGACCCAAGAAGCAAAACGCGAAAATCGCCCGGGATGGTGACAGCAGCAAAATGTAAAATTCCGGGACAAGTTCGCACATAACGTCCAACAGGGACTTCTTTGAGGACCTCGAACCGGCTGCAGGTGAAGTAGAGCTGCCTGACGGACGTGTAGTTGTGATCACTGGTTCCGAACTGGTGTTGTCGAGTGTCCGTCCGCTTCTGGAAACACGAGCAAAATCCGTCTCCACAACGTGTTGTACGTCCCGAAGCTGTCAACGAACCTTTTGTCAGTGTCTGCTATGACCAATCGGAAGGCAAAAATTGACTTTGTTGACGGAAAGTGCAAAATCATCAGCCGTAGCAACGAAGTCCAAAAGCTCATATCGCCTAAACAAGCCCAAATATGGAATCGTCGCGAAGGTAACTGCATCACACAAGCGAGATTGCCAACAGATGTGGCATCGAAGATTTGGACATCGCGAACCGGACAAGTGGAAGTAAGTGCTCCTGAGAAAGAAACTGGTCACTGGAATGACGGTGTCTGTTTGCGGAATACGTGAATGCTGTGTGTAATTCAAGCAGGCTCGAACTCCCTTCCCTGAGACCACCGAAATGAAGACCAGCGCATCGTTAGACCTCATCCACTCGGACGTGTATGGACCACTGAAAACGCCCTCGGTGAGTGGATTTCGTTATTTTGTTACTGTTTTCTTCTTAAAGACAAAATCTGAGGTCACGGACCGTGGAATTCTGCAATAACGTCCACACACAGTTCGGAAAGTATCCAAAGCGCATCAGATTCAATCGGCAAGGGGAGTACTCGAGTGAAACACGGATGGAGTACTACTGCAAGCATAGAATCCACCCCGACTTCAACGATGGATACTCGCTGCAGCAAAATGGAGTGTCGGAGTGGCGCAACCGGTACGTCATTGAAATGTGTCGGTGCATGCTGATGGACGGCGGAATGCCTATAAAATTCTGGGTTGAAGCTACCGCTACGATCGTATATCTTCAGAACCACCTTTGCGAGCTGTGGAGATCACACCATTCGAGCTTTGGTGGGGACGCAATCCGGACGTTTCCCCTCTGAAGGTATTTGGGTGCAAAGCCTTGCGCATGTACCACCTGGAAAAACGAAGCAAATTCCAGGACAAGTCGAAGGAAATGATGTTCGTCGGGTATTCCAGGAACGACAAGGCCTACAGGTTCATATCGCAACTGACACGCATCAGTCAAAACGTACACACTTAGAAAATTTTACAGTATTCGGTAACTTTTTACCGAACTTTCAACAGCTGAACAGTTCGGTAATCCGATTTAACGGACTTCGGTAAAATTTGACAAGCTCCGGTAGTTTTTGTACCGGAATACTGTAAAATTTCACCGAAATCCGGTAAATCGAATTACCGAACGTTCAGCTGTTGAAAGTTCGGTAAAAAATTACCGAATACTGGAAAATCTTCTAAGTGTGTACGTTTCTTTGAGGAGGAGTTCGACCCGGTACCCACGTCCTCAAGCTAGAAGAGGAGCCATACGAAGACCATCTGCAGCCTTTACCTCCTATACAAGCGGTGAGCCGCGAAGTCGAAGCTTGGCATGGAGCAGACGTTAGCGACAACGGTGACGAGAATTTCGATTCCTGTGATGAATCTCCTGAGGAAGAAATCGTCGTACGTAGCAGTTGAACCACAGAGAACAGACATCCAGGCTCAAACGATAGCTTGTGATCATAAACGGAACTGTCGATTCAAATTAGTATGGAATGTCTAATCGGGTGGCGCTAGTGTTTCAATTTTGACCTACACGCTCGTTTGTAATTACTCAAAACAGAGTAGAAAACGACTCAGTTTCGTTAAAAGTGGAACTACTCTAATTAGAGTAATTGAAAGGTAACTCATTTTTGATTAACTAGGTAACCTGTCAAAATAAGAATAAACATTACTTAGTCACATTTGTTTGTATTTTTACAAAACTGAGTAGAAAACGACTCAGTTTTGCTAAAACTGGAACAACTCTAAGTAGCTATGGAGTTACTCAATTCTGATTGTCAAAATTAGAGTAAACATTATTCAGGATCTAATTTTATTTTTTTATTTATTTTAATGAAATTGTTAATTGTTTCCGACAACTGTCCAGTCGAAACGGAAGAGTCGAAATACTTTAAAATTGTAATTTTCTGGATTAATTGCAATTCATGTATTGAATTTGGCACTTCGACGTCAAAATGATTGTTGATTACAACATACCGCCGTCCCATCTTGAAAACTTTTGATCGACTGAACCAAGTTTTTCACTTTTGACAGCTTCATTGTAATTACTCTATTTTTATAAGTACAGCGCTTTTACAATCAGAGTAGCATTTACTCAGTTTCCTTATATCAAGTTACTCAGTTTTTGACATTTAGCATGAAAAAACGAAACTGAGTGAAAGTTACTCTATTTAGAGTTGATCTGAACGAGCATGTAGGGACATTGATAGGGTTGTTCTATTACTTCATCGAAGTTGGTAAACAAAGTGATGATGAAAGCTTGAAATGGAACGAACAAGTGAATACTACTGTTGCACAAATCAAGGACATACTTTGGGAAAAACATTCCATAGGTATCCCAAAAACAATGATTTGTAAGTTAATTGCGCAAGCATTGGAGAAAAGAGCAATTAATCCTCTTTGCTAAATTTAGACACAGTAGGTGGGTGGCATGGGTCAGAAATGTTCTAACGTTACACCTTCTAACTTCCCATCACTTCCCACCAGAGAGTCACCGGGATATGCACAGGAAAGAACTCGGGTGCGGAATAAAATCGGCGCAATAACGTCAGTCTCAATAATGATTTATTTTACTTTATAGGCAGCAACCTAATGCTGTTCCACGCGTGGATTCTCTTTTTTTACATGGGTTACATTCTGTTGTTTTACATGGGTGCCGGATGACAGATCGGAAATTTAACTGCACGGTGAACGCTTCTTACCCAAGGGAAAAGTAATATATTTTGGATTGATTTCACCGTGCTGGCAGTAATAAGTATGGAATGTCGCCGCACTAAGGCGCCACTATATAAGCATACACATGATTTTTTGATACATTCGTATGAGCTAATTCGTCTGTTCTCTGTGGTTGAACCAAGAACCGACGACGAAGCGCTGAAGGGACCTGATAGCGCATTCTTGAAAGCAGCCATGAAGGAGGCGGTCAACTCGCTTCAAGAGAACTCGACATGGACGGAAGGCCGTCGGATGCAAATGGCTTTACAAGCGTAAATTGGACAAGTCGCAATGTTATAAAGCACAATGGTTTAGTCAGAAGTTTGGCACTGACTACGACCAGGTATTCGCTCCTGTGGCAAAACAGACGGCGTACCTGTACGGAATCCTTACGGAAGACGTTTACATGTGTCAACCGAAAGGGCTCGAGGCTGGAGCATCCGGACAGGTATGTCATCTGAAGTAGAGCCTCTACGGACTGAAGCAGTCCGGACGGAGCTGGAACCAGACGATTAAGGGATATTTCAAGAAGCTGGGTTTCATCCAATCGACCGCCGACGCGTCCCTGTACGGACGAACCACGTTCAACAAGCAGATGTTCATCTTGGGTGCGTTATCGAAGCAGTTCAAGGCGACATCCCTCGGTGACGTGCGGCAGTACTTGGGCATACAGGTTGAGCGAGCAAATCATCGACGGTTCCTGCTCATCCAAGAGTGCTACATTTAGCCAGTGGCGTCGCGATTTGGACTCGAAATGGCAAAACCATCATGATTCCGATTGACCCCGGCTACTTCCAAGCAAAAGAGGAAGAGGAATGCAAGCTACCAAACAATACTTCGGACTCCAGTTTGGTTGATGGTTTGCGCTACGTAGCGATCAACACACGTCCAGATGTAGCAATCAGCGCCTCGTGCTGTACCTTCTGGCGTCGAAGCATCTCCGACGGAATTTGGGGAACAAAACTGCAGATTTGAAGGTTTTCGTGGATGTGGATTGGGCAGGGATCAAATCCAATAGCGGTTTTATCATCACGAAGAAGCAAACCTGCGTTGCCTTATCATCGACCGAGGCTGAGTTCATTGCTGCAGCCGAAGCGTGCCAAAAACTATTCTGGATCCAGAAGCTGATGGAGGATGTGCACTACCCGAAAACCCCAATCCTGCTCTATGAGGGCAACCAAAGCACCATCAAACATGTGCACACCAAGTTCCAGTTCACCAAGGACCTCTTTCAACAAGGTATGCTGACCGTAATCTACTGTCCATCGGAGCATATGGTTGCGGACATGCTCACTAAACCGTTGGGCAAACTGAATAATCACGAAGATTCTCAGAGCAAAATTTTGGTCAATATGCGATTCCAGTAAAAGTTACGTAAAAAATGGGGTGATTTTTTTTTTCAGTGTATGTATGGCCGATGAAAATAATATTTTGATCTTAACGTTTGCATTATAAAAAATGGACTTTTTTCGGATGGTGATAAAAAAAAGCTAAGACAGATATTTGCTTTTGATAAATTTCCCAGGGAAGGTAATTATTCAAGCTTGCCGCCCAAACACAATGATAACGGAAACGGAACGGCAAACGGCAATTTTGACAGTTGCTGCAAATGACTTCGATATGTCCAATTAGAATCGGCTTGGATCTAACCTGTTTTCTTTCCGACAAGCAGGCATACTCAGATCGGGCTTTGCCGTTTTCCGTTGCCGTTATTATTGTGTTTGGGCCATTACTTGCAAAAAAATTCTACGCCATTGCGAGCGGCCCTCCGGCAGTTAACTGGAACATTCGCCATGGCGGACGAAAACATGCGTGTAGGCATGTTTTTGAGTTCTTTCCTAGTTTTATTTATCAATTCCTTCTCAATTTTCGCGACAAAATAGTTGGAGTAGATCTTATGCTGGGGGACGTTGGGTGATTTCGCCGGCTTGGGTACCGATATTCTACCGCTCCATCTCCTCCAACGATCTCTTCGAGTAGTGGGCCAACGCCAGATCCGGTCAGAACACCGCGTCTTATGGTATTTCTTGATGAACGACGCAACTTCCGGCAGACGTACTATAAATTTCCCCGTTCACGTCCAGTCTGGAGCGAAAGAAAAGCGGCTTTGATATCCCCTTCTCGCTGATTGTCATCCACAGCAGCACCTTCTTGGGGAACTTGATGTGTGAAATGAAATTCACCCCGGAGCTCACTTCCTTCGTGGGGGAAGTAAAATACGAAGTACCCTGCCAGCCGTTGCCATCCATGGCGAGATAGGTCTCGTCGTCCATCACTACCGCCACCCCGTGATTCGCCGGGAAATTCGAATTGACCATCTTATTCAGCCGCTGCCGCTGCGTCATTGCCTGCAGCTCCGAAACCAATGGACACGACTTCCGCTTCCTGATATGTATGTTCATGTGCGCCAGGTACTTTTTGACTGTTTGGCCGGTTGAACCGACCTCCCGGCCAAGCGCACGCAGCGATGTAGCCACTTTTCCCTCGGTCTTCCTCTTCAGCATCCTTTGGAGCTTCTTGTCGCTCAGGGTCGTCGGCCGTCCGGAACCGGGCTTTCTTTCGATGCTCTGATTGTTGTCTAATAGTGCCAAGATGTTGTAGATGCCGGAACGGACATATTTGGCGTCCACAAAGTGCAGCACGATGTCCGTTTTCGACGCGGCCGCGGGGTGCCGTTCTTTGAACGCACACACTTCTGAAAGGGGTTGCTTCACTGTTTTTGCCTACACGGTTAGAGTTCGGTTGATAGAGCTGTCAGTTTTTTTTCTGCTGACTCATGGGTTACTATGATTGATGCTGCATGGGTAGTTTAGTCAGTGCGGGTGAAGGTAAACCCATGAAAAATCAACAATTTTTGTCCATATTTTTAAATGCAAATGTTAGAACAGAAAAAGTCCTTAGAAAGTTGATTTGCTGCTGAACTAGTGCTCCGCCATAGTATTATGATATGACAATATGATGAGAAGTGCTAAGATGCAACACAATGTTTAATTGAAACAAGATGGAGGGCGATGCAAGGTGATGTTATTAAATGCAAGAGATGGAACATGATGTTCCTAAGATTTGATTTCCCAGCATGACATTTTTCACCCATCTAAGATTAATATTGACATGTGTCACACCCTCAGCAACATGGCTACTCATGGTGACGCATTTTCATCCTGAGATACCCATGCAAACTGGCCTGAAACCCAACAATGTTGATCGTCTATTTGCTCTCAAAATCAACCCGAACAAAAGTTTTCCGGCTTGGCCCAGCGCCCCAAACCACTCCAGACACCGCCAATCTGTGTGACACAATAATGTTTATACGGTATCGATTACCGAGATCGCTGCCCCTCCGTGAGGGCATAGACGGACGAACCTGGTTGGCAGGTGGGTGGCTGGCAGACAGTAGCTTACACAAACATACAAAACTCCAAAAACAGAGGAAAACGGAAATCTCATCACAACTCCATTCCGCACCGCCCCACCACTAAATAAGGAACCTATCAACGACGACGATCAGCGCGACCGCAAGTTTTCGGTGCTCTATCCTTCCAACCAATCAACCAACCCAGCACATTGACAATCCTGCTCGGAAGGATAAGAGAGCAATGGAGGAGCCCGACTTCCGGCAGCATGTTTACATTCCTCCTCGTCGAGTCGAGCTTTGTTTGTTTTGGCAGCCGTCGTCGTCGTCGTCCGACATGAAACGATTATCTTGAAAAGCTTTTTTTTTCTGACATGGCCAAATTTGACAAACCGCACGCATATCGATCGGAAAGCTAATGTCTATCATCAATGTATAAACATTTATATTTAGGGTAAACACACCTTGAGATGTTCCGGGAAAACCAATGGAAGATGAAAGCTGCTTACACAGAAACACCGTGAGTAGCAGTGGATGCCCGATTTGGTCTTTGTTTATCGTATTTACTTTGACATAAAACGAGAAGCTTATGTGACAGACAGTGGCATTTGACAAGCCTACTTTGTGTCCTCGGTCGTTGTAATGTTTGCGTGGGCTGGGCCGGGGCATCATCATGGCATCGCATTTTTCGAGTAGTGAATTTTACAGAACCGCACGTGCCGCACGAAGGACGAGCCTCCCTTCCGTGCTTCGTGCCGGGGAGGTTAGGATCTCTGACTGGCACTGGCATGTGCAAAGGGCCGGTCGGTGGGGTGAGACACCCCGATGATTTACTACCCCGTATTCGTCCGTCCGAACGCTGCTGGAGCTCAGAACGTGCACACGCGGATGCTTGATGAATGTCTTTTGGCATTCTAACGTACGTGAGGGGGCGGTTCCAGCTACCTCCAACTTTTGTTGGAAGCGGGGAATCCATCATTTTCGACGTTCGAGCCGAGGCAACGTGGATCTTTGAGCGATGTGGCGGAATGTGAAAGTTTCTGTGTTGAATTTGTTGTTGATTTTCTTTTGGATTAGAGAGTTTTTCAGCAGATCGATTGCTCGGAATAGCAGCCAAGCGACTAGTTCACTATCTCAAATAACTATTCCTCTCTGTTTTCATTCCAGGTAAGCGATAACCGAAGTTCACGAAGGGAATGCACTGGTCATACACGCGACATTGGACGGCACTAAAAGCTGTAGTAGGTAGGTGATAATAAATCAATCAAACAGAGCGTGCGCCGGTGGAACGAATCAATAAGCATAACAATAATACCATTGAAGGTCAAATTGATAGGGCTCCGGTATACTGAAGGTAAACCAAACTAGCATTTCGGTTTGGGGGTATGAGATAGTGACTGTTTAAGTTAGAAACAATCTGTTCATGATTCTACATTGTAATGCCATCAATTTTGAATCTAGAGAGGAAAATTATCGAGTTTTGGTGTTTTCTCGGAAACTGTTTTCACATTTATTCACTTCTATTCTCTGTAGCTTTCAACAAACTGTTTGTACTGTGTATGAAAAATCACGAAACAGGATTGCCAAGGACAAGGGTTTGGACCCCTTGCGATTTTGTCCAATTTACGGAATGTTGACGGTTTGGTTTAGTATATTTGGTAGGCTCAAATTAACATGACAAAGTCGAATACCGTTCAATATATACTAAGATATGCAAACGACACATTGAAAATCCTCACCCAGTATGTGGTGAGTTGATTGAATTGATTTTCCTCCGGAGATCGTTCACAGTTAATGCTTCATATCTCGTTAATCGTAACCTAGGACAGGACATGACAGCGCAGAGAAATATGCCCTCCTACAATTTGTGTTTGTGTTTACAAGAAGCTCACTCGCAGTGTTGCCAAATATATTGATAATATATGCAAATAAATTAAAATTTCACTCACTTTGGTTTGTGTTTTTAAGTTCCTGGCTGCGATGAGAACATATTGTTGTTAAGGAACATATAACTCATTCCGCAAAACGTAACGTTAGGTATCATGCGAGGAGCATATAATAACAAGGTGGCCACAGTCTCGGGAAAATCGGAAAATGCGGGAAAAATGCGGGAATCCCAAATTATCAGGAAATATGCGGGAAAAAGGCGGGAATTTCAAAAGTCATCGGGATTTTTTTGTGATATGGAAGGAACCATACTCACACTGTTTTCAATTGATTTGAGTAGCATTTTTCTCATTTACTCGGTACACCGATCTCATTGTTCAGCCTGTTCGAAACGCACCGCTTAGAGCATCTTCAGCGGTGGTCTTTTTTAACATCTTAATAGTTGATTTGCATCAGAAAACTTAAACAGAACCTGCTAAAACAGACCGACTTTGCGTTCCCCGCACCGGTTTAGTATTTCTTTTGTTAAACTTATCAACACCTATCATCTTGTCAATCATACAACATCCAGAAATCAGAAGTTTTGTTTTTTTTCAGAGACCGAGGATTTTTCGCAAACTTTTTACCATGGATTGGTTTGAGTGGTGGTGAGTGTGTGAATGCATGCGTCTCATCAAACGATATTAGATAGTGCTGATAGTGATAGATAGCGCCACGCCAACCTATGACAAGAAGCACTTTCTGCGACGTTTCAACATGCCAAGGGATATGATCCTAGACATTATGCGACAACTAGAGTCAACTGATGACTTTTTCCAGCTGTTGCGATGCAGCTGGATATGTTGGCCTTAGTGTTACATAGGTGCACTGCAGCCTAACGGATGTTGGCGTTTGTCCTCAGCTAGTTCTTTCGACGAAAACTTGGGGGTTGGTAACCCTGAGGATTTTTTTCAAATCTGTCCTTAAGACTTACGGCCCGCAGTATTTACGTCCCCCAATATTGGAAAAGGTGAAGAAACTTATGGACAAAATACTTCCCAAAAGTTCGAAAAAAAAAATCGTATAAATTCAGAGCACTTAGAAACTCAGGGAACTGATCAGAAGCTCGGTATACTTCTTAGATTTGTCATAGACTTTCCCGAGGTTCAGCTATTCTCCCTGATGTCAAAGGAACATCCCATGAAATCAGGGAACTTTCCAGAAAATCGGGGAGCTTTCCAAAAATTAAGGGTTCTTCATAGAAGTTTAGACATCTTTCCTGAAAAGTTTATTCCTAGAAATTCAGGGAATTGTCCACAAATTCAGGGAGCTTACCACGAGTTCAGGGAAGTTTCCAAAAGTAAAAGGTTCTTCACAGAAGTTCAGGTAACTATCCAGAAATTCAAGGGGCTTCCAGGAGTTTAGAAAACTTATCAGATTATTCTGGGTATTTTTCAGAAGTTCATAGACCTACTCATACTCCCAAAATTTCAGGGACCTTCCCAAAAATTCAAGGAACTTTCCAGAAAATTGGAGAACTTTCAATAGAGAACAGTCAAGAAATTCATGAAGCTTTTCAACAGTTTGCGGATCTTCCTAGAGTTTTAATGATCTTCTTAGAATTTCATGAAACTTGTTAGACATATACAAAACTTCTTAGAAATTCAAAGACTAGTAGGGGTTCAAGAAACTTCCTTGAAGTTCAGGGTTTCTCATGAATTCAAAAAACTTCTTAGAACTTTAGGAAATGCTCACAAAGATCATGGACACCCCCCCAAAGATCAGGAAACTTTCCAAAAGGTCAGCAAATATCTCAGACGTTCAGACGTCCCAAAAATTAAGAGAATTTCCCAGAAGTTCAGAATTTTCCAAAAGCTCGAAAAAACTCCCAGATGCTCAGGAGAATCAGCAATTCAGGAAATTTCTCAGTAGTCCTGAGATCTTCCTGGAATTTCATTTTTATTTTCTTTCCAGAATTTCAGAAAACGTCCCAGATAAACAGGAAACTATATTTTTTAAGCATTCAAAAGGTTTAGGAAACATTCAGAGGATTTTTCCATGAGTTTCGGAAGCTTCCTAGAACTTTAGGGATCTTTCCAGGTGATCGAGAAACTTTCCAATCGTTCCAAAAACATCACAAAAGTTCAGGGTATTTGAGTTTTAAGAAGAACTTAAACTTCTTACTACTCGATAATTTTTCGAACCCAACCAAAACAAGAATAAAGAAACCAACTACTTTTTAATCAATTTCACAGAATTTCCACCTATTCACAATCTTGGAGATCATAAAAAGTTCATGTACAGTTTAAAAACATCTCGGTAATTCCACACAGAAATTTCACTGCTTCCAAGATTTTTTTTTTCAATTTCTCGTAAATTATTTAAATATTTGTGATATTCTGCTAAAAATATGTACCTGCTGGAAGCTGGTACTGAAGTGCTGAAGTGCTGAAAACAACTTCAGGGAAACGAAATGTGATTTAATAAGTTCTCGTCATTTCCAGAAAGTTTTTCCTATCCCATGGTTGATCAGCAATCTTTTTGGAAGTTCATCCAAGTTTCCAGAAACGTTAATAATTTTTCGGCAATTCAATGAACTTCTCTAAAGTTCCACCATTTCTCTTCTCGATAGACAGCGAGCAAACTTCATGATTATCTGGAAACTTCCAATTATTTTATTCAACTGCCGAGAAGTTTAATCAACTTCTGGCATGTTCATTATAGATATTTCCACCCAATCTTCAGAGATATTGCGAAGTTCATTAAATTAAATTGTTAAAGAGTGCGTTCAGTAAGTAACTTAGAAGCTCCTATAAGTTCTGAAATAGATCCGGTATAAAACAAAATTTACAAACACCGGTGCAGCGATGTTTTTGCGTTTGGTCTAAACAAATAAATCCAAACCACGATTTGAACCACCGTTGAAGATGCCCTTAGAAGATCTGGCTACACTGTTGTAACAGGTGACGCATGCTTGTGGCAGAAATGAACTTATCTTTCATGTGGTGGCGAATGTGTTTGAAGTTTGGCGAATTGCGTTTGTAGGGGTGTTAACAGCTGTGCTCTATGCCGTCTGACTTTGTTTGCCGGATTCCAGAGAAAAGAAAATGGTTTGGATAAATTTCGGCTAGAACTGATTGGCCATTCCAAGAAGGAGCTGCCAAATTTGACAACATTTGTTGAAAAACGGCTCATCCTATGGCTACGAGTAATTTATATTAACTCATCTTAACAGTCGGGAAAATAAGGCAAAATTGCGGGAAAAATTCGGGAAAAATGCGGGAATTTTTATATTAAGATTGTGTGGCCACAAGCTTTAACTCCAATGCAGGCGAAACATAATTTTATTGAACGTCCATTAATTATGTCTCGCAAAAGGTGCCTTTTGACCACCCCCCCCCCCTTGTCACATTTTTTATATGGATCGTCACGTTTTCTCAAACACCCCTCCCCCCTTACTGCGTGACATAATTAATGGACCTTCCCTAATTATGGCTTCGAATGTTTTATCTACGCCTTATTAATTTTTAAGGTAAATTTCACCACTATCAAACAAAAACTATGAATGAGAAAGGGAAGATTTTTTTCACAAACGGTTCAGTTGAATTTAACGTTTGCATTTTAAAAAATGGACTTTTTTTTCGGATGGTGATAAAAAAAGCTAAGAAAGATAATTGCTTTTGATAAATTTCCGATGGAAGATAATTAATTTAAGCTCACTTGCAAAAAAAATCCACTTCTTTGCGAGTGGCCATCCGGCAGCTAACCGAAACATTTCTTGGTTTTATTTATCAATTCCTTCTCAGTTTTCGCGCCAAAATTGTTGGAGTAGATCTTACGCTTCAGGTTGGCCCAGAAATTCTCGATGGGACGCAGCTGGGGGACATTGGGCGGGTTCGCCGACTTGGGTACCACATCGGTATTCACCCGCTCCATCTCCTCCAACGATCGCTTCGAGTAGTGGGCCGGCCAGAACACCGCGTCTTCGCCCTTATGGTATTTTTTGATGAACGACGCATCCCCTTCTCGCTGATAGTCAGCCACAGCAGCACCTTCTTGGGAAACTTGGTGTGTGAAATGAATTTCACCACGAAGCTCACTTCCTACGTGGGGGAAGTAAAATATGAAGTGCCCTGCCAGTCGTTACCATCCAGGATAAGATAGGTCTCGCCCAAGTAACAATTTTGCTTTTATAAGGGTTCTGAAGAGCATGAATTAGACTTCAAGAATGCTATAAAACCACGATAAAACCAGCAATGTTCCTTGGCCGTCGATCATCATCACCGCCACGTCGCGATTCACCGGGAAAATCAAGTTGACCATCTTGTTCAGCCACTACCGCTGCGTCATTGCCTGCTGCTCCGAAACCAATGGACGGGACTTCCGGTTCCTCACTTGTATGTTCATGTTTGCCATGTACTTTTCACTGTTTGGCCGGTTGAACCGACCTCCCGGCCAAGCGCACCCAGTGATGTAGCCACTTTTCCCTCGGTCTTCCTTTTCAGCATCCTTTGGAGCTTCTTATCGCTCAGGGTCGTCGGCCGTCCGGAGCCGGGTTTTCTTTCGATGCTCTGATTAATGTTAAATAGTGCCAAAATGTTGTAGATGCCGGAACGGACGTATCCGGCGTCCACAAAGTGCCGCACGATGTGCGTTTTCAACGCAGTGCCGAACGCGCGCACTTTTGAACGGAGTTGCTTCGCTGTTTTTGCCATCACAGGTAGAGTTCGACTGATAGAGCTGTCAATTTGTGTCTGCTGACTCATGGGATACTATGATTGATGCTGCATGGGTAGTTTCGTCAGTGCGGGAGAAAAATCGACAATTTTTGCCCATTTTTTAATGCAAACGTTAAGCCCCTCATGCAAACATTGCCAATATCATTTGGATAGGGGTACTGTAACACACTTGAAATTTGAAATCAGTTCAAACCAAGCACGTATTTGAAACTAATTGAAAAAAGCTTTTTTGTAATTTATTTAAAATCAGACAGATCTCACCAAAGGCCGCATCTGAAATAACACTTTCGTGTTCAGCCATTTAAAAAAAATACAAGGGATAGCCCCGTGGGGTTGTATACAAAGGTGACGTGGGACTACGTAGCAATGTCTAATGAATGTTATAATTTTTTTTTTTCAATTTTTCGTGACGGTCATTATTTGTAAAACTTCTATTCTAAGCTTATGGCAAGGGCAGCATACATCTTGCCATAAGCTTGCGCTTCGGAATAATATAGAGACCGTTTAAATGTCCGAGCTGTGTTTGAAACTGTACACAAGACTTAGGGCATGCGACGAATGGAAAGCTGCAACTATTTCGAAGAAATTGGAACGGAAAGTTAGATAAATTCCAATCAAACTATTTTCAATCATTGATGTTCGAGCAATGTACTTTGGACCATAGCCCATACACATCTTTATTAATGTTGTGCGACAATTCATTAGCCAACAAAACTAGCGTCATATTCGCAACAGTTAATAGATAATTGGAATTTAGTATCTGCTAATTACTAGTACCTGGTCATGCTAATGTTGCTAGTTAGTGCATTTTCTGCAAACATTGTAATTACATTGTAAGTGTTTTAGCCTAATGGGCTCTTCAGCTTTGTTTAAGTGTTTTGTGTGTTTGGTGTGTTTAGTGTGTTTATGTTATTATTAAGTTTTTAGATCAGCCCTTGGGGCAGTGTTAGTTAAAATTTGATAACCTATTTAAACTAAAACTCTAGCTACAATTTGAAAATCCTAGGGGTGAGGAACCAGTTTCCCGATGATCTGTTAAAGCAATGTCAGGCAGCGTTGCCTGTACCGATTGATAGACTCACTAAAACGATCGTCGAGCATTTTTATCTCGGTGGACCTCAGATGTTCTTGTCCTCGGAGGGGTGTTCAGGATCATCCTGAGGGACTTATTTTGAACACGCTGAAGTTTCAGGTGATGTGTTTTCACGCATCTCTCCCAGATTGGTATGCCGTACTCGATGACTGGAAGTATGATTTGCTTGTAGACAGCAAGGTTGTTTTTCAAGGATAATGTAGACCTTCTGTTGAACAATGGGTACAGTAGCATCAACAGAGCGTTACACTTTGTGACAGTTTGGTCAACCTGTTCCCTGAAAATAAGCTTGTTGTCTAGGCTGACCGTTCACCGTTGTGTTGTTTAGGCTGATTTTAAAATCCTCAGGCAGAACAAGTTTGGGAGAGTTAGATTGTGGAAATAGAATGACCTGGATGACCTTCGCCGCGTTGATACAGATCTTCCATTCGGTAAAGTATTCTGACAGAACATTCAGGCTTCACTGCAGTTTTGCTGTAAGCGCTCTCGTTAGCCCTACCATTTTGCACGACTACGGTATCATCGGCGAATAACGACAGAGATCCATTTTCAGGAAGCGGGGGTATGTCCGAGATGAATAGGTTGAATAGAAGTGAACCTAGTATACCTCCCTGCGGAACACTAAGCCGTCGTGCCACACGTTATCGAATGCCTTCTCGATATCAAGAAGTGTCATGACAGATGATTCCGCAACAGACTTGTTCCTGTTGAGTGACCACGTTGGAATCCGAACTACTCGCCGAGCAACATGTTAAGTTCGTTGGCAGACGAGAGAAGCCGGCGGTGGATTGCTTTCTCAAACAGTTTCGATACTCCTGAGAGAAGGCTTCTGGATGGGGATGACTTTGGCTGACTTCCACCACGAGGTGATGTAGCCAAGTCGAAGGCATTGATTGGTTGAAAACAATCACCACATGGTTATAGAACTGGGGGCTCAATTGCTTGAACTCCAAGTTCAAGATGTTATCGAAACCTGGGGCCTTCATGTTCTTTGAGCCTTTGATATAAGTCAACAATTCGTCAGCTGAGATTTCCAACTCTACCGAGAAGTCATTGGGACTTAGATGGATGTTGTTTTCAAGCTCGCTAAAGGCAGCTTCTTGTGGCCTGACGATGTTTTGTCCAAGATTGTGGAAGCCACCATTCTGGCCTTAATGATTTTCGTCACTCAATTACAGTGCATTTCAGCGTTGGCAAACCAGTTAGCCTTCGGATGGCGTTCCGCAATTGTATTAAATCTTTAGTGGGTCCCGGGCATGAGAGATCGCTGCCGTTCGACTGACAATCAACTGACTCGAGGTGCATGTCGAAATCGATGTTGTCGTCAACGTGTTGTCGGAACCTCTCCCATCTGGCGCGATGGTAGTTCCGTCTGGTGATTCGATGCCGGTTGACCGAGGAGCCAACCATGTTGGTGAGAAAGATGTCAATTGTTGAGTGGGCCCCAGATCTACTCAACCGGGTGGGAGTATCTGGGTGCTGACTTGCTTTGGACAATAGGCCGCGATGATGGTGATAGGGCCGACGGCAGATTCGACGTCAACTCCGATAGACTGCAGCTGGAAGCTCGGAAGTAGATGGCAGTTGATATTGTTGCACAGGGCGATCGCAACTCCTTCTCCACTAGAGCCGCTACGATCAAGTTGTACAATCCGGTATCCTGGGATGAAACGTTCCGGCTTGAGATGTGTGTCGGGGACGTCGATGGCCTTGCTATTAAGGAAGTCATCGAGCTCTGTTTTGTTCCGGATGGAACAAGCATTCCAATTGAGGATGCTGATGGTGCGTTACGGTCCACGCTTGTGAGTGAGTTCCGGAAGAACACGCAGAATCACCTTCAGCGACTTGCTTCCGGGTGCGTCTTGAGTGTAGAACTCGTGTTACTGGGCGACCTGGTGAGCGCCGACAGCACGGTAAATAGCCTCCGAATGAAACAACGTTTTGAATCGTTTATTACTGCTTACGAGACTTTCCTTACTTACATTTGAAGTCTGTGATAGGAAAATGCTGTGCATTTAATAAATTTACTCTGCAAAACGTAATTATAAGACATCACCTTATATATAAGTTATTTTCAATAGTTGAAGGTTTAATAAAAATCAATAATTTTAAATCCTGAAATCGATGTGTAGAAATATGTACGATGGATTGAGGCAAATATTTTCAATTTTTTTTAGAAGCGACTGGGATATTCACCCTCAAAACCTGACCACTTCTCGTGCCGGTTGCAATTAGTTTGTTTTAATTGTACCCCAGTATAGAAAACAAAGACGTAGTCCTACGTCAAAAAAAATCTATGTTGATTCGTTATTAATTGCATTCACTTTTAAGTAGTTAAGCCATCCGTTAATTATGCAGCCGAAAATGGAGCTGAGTACATCTAAAAGTATGTCCAACCTTCGCACGCGTGTACGCACGTTTGCATCTAACAAGCAAATAGCTGTTTGCTTCATTGCACTGCTCTACTTTTTATTATATACTAGCTGAACCCAGTGCGAGCCTTGAAGCGCATGCGACTAAATGAATGAAAAATCAATAGAATTCTTCTGAATGTATCTGGTTAAAATATTATTGTTTGTTTGTGTGTGTTATTTGTGCAAAAAAAAAGGTTTGTGTAATTAATTTAACCCTTGGACCGGTAGTTTCTACCGGTTTTGCTTTCTGCGTAGAAGCATTTCAAAGACAAACGAAGCCGTATCCTATCAGTTTGTACGTAATTTTATCTTGCAATTCTTGACTAAAAAGGGGTTCAAACTTCTATCAGAATATACTCTTGCCCGAGAAATACACATTTTGTTTTTTAGTTGCATGGATAATTCTCATGTTTGGTTCAAATGTCTATTTAATTGGTTTTAGAGCCCTCCTTCACCCTCTCCAGAGGGACGGCGTCTTGAACCACCTAAGAAAAAAATCCTGCCCAAAAACCCCCTCATGCCAAAGTTGGTTCCATTTGAAGAACTCCAATTTCAAGAACTCGAGCTTTGCAGAAATTTATGTTTTATTTGTATAGAAGTCCTCCCCTTCCAGGCGGGGAAGGAGCTTCGAACCATCATAAGAACCTTCTCTGGCCTCAACAGCCCCCACATATAAGTTTTCATAACAGTAGGTATGATTCTCATGTTTGGTTGACATTTGTGTCTAATTTTCATGAGAGCCCACCCCTTCCAGAGAGGGGAGGAATCTCAAACCTCCATAGAAACATTTCTTGGTTCCGAAAACCCCCACATCCAAAATTTGGTTCCACTTGTTTGATTAGTTCTCGAGTTATGCAGGAATTCGTGTTTCATTGGTGTGGGAGCACCCCTTCCAGATGCGGGAGGGGTCTCGAACCATCATAAGAACCTTTCTCGACTCCAAAAATCCCTGCATAAAAATAGTCATACCTGTTGGGATAATTCTCATGTTTGGCTCAAATTCGTGGTTCATTTGTATGAGAGCCCCTTCTTTCAAAGAGGAGGGGGGTCTCAAACCACCGTAGAAACATTTCTTGCCTGCAAAACCTCCACATGCCATATTTGGTTCCATTTGTTTGATTAGTTCTTGAGTTATGCAGAAAATAGTTTTTCAGTTGCATGGGAACCCCCTTTCTAAAGGCGGGAGGGGTGTCGAACTATCATAAGATCCTTTCCCGGACCCAAAAACCCCTGCATACAAATTTGCAAAGCGGTAGGTATAGTTCTCATGTTTGATTGAAATTTTTGTTTCAATTGTAGCATTTCCCTCCTTCAAAAACTTCCACATGCGAAATTTGGTTCCATTTCTCCTATTACTTCTCGAGTTATGCAAGGATTTGCATTTCATTTGAATAGGTTCCCCCTTTTCAGAAAGGGGAGGGGTCTCAAACCAACATAGAAACATTTTTTGTCTTCAAAAACCACCACATGCTAAATTTCGTTCCGTTTCCTTGATCAGTTCCCGAGTTATGCAGAATATTGTGTTTGATTTGTATGGTAGCCCCCTCTTTTATGACGGGGAGGGTTCTCAAGCTACCATAAAAACCTGTTTTGCCTTCAAAAACTCACACATGCTAAATTTGGTTTCTTTTGCTTGATTAGTTCTCGAGTTGTGTAGAAATTTGTGTTTCAGTTGTATGGGAGCCCCCCTTTCCAGTGAAGAGAGGGGTCTCAAACCATCAAAACATTATGCTCCGGTCCCAAAAATCCCTGGATACAAAATTTCACGCCGATCGGTCCTTCCGCTCGCGAGTTAAATCGTGACAAAGGAAACCCCAACTCATTTTTATTATATAGATAGATAGTTTTTTTCTCCCCACATTCTCCCAATAATAAAAATCTTTTGCTATGGAACGACTCCTAATCGAAATTTAAAAATAAAAGTTTTTCGAGTAGATCGGCGATAATAATTATTCACTCGTGATTAAGCATTAAAAAATTCAAGCATATTCTTTAACCGATTTCATGGAAATGGCCTCCACTCGGCTCATTCCAAGTTGATTTCCGATCTGCAGTTGGCAGAAATACAGCTCAACGTTAGGTAAACCGATTTAAGGGATTTCGGTAAAATTTTACAAATTCCGGTAAAATGTTTACAGACAACTGTAACAGTTCACCGAAATCCGTTACATCGAATAACTGAACGTACAGCTGTTGATAATTCGGTAGAATTTTACAGATTTCTGTAAAAAAATTTAAGTGTGTAAGATTCCAGGTGTAGATAAAAAAAACTAGAAGAATTTTCATCAAAATTGGTTAATTTTTGCAAAGTTATGGTAGTGCGAATTTTGACAAACATTGGTCGAAATACTCTGAATATATTTTTAAGTGAGTTATTTTTCGCCATTAAAGCGTTTAAACAACTAACCCAACGATATCTAAACAGAACAAATTAAAAATGATTTGGCTTAGCTTATATTTACAACTTTCATGTTTCATGTGTCGAAACGAAATAAATCCAATGCAAAAAAAAAATCAATAAAAATCCAACAAGACTAAGGAAATGGGGCAATAATTCCATCATGTGTGTCGAAACGAACTACCTATAAAGCGAACTAATTTACCCTAAATAGAACTATACGATGCAATCAAGAAACGCCAGATCGCACCCCCGCACAAAACCCACAATCCGTAGAAATTTCGCAAAAAGTTTCCAAACTGTTCTTCTTCATTTTCATCTCTCACCATCACCTGCCCCCCTCTTTATCCGTTGTCAGTAGCGCACATACAGCTACTGAACAAACAGTGTTGAGTGAAGGATCTCTGGTACAAAATGCCACCCTCATCTTTGGGGATGGGTCATTGGGCTTCGTATCGTCGTCATCTGGCAACACTGAGCCCGACCAGACAGGCTGCTCGCTCTGCAAATCTCAATCTCAGGCAGAAATCTGCGAGCGATTGTGGCGCCGCGGCTCTCCCAATCTGATGGGTGGTTTGGTTGGTTTGGTTGTCGCATAGCGAACGCTCACTCTCTGTGGAATAGAGACTCAGCACCCGGTTCGCTCTCCCCTTCTCCGACGCGGTGTCTGAAGCTGTGCTGGGAAAAAATAATCACCAAACCAGTCACGGCAGCTCTCCTCAGTTTATCACCAGTCGCAGTCAGTTCGTGTCAGTGACAAACAGAGTAGAGTAAGTTCGGTCCGTTCGAACAAGCGCAGGGAAAGTGGTTCCTGTGCTGACCCCAAGTGAAGAAAAAAAAAATAGTTCTTTTCACCTTCATCATTTCTAGAGCATCCTTTCGAAGACGAAACCATTTTGCGCGAAAAAGTGCGGTGCAATTGTGTCGTGTCGATTTCGGTAAGGCGTACGCCAATTGGAAAATTTCGTGCTGTGGTGGGCCATGTTATTGGAAAAACTGACAAAAGCTGCCCAGCATGCTGCGTCTGGTCTCACGGAAATCGATTTCGAGTGCGTCGTCGCCGTTTTCGTTTCGTTGAATAGAAACAAATCGGTTGAAGTTTATGTATGCTAACAATACATCAGCCAGTGAATGGTGGTGGTGATTTTCGCGCAGTGATTGAAGGAATATCTACCCACAGGGAATAGGAGTGAGTGCAAGAAAGTGAAGAACAAAACCAACTTTCGGGATTAACAGTAGTGATTCCAGTCGTGAGCTGCAGCTTGGCTGATTATTGCTGATCAAACTGCTGGCTAGAGTTGCGCTCTTCTTCTTTATCACAGTTGTAGCTGTCGTCGTTTGTGGTTCCAGTAGTAGCAGCAGGAGTAGCAACGAAGCGACCAACACCAACATCAAGGCAAGACCTCGAGAAGAGTATATTCTCTTATCACCGTTGTACTTATTATTCTCCCTGCGCTCTGGGCATTATTTCGTGTGCCGTTTCTTGAGACTGTCGACCGTCACTTGCGGTGACATTGAGTACTCATGGGGGACGGGGACGATTGATTTGTTGGTGCATCGGGTTGCTTTAAAATGGATTGTCAAACACCATGTTAGTATTTGACACATGAAAACTTACAAAGGTTTAAAATTATACCAAATTCTTAACCCCTCAATTTGTTTTTCCGGGATAGTATTTAGCTGAGCATCTTTTAAAAAATCATAAATAATTTTCTCAAGTAAATTTTCAAAGGGACGCATCTGCTATGGTAAAGAGTGTTCTAAACTAGGGAGGTAAAATATTAATCAAGCATTAAATTTAATAGCAGAAAATTTAATAGCAGAACTATTATTTTAGTGTACTAAACTAAAAACTACACGCTAACTAAAACTATCTTATTCAATTCTGGTGGAAATGAGCGACCAGTAAAATAGAATTTCTACTGAATGATCTTTAAAATTTCTTCAATTACTAAATTTACGTCAAAGAACTACAAGTTTTCAGCAATTCGTATGAACATATTAATGAACATTTTACAGAAGTACTTTGTAAATTAATGAACTTTCATTGAGAGTCCGCTGGTCAGTAAATGCCATAATAAATACTAACCCAAAATGTGTAAATCACTGGAATCCAGTAATGTTTACTAAACGCGAGAGTGTCAACCAAACCTGTCCAACCTCTGCCAAAGCGGTGGCAGCTGATCAAAATAATATTTTCTTTGATTCTTTCCATTGATTTTCTGAACTAGTTGAAGGCACTAGACTTATTTTCAAAAGTTTAAACGTTTCTAAAATCGTTATCTGTGAATGGTCCTTAGCCAACTCCTAAATGCATCGGAAGCCATGACGTTGTTCGGTGTATTGATGGTGTCAACAAAACTGTCCGCATCGATGAGCTATTCATGTATATCCCCATAATCCAAACCTTGCATGTATAATTTCGGAATCCTGAGATCAGATCTTGAGAATACAGCTCATCTTTCACAGGATTATTTCATGAGAAAAACGATTTAAAAAAAAACCTCACCCACTATATGCGTTCAACTTAAGAGCAGGAAAAACAAAATTGGATGTGTTTAACTTAAGAGCAGGAAAAACAACTGATGATTTTGTAATTTCTTCCAAAATTCTGTATTGATTGATGATGTATTCAGGAATTTTTGGTAGCTATCGTGCTTCCACCCGCATAATGAAAAACAATTTTCTATATAGACAAAACTATATTTCGAATGTAAGATATATTATCACATTTTATGTTATTGTTATCGAATAGTTTAATCTAATTTTCACCATACAACCTCTACATTAACACTTATTGTTAATGTTTGCCATATTGTCAATGAAAAGTTTTTCATTGTTTGCACTCGGTCTGGATTATATACCAACTTTTTGGCATATAGTACAGCAAAAATTTTGTTCGTGAAAATTGCAATTTTTTATGGTAACCTAACTAGACCGCCAATTCAGCATATTGTTATTTGGCCTTTAACCATCTGATATATTGTTAAAACTATATAGAAGATGGTTAATTTATAGTTGTCAACTATAAGGGTAAATGTCGTAACAATAACGGAAACAGTCGTCAACAATAAGGGAAATGGTCAAGGAATGGTTTGTGATTATGCGGGCACTTTCACAGTTTTTTTTAACTGTAAATTTTACTGAACTTCCGTGTCGCTTACTGAGTTTTTCAGTAATTTTTAGCTGAACTTGCATTGAACATTCAGCAATTTTAAATTCAGTAAAATGTTCACTGAGTTCAGTAAAAAAAACTTGGAGTGTAGCGGCATACTTGTTGGAATTTTTCTGGGCATTTGAGTACCAGTACAAGAAACTGAAGAAGTGTTTACATTGTGGATGAAATACGCCAATCTGTTGCATATAAGAAAACGATAGTAAAATTCAATGAAAAACACACTTCCCTGTATTTTTAAACTTCCACCTTCACCTTCGTTACAGTCAAATTAAATTTCCTGAAGATAGTTTCAGATCTTATGAAAGTGCTGAGAGTTTCGAGAACATGTTAGAATGATTGTGTACAAACACTGAATTAATGTTTACAAAAACTAATTTATTCCGTTTTCGAAATTGTACACATGGTTTAAGTTATGCGACGTAAAAAAGGAAACGTCCTAAAGATCTTTCTGTTGAGTGCCATGTTCTCATAAAATAACAGCTACAATTTAAATCAACATAAAAATCTTTTAAAATTGCACTTATTTAGTCCGCGGGAAGAGTTGAAGTCAAATCCGTGGTAGAAAGGTGTTGATGTCAAGGAGACTAAGTAGCTTGGAGCATTTACCGCAACTCCCTCCTGGAGAGCGGTGCCTCTGAAGTATAATTTTACTACCTTTTTCTGTGAGAACCATTTGGGAAGCAAAATTCTGAGGACGGCCATTGTGTAACTTTCTTCATGCCGTTTGGCTATCGAATGGCTGCCACTACGCCGAATCAGTTGCCACCACACTGGCTCACTACCGACCAAATGCCTATATTCTGAATGGCACCCCTCCTGCTAGACTTCATGCTCGAAGAGCAACGATCGAATAGTAGTAAAATGTGTTTTTATGTTATCAATTCTCTGTATTTTTAAATTGTAATTGAGAAGCCCTTGGGGTTCCTCATTTTTGTTCAAAAAATATTCTTGAATAGATGATTTGAAATAACTCAAGTTTGAAACAGTTAAACCTTGAATAGCTGAAATTTTGAACTTCAAAATAAATTTGACAACCTCTCCAATGTGTTTAACTAATTTAAAACTAACAAGTTATAGATCTCACGGATGATCTGGTATGGCAACTTGGCGCATGACACTCTGAACCTTTCCAAAGTTTTTGTTTTCCGTTCTTCTAGCACCTGAAGATCGGACAGGTGATAGATTTGTGGGATTACGGGTTCTTCTGGCGGACCTGTTTTAAGACCTGGTAAGTTTTAGCGACAACCAATTTTAAACTAGCGATTTCAAATTGGTTCACTGTTGTAAAACCCCTAGTTCCGAAGCACACCTTGTGGTCTGCACCTTGCAATACACTCTTGCGCTTTTCAGTACCTTTCGATGCTAGTATCTTTGTTTTTGTTTTGATTCGCTATATTATGTTGACTGAATATTTGAGGGTGTGTTTGTGTGATTTACGTTATTAGGGGCGAATCATTAAGCTTGGGACTGATGTGCTGGTACTTCCTGGGCCAAAAACTACATACATTTTCTTCTTGACTAGCCGCCGGTTTTTGTGCAACCCTTGCAGATTTGCAAAGCAGATTCCAGAGCCGGACGGATGATTTGTTTGGAAACAGCAAGACTGATGCGATGTTGTTCGTGGATGTTTTGTCGACGTGGAGTTCTAAAAGCAGTTTGTTATCAAGGGCAAGACAAAAGTAGATTACTTTCATTGACCGTTCCAAAGGAATCTTCCAACGAAGAAAATTTCGTTATCCACGCAGGTATTTTGTACTAAAATCTGTTTTGGGATAATACAGGCCAGGGTCATTATTTATCAGACATCTCCTATTATTTGTGTAGTTTTCGATGCGTAACAATTGTTGAATGGTATTTTTGTTGAAGAATTGAAGAAATTGTCGTGAAAATTTCTAACTGACTGATGGAAATCTCTTGAAAATCTATCGAGAAATTATTGAGTTATTAAAGTTCGAAGTATTTAAATTTCTTGGGACAGTCGACGTTTTTCTAATAATGAATTGGCGCCCTATCCTTGCCGTAGGATGTAGTGTACGTCAAAAATAGTACCTTTATAAATATCGCAGCCAAAAACTTGTATTCTTCCTGAATTTTTCAAGCAAAACAAAGTATCCTAGAGGGTTTGAGCTGTTTAGTGGAATACTTGTAACTATAAATTAGAAGAAAAATTAGTAATCTCCATTTAATTTCAACTATTTTGTGCTATTCTTCGACAGATACGCGTATTTCGTCTACAACTGCAGATCTCTTCAGTGTCTCGTACTAATAACTCGCCAGTCGAGAAGTATCTATCGAAGTATCTGTCGAAGATAAGCAAAGGTAGTTGGAATTAAATGGAGATTACTAATTTTTCTTCTAATTTATAGAAAACAAAGTATATTTTCAAAATCGTAAAAAAAAGTTTAAATCGACACAAAAACTGGGATTCTTACAAATAGGTTCTTGATAAATAATTGATTTAAGCTTGGTTCAAATCTGAAAAGGTCCAATACAAGATTGAACCTTTTCTCGATCACGCCGGATGGAATGATCCATATGCTTCAACTGGTTTTCAATTAATACAGACATTTTAAAATCGGTTTCATTAAGAATTTAGCGCACAAAATGGACGATTTCTCCGAGAGCAAAATAACGTAGAAAAAATCTAAATCCATCATTTTGTAGGTTTTTTAACCAAATTTATAGGAATAATAAAAGAAAAATAAGCCCTTCAGATGAATTTCTGAACTTTTCGCTGTATTCCACTCATCATTTCTTGCACAGTACTACTGTATTTGCCATCTTTTTCCAGCATTTCTTCAAACCAGACGGTTTTTTGCCACATTTCTTCAATTTACGGTTGATCTTCACAGTTTTTTTATGGGACGAGAATTTGTATATTTTCCATAAAATCGACCATTCCATGACTTCTCCATTGTTTTGGCAGATGGCTTAGTCGGGGCAGTAATTCACGGGACCTTCGTGCGATTCTTGCTCATTCATTGCCGCTCCAGTATTGAAAACCTTTTTCTTACACAAGTGTAGTTACCTTCCCAAATCATCAACTTGCGAGAGAATTTATCTGCATATTTGAACTAACCCGGTGCATTCCTTTACGGTTAGCAAGGTAGTTTTTTTGATACGGGATTTGTCCAAAGACCATTTTGACATAAGTTTCATCGTCCAACAAAATACATCCCTTGTACTTGGTCATTAGTTGCTCGTACAACTTCCTTGCACGGGTTTTAACAAGCGGGTTTTGTATCAGAGTCCTGTTAGGATGTTTGCTGGCATTGTACGGCTGAAATACTTCTCGCATACAAATTCTACGAAGTGTACTGTGTGAACTTGTTCGCCAAATCACGCCCAGAGATCTCAGGATTATTTTGGACTGCCCTAATTATTTTAGCTCGTAGTTTCCGGTCGTATGTTCCATTTCCATGCTTGTTTTGTTCGTCTCGATCTAACGGTAGTGTTTGCTTGTAATTTTTAAGCACGGTATTCACAGTCGATTTTGGATTTTGAGAACCTTTGCAATCATTCCTCCTGACCACGTTGGGTTTTCAACGTGAGTGTGCAGAATTCTCTTATGTCTTTCGAGTATCATCTTTAACAACTAAGAAATGTGAATGAACCTTGATGAAATTTTTACCACTGAATAAACAACACTCCCGGATCAAAACGCTGTCATTAGTTTCTCGGTATCAGCGCAACAGTAATAGGTCTAAATACTAACTAAAACGGACTTTATACCTAAAATGAAAAAGTGCACTACTGAGACCTTCAACATGTATAGTTTAAACTTTGGGTGCTGCGTAATCCAAAATGGCAAAAGGTGGAACTTTTTTCCTAATTTCATCATTGTAAAATGTAATCTAAAATCACTCCAACCAAAGCCACACCACCTGACGGTGGTACTCGCTCTATGAAATTTTCGATTCTCCTCTGTCCGTCGAACGGACGACAACCGCCTATACGAGAATTGATCACAGCAAATCACGCTCCCCAAATTTTCGGAATCTCTTCTTGCAAGAGAGTTGTGCGGTTTCTCACCGCTCTCACGCGCTCCTCGCCATTATCAGGAGTAGCAGCTGCAACGGCGGCCAGTGTTGCCATCATCATCGTTGCCAGGTGATGAGAAGAGTCTCGTTTCTCGCATTGTGCAGACAACGGAATTGATTACCGTGTTCAATCAAGTGCATTAGCATATTAATGAAAACAAACCATCGCGAAAGCCTGGATGTGGTGTGTGATTCAGAGTGGGAATTCTGACTGGAGCAAGTCTCGATCGGATACTGTGGTGGAAAAGTGGTTGTTACATCGCGTCGTGCAGTGCGGATGATAATTCCGAGTTCCAGGAATCGTGCCGGGCCGGTGTGATACAGCGTTTGAGCAAACAAAAGTGAGAAGTTCGGATTGGTTTGAATAGCGACGATTTACGGCGATTATGATTGCGATGGCGAGTGTTTTGACTGTTTGTGTTTGATGGTGTGTTCTAAATGTAGGTCGTAGGGATCAATCGGTGGTTTTCAAGAGGGTACTGGATCTCATCACGCTTGTCAAATTACTCTTCTTGTTCTACATTATCATGCTCCTAATGGAACTTTTTGTTTATTCTTAGTTTAATATTCTCTCTCGTGGTCCAACGTTGGAAGTTCCAAATACTTCCTGAGAAAGCGACAATATTTGCGAAGGTGAGTTTGTTTGATTCTTCTGCAATTTTTTCTACACTTTCGTAGTTAAAGTGTCGACAAAACAGTTATCAACTCAGAACTTTCAATTTAATTGCAAGACTATGCAAACACAATGATACACTGTAGCCAACGGGATCAAGAATATTTCTAGTTAGAAAAATTTACCTCCATCGGACAGATATTCAAACCCACCATCTCCAACTTGGTAGGAGCAAACCTTTGACCCATAGATTATCTGAGGTGTGAGAGGCGCTTTCACAGTTATAAATTGAGAGCTATGTATACTATTTACCTGTAATCGCTTATCAATCCATTGTTTGCTTCATTTCTTATCCACATGAGTATTAAGTGATTACGAGCAGGTTAAAAGAGGTAATCCACATTATATTGGGCTTGAAACATGTATCATTAAATAATCTAAGCAGGCTCGTTTGTATTGTTTTTCTAGGGCATTTAAAAAAAATGTTTAATACTTTTAAAAAACTATTTTGTAGATTTGACATCACAACTCAAGATCCATTGACTCCATCCATCTTTGACTCATCGTTAATAGAAGTGCAAGCTACATTCCATACTGAGGAATACGGAATATAACGTGGTAAACAGTGGCTTGAAATTGATTGGCCCTAGGGCGTTTGAAGGGAAAATTTTACCAGATATCCTAAAGTGCAACACTCCATAGTCGGCTAATTGAAAGGTTACTACAATGCCTAAATATTAACTTTCGTTGCGTCATAACAATTTTCAAAACAATTAATATAATCTCGTGAAAAGAGTCACGTTTCAACTCAAATTAGGGTCACCATCGCAAATTAAGTCCACTTAAGGATCAGTCGGTTGCAGCCAATCGGCACCTTCCATTCGGTCCGTTTTTCGCGCACAAAGCCAATGACATTATTCCACTTTCCTCCGTGACGGCAACGGCAACGAAGACTGACCATCCTGCTAACCTAGTTCCCATAGTTGCACTAGTTTGTACGCCATACCTGTGTACATAACAGTCGTTGCACGGCTAGCTAGTTTTACCCTCGCATCGCATCGCATCGACGCGCGACCAAATGTCTACGGACGTGTGCGAGAAGGAGGAGGGATTGAACAGCGCGCACACATGTTAATTAGAATCGATTTTTTCCTGTTTCCGCATGTGGCCAAAAAAGCACTTAAAATATATCATGCCTCCTCTGCCTGGCTGCTTTCCATTCAGTGCTATAAATGAAGCGGTACCGACGTATAGATGGAGAGCTAGAAATAGCAACACTAGACAATCGTATGCAAAATTGGCTGGACTTTCCTGTTTTAGTTTCCGAATGAAAATAAATTATCGTCAAATTTACGCTTAACTTTTTTGAATAACGTTGGATAAAATGTGATGAAGTCAGAGGCGTCTCGTGATCAAAGGTTTACCGTGTTCAACGAATTCAATCATTGAAAAACCTGCGCAGAGTTAAGAAAATGTAATTACTTTATCTTACTAAATCGTACGACAAAAGCTGGGAATGCTCCATCAAAGCACTGAAAACTTACAGCAAGAAATATGAGAAGCGACGCGTCCTCAACGCAAAGCAGTTCAACATATTTTTGGACCAATATTTTCGAAGGGAAATGGAAGGAGTTAAATTTCGTCGAGAAGTAGAACTTGGTGAGTCCATTCCAATTATGATAAATATGTTCATAATCGTTTCGGTCCACAACTACTTTATTTTCGTTGAAAATGTTCGATTTTTCGCTTTGATAGATTATAATTGAATCGACTATGGGAAAAATGCGAACGAATGTTAGCTTCCACCGCCGCTTGATTTGTAAGTTTCAAAAACAAGTGAAAACATTGGGGTGCAACATGAGAGAAAGAGAGAAAAAAAACCGTTTTAAAATAGCAAATGATCTGCCGCTCTTTTATCGTGATTTTGTCTAAGGATTTGTTCGACAAGTTCATTCGCGAAGGACAGCATGCAGACGAAACGCCACTGGATAAAATATCGCATAAATCGAACATGTTACATATGACAAATGAACGAGTTGGCTGATTCGTCAAACCAGGTTCCAAGCTGCGGTTTCTACACAAAATGGAATAATTCTCTTACAAATGTTTTTACTTTTCCACAAGTATCCACAGATTTAATTTTAGCGATTTGATTTGAAATATTAACACTGTTATCTCCCATCTCGATCTACAAATTTCGTTCATCCGAAAATATCTACACGAAATATGAATTCACTTATTCTCAATTCATCTATCTCCTTGTGAACTGGAACATGCAAGCGTCTTAACAAAGAGTTCGAATTTGTCCGATTTTCAAAGATAATCGGAAGATTCGAGCTTTGTGCAGTAAGAAAAGACATGTTTTTACTGTTATGTTTACCAATTGTAAAAATCGAAAATCGGTGGCGTGACGAACTTTGTCGAAACTTAGACGATTATTACTCTGCCATTTACAGTCTTCTAGGTGCAGCTCAGCGCAGATGTTTGATGAAGTATACACTGTCAAATGAATACTCTTTTGAAGTGCACACAAACGCTCATCAAAATGAGCATGAACACGAGAGCATGGTATCATTTTTGCATTAGTATGGTTGTGTGGCAAGTACAATCATACCTTATGGCCAGGGAGTCGAGAAATTTTTCTTAACGAAAAATTCATAGACCAGACCGGGAATCAAACCCAGCAGACCGGGAATCAAATTTCTTTGTAGCTGCACCTTTACCGACTGGGTTAAGTAAGGACCTTGTGGCAATTAATACACCATAACTTTATCTGTCGGACAGAGATTTTATCAGAAGCAACCACGGTTCTTAGACATCCGATACAGATGATGATCTTTTCATCCGAAAAACCGATCCAAACGTTAACGAATCAATAAAGATAAAGTACTTTTAAATCTTGCGTGGAGATCAATTTAAACTAAGATTATAATAATCATAATTATTGTATTTAAACTAATGGTTATTCTGCTATTAAATCTTGTAGCTTAAACATTTCATTCCGTTTTCATTGGATATCAATGCAGTTATAAATTCGGGAAAACTAAACGAAATTAGATTTTTCTTCTTTTATCGCCTTGGTTTCCCTAACATAGTTTCGCTTCTAAGAATTACACTAACAAAATGTATAAATAAGGGAACATCCATTAATCACGTCACGCAAAAATTACTTTTTATAACCCCCCTGACTGTTTACTTTCTGTGAGAAAAATACGATTAAATTCGTAGTTGTGGAGAACTATGGGAAAGATCTCTTGTTTAGGGATAAAAAGTTAAATCGGTTGAAACAATAAAAATTTATTCAAAAAACAAGTAGATGATTTCATTCAACTACATGAATAATATTCATATAGGAAAGGCTTGTAAGATGGAACACGATTCGTCTTTTGCTCGTAACATGTATAATTTTTATTTTTTCGCGAACTCAAAGACATCTTTCGAAAGAAGAACTAAATGGCTCCAACTTTGCCCAAGAAACTGATTATTTATAGTCATCAAAAAACAGTTATGGCCTATTTTCGAAATCCTTCCAAAATTGCAAATTCAAAAAATGGCTTGCAAGATGGAACACGATTCGTTTTTTGCTCGTAACATGTATAATTTTTATTTTTTCGATGATTTTTCGAAAGAGGAACTTAAGGGCTTCAAGTTTGCCCACGGAACTGATTATTGATAGTCATCAAAAAAATTATGACCGATTTTCGAAATCCATCGAAAATTGCAATTTCAAAAATGTATTGTTATATTTCAATTTATTATTGATTCCATGGCATTTTTAAACATAAAAAATGTCATTCATATGTTTTAAAACGAAAAAAAAATGCGTTCAATCGTAAAAGCTCAACAGTGTTCCATCTTACAAACATGACGCCATTAGCACAAAACATCAAAAAATTGTTTCAATTTACGATTTGTTTGGAAATGAATTTGGATCATAAAAATACACCAAAAACGCTAGCCAACACAAATGTTAACCTTTTGATATCGATGGGAAATTTCCACTTACTAAGCACAAGAAATAATTGCTATATTAATTATTCCACCACTTTCGAACAATGAATCCTGGAAGAGCTAGATCGAATGAGTGTATTCACTCCAAAAGCAATTGAAAATTGAAGAATAGTAAAAAAATGAGGTTAACACATGTCAGCGCGATAGTGTTGTCGCTGTGAATGCCAAAAGTGGCGCTGTTCCATCTTACAAGCCTTTCCTCTACCAACGTATTAAAAGCGTTTGTCGACAGCCCGATCAAGCCCGATCCCCGATCCAGCAGGAAAGCTGGATCGGGGGAAAATTGAATGCCGGAGGCCACATCGACGAGAAAAACAGTTTCCCGTTGTTTCGAGTGGAACCACAACCTCTGCTGGGAGAAGCTGGGAGTGGCGCCTCCAACCGTGGATAGAGCTAAAAAACGAGCTGGACTGTAGACTTACAAGAAAGTGGTGCCTCCAAATCGCGACGATAAACAAAACATGTCGGCCAAAGCACAATCGCGAAAGTTGTACACGACGATGCTGACGAAGTTTGATTGCGTGGAACAGGACGATGAAACTTACATCAAGGCAGACTTTAAACCGCTTTCTGGACAGGAATTTTATAGGCAACCGGACGGGGAAAGGTGGCAGATATTTTCAAGCACATTAAACTGTCAAAGTTTGCGAAGAAATATCTGGTGTAGTAGGCCATCTGTACCTGTGGTTTGAAGAGCAACGTTTACATTGCGACCGGACGGTCAACCAGGAAATTTATCTCAGCGAGTGCCTACAAAAACGTCTACTGCCTTTCCTGAAGCGACACAATTGTTCCGTTCTATTTTGGCAGGATTTGGCATCTAACCATTACGGAAAAAGAAGGCCATGGAGTGGTAAGCTGCCAACAACGTTCAAGTGGTGCCCAAGGACAAGAACCCTCCCAACACGCCAGAGCTCCGCCCAATCGAACAATATTGGGCCATCGTCAAGCGGCACCTTAAGAAGACTCAAAAAGCTGTTGTGAGCGAGAAACAGTTCAAGGTAAACTGGCGTCCTGCGGCGAATAAAGTGGACAAGAAGACTATACCAAATCTTATGGTAGGTGTTAAACGAAAGACCCGGCAATTCGCATTCGGTAAAAAGGAAGCTTAGCTGAATATTTCTCCTGTTTTCTATATTAACTGAACTTGAACAAGAAAAAGAATTTGACTTATTAATAAAAACTTTGATTACTGTTACTGTTTGAACACATTACTGTTTGACCAAATTTTAATCGGAACACCCTTTATGCATTCTTTACACTTGCGCATCGGAATAATACAGAGACCGTTTAAATGTCCGAGTCGAGATTGAAATTGTATAAAAGATTTCAGGTATGCGGCTAAGGGAAACCTGAACCTTTTTAAGCCAGCGCTTGCTTCCAATTGCATACTATCGGCATATTTGCAGCAGTTGTTGGATTACTATAAGCTAGCGATACTAATGATGCAAGTAATGCATTCTCTACAAACATTAGCGATGATGATGGTGGCTAGATTATACCGTTCCCACTCAACCGCCTTACCGAAAGATGGCTGCCCACTAGATCACACGGCTGGCTACAAATTCACCACTGGCTTGGTTTACCGACTGCATAACTAATAGCTGCCTAGCAACGGTTGCCTAGCCAAAGGCGATAGAGCCGAGCGTATAAAACATTTGGTGAAGGCGTAACGCGTAACCCTTCATATCATTCACTACTATATATGAGATCACCCTTACTTACATGTATAATCTATGATGATGATGATGTAGCAAGGCAACTGCCTATAGCACTGGACTGTTTTAATTAAACGTTTGAAAACTGTTGCATTGTAATAAATGTTTCATCATGTTCATGTATGAAAGGCCAAAAACGTATTCTTGGCTCGTAAGCAGATAAGCGCAACTCACAGCTACAGGAGTCTAGAGAGAATCTCCTTCCAGAAACAAGTTCGAAAAAACCACACCAAACCGAGCCCTCACCTTGTAAAAAAAAGTCCCACTAGGTGGGGAGAAGAGCACGCCTTTTATTCTCCAAATGTTAATAACAGGAAGTTGGCATTCCCACTCTTATACAAATTGCTTCAAGCGGGTGCTCTGATGGTCCCCTTTCATCCCAATATATGCTGTTATATAAATATATGAAAAACTCGATAGGTCAGATAGAGCTCGTCAGGTTATGAAATTGAATAGAAGTAGTTTGAAATTGAGCGTAGGGCGTTTGTGAGGCAGTATTTCGAAGAAAACGCACACACGTTTCCATGTGGGGTAGGTCAAAGCAGGAACGGATCCGCTACCTTGACTGGCAAAAATGTACGCGTTTAATCGTGCTCAAATACCGCCAATGGCACAGAATGGTTCTAGCTATGTAAAATCTCTGTTTTTACACTCCCCAAAGACCACATGTGATGGAAATCAGTTTCAAATTAGAGCTTTGAAAACACAACTTCTCATTTTTACAAGTGCCGTTGTTCACTACTGGGATCCCATGATGTTGGGAATATATTTCCAATTTCAAAACATTATAATTTAAATTTGGCGCAATGTACGCTATAAAAACATAATTAGAAATGAACTTGTAGTGCTTCATTTCACCTACAACTTTGTCAAATAGTGCCTTGTTCTAACTCGAACGTTCTTATTTGCCTTGCATTCGCCATACTACTGGCGACAATATTACGGCGAATGGAAGATTAATTGATGATGATTTCTGATGAATCTTATTTCAAAATTAAACTTCTTATTAAAGGCCTAGTTCCCTCGAGCATCTTTGTAGAAATTGCAACTTGCTAGATGACCAGATCTGGTCAGCTCATCGAATTTCATCCATACTAGCGCCGCGTAGTGAGATATTTAGTGAACTTATATTCACCACTGAAGGCAGTAACTCTCTGTATGCTAAATACCAGGAGGTGTCAAATGTTGGAACCAATCAGGTTAATCTCCCATAAGCTGCGAGTTCCAGTAAAGTTGTGCTAGTTGATTGTTCTTTGAAGAATGCATGTTAGTCATTTCGTGTTTGGTTTGAGTAAACAACTTTTCATTTACATTAATTGTTATTTTATATATTCTCCGTGCGAGGAGTAACGATTATGATGTTGAAGGAGATGTTTGCATCATCACCATAGATATTAAGAGTGAACAACAATGTTTTAGCTAGAATTGAAGATATGAAAGTTTTTCGATAAGTTCCGCTAGTGTACTGCAGGCTCGGAAACATAGCAGATGTTTTAGGAAAATTGAGCGAAAGGGCATGTGTACAGTGGTACTCGAACCAACGACATTTTGCCTAACATCCCCCACTAAGTCCGCCACTTCAACTGGGCCTGTTGTCCGTGCTTTAACCTACCCCGCAGTGGGATGTTAGGCAAAAATGTCAGTTGGTTCGAGTACCACTGTACACATGCCCTTTCGCTCAATTTTCCTAAAACATCTGCTATGTTTCCGAGCCTGCCACATTAGCGGAACTATCAAAAACTTTCTCTTCGTATCTTTCAATTCTAGCCAAAAACATTGTTGTTCATCTTGGTGCCTCATGGTGATGAGCGAACATCTCCTTCAACATAACTTTTCATTAATAATTGCTTCAAAAAGTTTAGGAATGCAAGAAATAATGTCAATTCCACGATAGTTAGATTTGTCAGATTTTTTTGCACTTTTAAAAATAGGTACTAGGTAGGAACTTTTCCATAGTTTGGGAAAGATCTCAGATTCCATGACATATTAAAGAGCCATAATAAAGAAGCAGTAAGTTTCAATGCTATGTTTTTCATAAATATGAGTGATATTCCATCAGGGCCAGAACCTTTAGAATCGTCCTAGAAAGGGCTTGATTTAGATCGATTCAAGAAAAACTTGGTTGATATTTGGGACCAAATTCCTCGGGAAAGCGTGCGTGCCAGCTGCGATGGGTTTACAGAGCGTTTGCGCAAAGTTATCAAGAAAATGGGCGAGAGATTCGAATTGAATTAAAATGGTTCATTTCTGTAACAAGTACCTTTCAAATGAAAAATAAGTGCTATGATTTGGTTGATTATTTTTGCTGTAATCCCATTTTGTTTTAGTGATATCTTTTGTGAGCCACCCTGTAGATGGAACATAGTCAGTACACCTGTAGTACACCTGTGAGTACACCTAAAAATTACTGTATTTAAAAACGTTTTATTTATTTTGCAACTCAAATTCATTAACATTGTTTATTGACCATAAAAAGCCCATTAGATCAGTATTCATGTAATTTTTCGTAGATCTGGTCAGCTCTCGTAACTTCTTCTTGATGTTTCTCATGAGGTTTTGCACAACTGTTCCGTCGATGGTTTTGCTTACGTTTACCCAGTCTTATTTGAATCTGATGATGTCATCTGCTCCTCTAGCCTTCTTCCGCAGCTTTCCTTTCATCAAAGCCCAAAATTTCTCTATGGGCCTCATTTGCGGACAATTTGGAGACTGCATCGCCTTTTCCACAAATTGTACATTGTTCTGTTCATACCAGTCCAAGGTGGTACGCACATAGTGGCAGGATGCCAAATCAGGCCAAAACATTGTCGAACCTTTGTGTTTTCGGATTAGTGGCAGAATTCGTTTCTGCAGGTATTCCTTCCGGTACATTTCGGCGTTCATATTTGCGGTAGTGAAAAAAAGGTGCCGATTTCATACCGCACTGGCAAATTGCTTGCCAAACCTTTGCCACCTTTTTTCCAAATTTTTCGCAAAAAATCGATTTCTTCGAATTTGGGACATCCATTCCACGCTTTAAGGTGTAAAACTGTGCCCCTGGAAGTACCTAGTAGTCCAGTTTGACGTACATCTCGTCATCCGTGATAATGCACATGTCATTTTTGCTCAAAACGTCATCGTACAGCTTCCGAGCCCGAGTTTTCACATAATCCACCTGAATTTGGCTGCGTTTCGGACATTTTTGTTTCCGGTACGTCTTCAGGGAATTTCGCTCCTTTGCGCGTTGGACCATTCCAAACGTCGTTCCACACTTTTTTGCACAATCTCTGATGGATACCTCATTTTTTCCTTCAAAGATTTTGCAAATTTGTTTGTCCTAATTTGGGTTTGACGTACCTGTTTTCCTACCACGGCCGGGTAAGTCCTTCAATGTGTTATGCATGACAAACCGGATGATCGCATTTCGGACCGCACAGACACTAAAGGGTCACCCACAATTGAAACGTTGCGGATGCGTTGACGTAAATTTGACAGAAAATCTATGGGAAAACTGTCAAATTCACGCAAACGCATCCGCAACGTATCAATTGTGGGCCAGCCATAACACCTCCCTTTTTTGCTAATTTTCTTAGCGACAATCCCTTTTCAGTGCAGAACTTGGTCACGATCGATTTTTGCTTTTCTTCCGTAAGACCTCGCATTGTTTCGCTTGAAGTAAAACATAATCTTTTAATAAAGGTTTTCGTTTGTTTTACAAGGCAAGCAACACATTGACACTAAACAGCTGTCTAAATAAGTCATAGTCTTTTTCATACAGAACCTCAACAGTGTACTCATAATTAACTATGCAGTCCTTAATCCCATTTTGTTTCAGTGACATCTATTGTGAGACACCCTGTAGATGGAACATTGTCAGATTTCATTTTAGTTTCAACATAATTGAAGAGTTTTCTTGGCAAGACTTAATTTTAAGTTCATTTCTTGAATTGTGCTCATCAAATGAATTTTTGATGGTTTGATTCAGCTCATCCAAATATTCTATATTAACAATATAAGTCACTTCCATTTTCAACACTCCCGCTTCATTTTACTCAATTTTTGAGTACAATTGTATGCTATCTCTTTTTCTTTCACGGAAATGTGACTCAATTTTCATAGAAAAGTGGATCTACTCAAAACTTGAGTTGATCCACTTTTTAACGATAATTGAGTACTATTTCCGGGAGAGAAAAATAGATAGCATACGATTGTACTCAAAAATTGAGTAAAATGAAACGGGAGTAATAAGCACCATAAAAAAAGCAATCAAAATATATTTTTACTTTCCGTTTGGGAGATTTCATCTCCACGTGTATCCACGATAAAACTAATATACTCTTTCTAAAAGTATTGTTTGCTCACATTTGAGAATAACGCCGATACGTTAAAATGTAATTTTTTACTCCTAAAAATGAATTACACTAAGGTTTTTTTTTACACGGGTTGTTTTCAGCTATAACTCCAGAACGGAACAAGTTACCAACCTAATTCAAGTGACATTTTACGTTTTGGGGCCAAAAGTAATCATATGACAGTTTATAAAAAAATTCACAATTTTTGATGTGAATTCTCAAAATTTTACACGGTTCCATACTAAAAGTGGAACGTATCCCCCATGCAAAAAAACCTTAGTGTACTTTTACCTATTTCAATGAAGCAATACAAGACTAGTTTTATCCGAATCAGGTTCTAGAATGTACTATTTTTTTTAAAACAAATACAAATAAACTTATTCTTTAATCGAGGTGATAATTTCAAAACGTCGCATTTTTCACATTTTAACGAAAAATGTGTAAAACTGAGTAAAAAGTATTCCCTATTTGACATATACACAACATACTCATAAATAAGTAAATGCTGTAAATCACAGTTTTCCTTGAAAATGCGAACTTCATAAAAGAGTTTAATTGAAGTGACGTTTCCTTAAAGATTGGTGACGTTTCTCTTCGGTTTGGTTTTGCAACTGGGACGAATCGAACAAAAGTTCAATCAAAATAGAAAAAAAAAGTTGCCACCGTGATTTCTGCAATAAATGTCATGCTCCTTGTTGAATATTCCTTCAGACTAGTTAGTTCAAACATTGCGGCCTTTTGGCTCTCCAATGTTTCTGAAATTCTGTCTACAGGTAGAGTTTATCGATATGGACGAAAGTAAAATTAAAAAAAAATCATTGTTGTAAATTTTCCCGGGAAACTCCATTCGAAGTGTTCAACTTTTCCGCAGCTTCAACAAATTAAAAAAATCATTGGTAATGAAACAAGCACTTGAAAAGCAAAGTTTCTTAATGAAGCTTCATTTGATTGATTTAAAATTAGCAACAAACTAGTAGGCTGACATGTTCCAACCATTAGCCTGGTTGTTCGACATACTAACGATTAAAAAAAATTGTTGATCTTGTTTGCTAAACTAAGATTTTTAAAAAATATCGTGTATTTTCAAAGATTTCAAGATTTTTTCTAATTGTAACAAAGTAATATTCGTAATATTTGAAAATCATTTGATGGTAATCAAAACTAATAATTGCAAGCCGTAAATAAAAAACAGTCTACTATTGTTTAACGTCTAATAAATAACTTCGACCTTCGATCTTCGACCGTGTTGCATTTGTCGTGATATTCGCAGCTGGCAACAAGTCGATGTTGCAGCAAGTTGTTCGAAAATTGATTCCTTAGTTAGGGCCTTAGTTTTACAATTTGTGATTTGTTTCAACTTGCCAGTTGCGTTCTTTTGAAATATTACGCTAGGTATAACAAAAGCTGGGCAGTTTATAACGAGCGTATGAATTTAGAGTGTAGTAGTTGCCTCGTTTCTCACTTATGGCGCCACATGCGCTAAAAAGAGGTCGTCAGAAAAACACGTGAAGTGACTTATATTGTTAATTTAGTATATTGGCTCATCGCAAATACTCAAGTAGTTTGCCAGGTTATTGCTGTTACTATCTCTTTTGTACATTGTGTGTGCTTTTTGTTTCCGAATTTTCAAATTTTTAATTTGTTTATTTTACCATACGGGTCACTGGTAGAAATACTGCATTCTTATACAAACCACCAAACTAAAATGTTGTATATTTTAGTTTGCATACGCAAAAACTTCAATTGCTGGAATGTTTCAATAAGGTTTTCCAATTCTTCAGCCTTTTTGGCTATCTGAGAATTTAGTACATGTTACATTAGCGAAGTGACCAAGGAAAGTTCTAACTTCATCGAAAATACCTTTCGACATCCCAGGATTTCTTACCTTCTCAAAGTAGGCAGATTTTTTAACAGCATTCTCCCGAAAACTCCTTAATACTGTTTTTATTAAATCATCAAAAAGCCCATCGGAAGACCACCTATTTCCTGGAACATTTTCTCGGATAAGCTTCGATGGATTTGCCGACCAAAGTTAACACACTTTCGTCTCCAGGCAGTTCAGTTTGTGTTTTCTTCTTCTTTTTCTTCTTCCCCTTGTTTCATCTGTTTGCATTACCCGCTCGGACGAACCATTTTTGGACGCTCACAACAGCTATAATCTATAGATAGATTCCGAGTGAGCTAAGGTGCATTTACATAAGAACAACATCAATCCCACGCGAGTGCTGGTGGCCTGACATCTTGATTTTAAACGCATTCAAAAATCCACTTTTTATATTTCACCCCACTGTCCTTATGGCTCTAAGTAGGTCCACCTTCACAACTCCAATTCGCGGACAGTTCCTCCAAGTAGGCTCTTGTGTTTAATTGCGTATCTTTTGCTCGAACATGTCATACAAAATTTGCATTGAATCGAGCGTTCCGAGTGTTCACATTAACCTGAACCCTGAACTGCAAGAGAAGAAAAAAAAAAAGAAAAGATGAATGATTAGTGAATTGCGGCAACATAAAAAAAAACAGCCGCATGTCCAATCTGTGTCGGATCTTCGCAAAACCGCAGAACACAATTTCGACTGCGTGCTTTTAACGGCCTTTAGCGAATGTGGTGGTGCGTACGAGTATAGCGCACAGAAAGCGTCAGGTTAGCAACGAACAAGATCCAATCAATCGAACAGGACCCAGAAACAAGTTTTGTGTATTGTTGTAGGCCTACCTTCTTTTTTTTTGTATTTTATTTACCCCAACCAATCGACCCTGCTCCGGTGTGTAATCTCCTCTCAATTAGTTCAACGATTCTTTTTTTCTTCCTGCTCTTTCCCTGACGGTTGTCTCGTCGTCTCTCGGGTGCTGTTTGTATAGATCCTATTAGTAGATCCGAAGCCTACTCCGTTTTTTTTAACGAATAACCATGTCTTTTTGAATCGATGTTGGCACTATCAGAGTCAGGGATGCCAGATATTTTTTTTCAAATGTCTGTGATAAAATTTTTAAAAGCCTGGGAATGTCAATAAAAGTCTGTAATTTTACAAAATTAGACTTCTTTCAACGAAAAGACGTAACTAGAGAGCGAGTTATGTCATTTTCGCTATATGTGTGATTATGTAAACATTTCTGCATCTATTTCTTGGATTTTATGCAACCTTTATATTTTCAAGGTGACTCTGAAGTTTGAAGCATTTTCCCCCCTGTGACGTTCTTTCCAATTTTGCATTTTAAATCAAAATTTAGTTTTCATTTGATAAATTCGACTGACTTTCTTTTTGGTTCAACAGTGACCATTGAGTTACAATGAATAACAGAGTAAATTTTTCGTGACATAAATTAAAAAATGGTTGAATTCAAAAATTTTATTTTTATTTCATTAGTAAAAAAACACTACAATGACATTAAAAAGGATTTTTTTTGTAGATTAAGTCGAGGGGCTGTCATTTTTGATTTATACATTTGTGTTTCATTTGTATGGGACCCCCTCCTTTTCAGGGAAGGGAGGGGTCTCTTACTATCATGAGAACCTTCCCCGGCCCCAAAAACCCCTCCTTATAAAATTTCACGCTGATCGGCTCAGTAGTTTTCGAGTCTATAAGCTTCAGACAGACAGACAGACAAACAGACAGAAATTTATTTAAAGGGCGAACACGAAATTATTGCGACACCGATAATGTCATGCCAATTTTCTTATAATGTTTAGAATCAAACCAAAATTTTAGGGTAGTAATATATGTATAATATATTTACTTCAAAAATCAAAAGAAAAGTTAATCGATGGAGCCTTGAGTGTAAAATTGAACGCATTTTCGCTTGATGCCCTCCATCAAAGTCTTTACAGTGTCATCCGGTACCAGTTTCTCAGTTTTTTTTTCCATTTTCTTAACATGTCCTTCTCGTCTTTGACTGTCTTCTTGCTCTTCCGAAGTTCCCGCTTCATCATTGCCCAGTACTGCTCCACCAGGCGCAGCTCCGGACAGTTTGGCGGATTCATGTCCTTGAACAATTGACGAATTGGCCTCATACATGGACACTTTTAGAATAGTGGCCTGATGCCAAATCTGCCCAAAATAACGAACTTCGTCGTGCTGCTGCAAGAACGGCAAAAGGCGCTTCTCGAGGCACTCAGATTTGTAGATCTCGCCATTTACTGTGCCCTTTGTCACGAAAGGCTCACTCCTCAGTCCGTAAAGTAGATGGCCTGCCAAATGAGATATTTGGAGGCGAACTTCGACATTATCTTCTTCTTAAATTTGTCGTCCACATAGAACTTGCTCTTGCCGGTGAAAAACTCCAACCCCGGACTTTGCTTAAAATCGGCTTTTATATACGTTTCGTCGTCCATCACACAGCAGCCATATTTTGTCAGCATCTTCTCGTAGAGCTTCCGTGCCTGAGTTTTAGCCGTCGATTGTTGCCACTTATCGCGGTTTGGGAAGTTCTGTACCTTGTATGTATGTAGTTCAGCTCTCTTCTTTGCATTCTGGACGTAGCTCTGCGACATGCCGATCTTTTTAGCCAAATCACGGCTTGAGACGTTGGGATTTGCTTTAATCATCCGCTTCACCTTTCCCTCCGTCTTTTTGTTCTCCGGTCCCGGTTTTCTTCCAGCTCCTTTGCCGTGGTCCAACGTCAACCGCTCCTGGAACCGCTTCAACACTCTGGAGACGGTTGAATGGTGAATGTTCAACATTTTTCCCAACTGCCGGTGCGACAGGTCAGGAAATTCCAGGTGTTTGGAAAGAATTTGTTCTCTCGACTCGCGTTGGCTCACCTCCATTTTCGTTGAATCAAAAAACACGACTTCGAGTTTGACAGCTTGTAAATACACATCAATGAGAAAGTGTGCAAAATTTGGTTGATTTTTACCCAATGGTAAAAAAATTATACCCTGTTCAATGTGTCGCAATAATTTCGTGTTCGCCCTTTATACATACATACATTCTCTGAAATTTGGACACTTCTTGATTTTCTTTAAAACTTCTTAGTTAAATCAGGAAAATTTTCTTACTAATCAAATCACCCAAACGAGGTGAAATAGAAAGTAAGGAATTGTAGCTCCTGCATTAGTGTGTATCCTCATAGTATGATGCGAACGGTTGGGCAGATGGTGTGTACCATATTTGAATATGGTGTCATGAGTGATGAACATCATTATGGTCATATGAATGATTTTTGTATATACTGCTTCTTCGGTTAGTCAGAGATCATCTCTTGAATTTCAGGGAAGCTCTCTCCTAATCTTCTGCAAGGCTCTTTGCTAAAATTCTAGGAAGTTTCCTCCTGAACTTCAGACAAAATTCCTCATGAACTTCTTGGCAGTCACTCCTTATTTTCTTCGAAATTCACATTTAAGAACCCAACCTTACCTTCCAGAAACATTTGGTAAGGTTTTTCCTGAACATAGTTACTCTCTAAACTTCTTATAAGTCTCATCCTGAACTACGAGGAAAATTTCTGCAAAACTTTGGGGAAGCACTCTCCAGAATTTCTTGGAAAATCTTCTTAAATTGTTAGGAGTTTCTTCCTGAACCTCTGAGAAGTTATTTTCTGAACATCCGAGATGTTCTCTTCTGAACTTCAGAGGAGTATTTTCCTGAATTTCGAGGAAGTTTGTTCCGAAATTTCGAATAAAGTCCTGCTTGAACTACCCCCTATACTTCTGGAAAGTTTCTTCCTGATTTGCTGGAAAGTATTACCTGAACTTCGAGAAGTTCTCATTCTGAAATGCTGGAATGTTCGATTCGGAACTTTAGGGAAGCTCGCTAGCACTACTGGGTAGTTCAAACTTTTGGTTTCGTCGGAACTGCTGAGAAGTCTTCTTGTAAAAATTCTTTGAAAAATTCCTTCTTGATCTCACAAACAATGGTAAACTTTCTGGTAAGTTTCTTCCGGAAATTCGGGAAGTTTTTTCCTGAGCTTATTCTTAGGTCCCATCCTGAACTGCGATGATAATTTTATTCCTCTAGTCCTCTTCTGAACTTTTGGGAAATTTTATCCAGAACTTTGGGGAAGTTTGTTCCGGAACTATTGGGAAATTCATGCCGAAATTAGAGGGAATCACCCCCAATCCTCCTGGAATGTTTCATTCTGTTCTCTCAAAATAATTTTGAGAGAGAAATCCTTATTCTGAAATTTTGAAGTGATCTCCTCTAAGCGCTGGAAAAGCCGTCTACCACTACTGGGAAGTTCCAACTAACCTTTGAGAAGTTTCTTCAGGAACTTCGGGTAAGTTATTTCCTAAACTTTAGCGAAGTTCGCTCCTCAGGAATTTGTTTCCTGATATTTTGAGAAATTATAAGTAGCGCTTTTCCTGGTTAGTTCCCGTCTGAAATTTGGGGAAGTTTTTTCTGAACTTCTGGGAAGTTCAATCTTGAATTCCTGGGAAGAACTCAAAACCTCTGAAAAGTTCCAAACTCCAAAGAAGTCCTCTTCCCTATACTTCTTCCTGAAGCTCTGATAAATCCTCTCCTGATTCTTGGGAAAGTTCTGTCCTGAGATTCAGATCAGTATGATCTTGAACGTTAGTAATGTTCGGTCCTGAATTTTTGAAGGTTCTTCATGTTTGAATTTGTTGTTTCCTGACCATCCTGACCTGAACATCGGAGATTTTCAGGAAATTTTCGAGGAAATCTCTTCCTGAACTTCTAGAAACTATCTTCCCGAAGCTCTGGGAAGTCTACTTCCAAACTTTCCAGGATGTGCCCTAAATTCTGGATCTTTTCTTTCCATACTTCTAGGAATCTAGGGCTAATTCAGGGGTATATTTCTAAATTCCTTGTGCAAATGTACTGAGATGATGCATTTAAAGGGCGAACACGAAATTATTGCGACACATTCAACAGGGCATAACTTTTTTACCATTGGGTAAAAATCAACCAAATTTTGCACACTTTCTCATTGATGTGCTGTCTAACTCGAAGTCGTGTTTTTCGATTCAACGAAAATGGAGGTGAACCAACGCGAGTCGAGAGAACAAATTCTTTCCAAACACCTGGAATTTCCTGACCTGTCGCACCGGCAGTTGGGAAGAATGTTGAACATTCACCATTCAACCGTCTCCAGAGTGTTGAAGCGGTTCCAGGAGCGGTTGACGTTGGACCACGGCAAAGGAGCTGGAAGAAAACCGGGACCGGAGAACTAAAAGACGGAGGGAAAGGTGAATCGGATGATTAAAGCAAATCCCAACGTCTCAAGCCGTGATTTGGCTAAAAAGATCGGCATGTCGCAGAGCTACGTCCAGAATATAAAGAAGAGAGCTGGACTACATACATACTAGGTACAAAACTTCCCAAACCGCGATGAGCGGCAACAATCGACGGCTAAAACTCGGGCACGGAAGCTCTATGAGAAGATACTGACCAAATATGGCTGCTGTGTGATGGACGACGAAACGTATAGAAAAGCCGATTTTAAGCAAATTCCGGGGTTGGAGTTTTTCACCGGCAAGAGCAAGTTCTATGTGGACGACAAATTTAAGAAGAAGAAAATGTCGAAGTTCGCCTCCAAATATCTCATTTGGCAGGCCATCTGCTCTTGCGGACTGAAGGCATTGGCGGGAAAATTGGCATGACATTTTCGGTGTCGCAATAATTTCGTGTTCGCCCTTTACACGCAGAGCTTTTGAAGGCCCTAAGGAAGGCCATGGTGGTGTTATGGGGGCCTTTTAATTACTCGGATAGCTGTGAGCTTTCGGAACGTGTACAATAAATGATGACGTCAATTTCAACATCCACTTGCTTGTTTCTTATGCCACTTTACTACTAGTGGTTTTGATTATATATCAGGATTCCCTTTTCACTTTCTCGCCACGGAAAAAAATCCATCAATTCCATTTTCAACTCCAGATATCCATGAAGACAGTATTAGGGATACCGGCCAGGTGTTTTCCAGAGGTCGATAGATGGCAAGTACATATGTATAAAATCTCTAATCTGCTTTTCCTGGTGCATTCAATTTCGCTTACAGCCACCCGCGATGTGATATGTGGAGAGACGTCATACATGCGACCAAATGGTGCTTACGCCAAACCGTTCTTTTCAATTTATCTCACAATTTTTCGAAGAAACTTTTTTTGTTTTTACTTGGAGGCAATGTAGGGATTGTATGCGTATAATGGACACCCTGCCACATTTTTGCAATTATTTCGTTATTATCGTGTTTAACCTAAGCATTGTCAGTTAAAACACATAGTATCAACACTAAAACAAAGGTGAGAATATGATTCCTCACAAATTTCACACATAAAACATCATTATTAATTATTTTTACCTGAGCACTGCATGGTACAGTGATTTGTAAGAATTTTCGTTCTACGAAAACTCAGGAGAGAAAAAGGAAACTGATCATGTAAATAAATTGTAGATAATAAAAAGGCATTTTCAACACGTTACTACTTAGTACTTATATTCAATTTTACTATGCAGATATAAAAACAATGAAAAATTGTAAAATATGTATAAACTTTGAGGGTCCATTATACGACTGATTGGAAGTGCTTTGTTGCCTATTTCCAACCCCTCATTTCTTTTGTAAGCAAACTGAACTTATTTTATGCTCACCGTCTAAAGTGGAAGTTGTTGATCAAAATGGGAAAAATTAATAAATGTAAGCATACTTACACGGAATCTGAAGTGCAACAGTGAATTCGAGCGATTCAAAACCATGTTCTGATACCGTGAAGTATTGGCTCGGGAAAAGCTGGTCTGGAAGAGCTAGAGAGTCTACCAAACGCAACGCAAAGTCTTCCAATACAAAGTGATCAGATTGGATGAATTTGGTGGCATTTTGGAGTTGGCAATTAGGGCCAGCACTCGCTTTCGACCCATTTGTGCAAACCTTACAAGTTTTGTCTTATAGGTCGAAGACTGGAACAAAATTTATGTAGGTGCTTTTGACTTTATCGAGGCTTTTAGTCATTGCCTAGTACGCCTCTTTTATAATGGTTGTGTAAAAACGTATTTCATACACAGTCAGATTATTTTATAGAAATCTGTAAAGCTTTACCGAATTCTCAACAGCTGAACGTTCGGTAATCCGATTTTACGGATTTCGGTAAAATTTTACCGAAATCCGGTAATTTTTTTACACATATCTGTAAATTTCACCGAAATCCGTAAAATCGGATTACCGAACGTTCAGCTGTTGAGAATTCGGTAAAACTTTACAGATTTCTGTAAAAATCTAAGTCTGTAAGGAATGCGGAATATTCAAGAATTCTGTCTGTTCGTATTCAGCATCATCTAATTAAGTAATCAATCCGAGGAAAACGAAATTGAGGTAAAAGAGCTGACAGCATAAAGAACGCAGAATTAGAAGTTGTCTACGATCACAAAATTGAGCAGAATTGCCGTTTGAAGAACAATAGCTAACGGCGGGTTTGAAGAATTGTTGAATTCTCAAATATGACTATATGTACATGCTTGAATAATAAATAATGATACACAGAAATCGACAGTTTTACCGATTTCCAACAGCTGAACGTTCGGCAATCCGAACGGATTTCGGTGAAATTATACAGATATCTGTAAAAACTACGGTTTCGGTTAAAATTTTACCGAAATGTAAATCGTTGCGAACGTTCAGCTGTCTGAGAATTGATAAAGTTTTAAATCTGTAAAATGATCTGAGGCGTATGTTGTTTATATTCACATAAAAAGTTGTATACGCACGCATGTTACGACTTGATTCAACTAGGGAAATGTACCGAATTTAACCAACTTGTCCATATCCGTGAAAGTGCCACATTTCTTCATTCGAAGAAGAAAGTTTTCACTTAAAATCTTATTAAAATGTTGAGTTATTGTAATTTAGTATCAGGGATAAAAATGTTTTAAACTTCTCATTTTTTGAGGGTTTTTTTCATGTTTTTAGAAAAAAACAGCGGTGGTTGATAGAACAAGTATGGCTTTAAACGTGTTGTACATCTCTCTCTTTGACACAAACTTTCTATCTTGCTTAGTTTTTTTTTTTAATTTGAATGCAACATGTTGTGCCTGCATTCAACCCAACCGTGGTAATGTCTGCGCAGGACGCACAGCACACTTGATTACCGCGCTGGTTGGTGTCCAAGGAGAAGAATGTAATAGCTCAAATGTTTTAAAAACAGTACCACACGGCTCCCGGAAAACAACTATGTTTTATTCCAGAAGAGTTAGCAGATAGTCATCTATGCTATGGTTACGCCAATAGTTTGGCATCGGCAGTCCAAATAAAATCTTGCTAAATAACATAATTTTGAGTTACAGCCAATTTAAGACAACCATGTACCAAAAAAATAAAAGCTCAATAACTCCGTAAACTATGATCTTTCTTTATATGCGTATAACATTTTTTTTCTTCAAATATCATTCCCTATCGCCCCTGAATATATTGGCACTAAGGAACCGAACACCGTATATAATGTATTTTACAGCAAAGTGAACAAAATACATATGTACATGACCAGAATATATTCGTTCCCGTACACTGATAGAAAAGAAATGATTTTCAACTCCGTAAAATATGAGATTTTAAGATCTGCGTAGAACATTTTTTTCCTCAAATATCATCCCCTATCGTCCCTGAAAATATCAGGAACTGCATCTCAGATTGTAATAGTTTTATTTAATACCTATATTGTAGCTAGATAGAGTTCAACACAGGTGTTATTACACATCGGATGCGTTTAGAATGTTTTCTATTTAAAGGTGGTTATAATATACACAAGTCCAAAATATATGCGTTACCCTATTTGTCTACGAGATAACAAATTGGTTTAGCAGCGTCAAAACAATCATTTTAATCAAATTAGTTGATATGCGTATTTTGGACCCGGGTCTATAATACGCATTATAGACCCGGGTCTAAAATAAGCAAATGGGTTCAAAAAAGGCACATTATGATCAGCGCAAATTATCGATGTCTACCAGGAAAACCGAGCCTCAAAAATAGAGTTTACTATAATTTCGTGCAAATGACTAGTTATTTTCATCAAATGTGGGATTATTGTACAAATAGTTAATAAAATTCGTATGGATTTCATCGAAAATGTTCAAAGCTTCTACTAAGGGGTCCATTACTAGCATATCAACCCTAATATAGGGTAAAGAATGCAAAAAAAAAACAAAAATTGAATTTTGGTCGTCTTGGCGCTTACGTCAACTATGCATCCCAGGGCAGTAAAGCATATTTGAATCCTTTAAAACGAAGTCGGTCAAACGGCAAGACAATAATACTGGAAATATTATACAATATTTTATGACACGAATGCACCCTTCTGGTGTAAAGTGTTACAAATAAAAAAAAATTATATATATAGATTTAGAAAATATTTCAAATGGCTGTAACAGTCTGCAATATAAATAAAATGCCTGCTAAATGTCAGCAACAAAAATGAAAAGTCTGCAAATTTTCCGGACATGTCTGTGAATATGGCATCCCTGGTTCAGAGTAGACATTGTGTGTAAACGAGTTGACAGAAAGTGACAGATCGAACCACGCGCAGATGAATCTACACACCAAAAAAAAACAAGGTTTCCTCACTCGCTAGATGACACATTTGACCCATGGTAATAAAACGCTTGAATTGCTTGCGCAGGCTGAAAATATTCTGAAAAACCTTGACTTCGTTGACTTGACCTTGACTCGGGGGCGCAGAAGATCCCAACAAAACCGACCGAAAGCCAAATAACGCCTGATAACGGTGGTGTCGAATGTTGTGTTTTTTTTTTTCTTCTCTTGGTGTGTCGGTCTGTGCGATTCAATTGCTTATATTTGCGTGTTGTTTTCCCCAACCACAATCTTCCTGTTCTAAATACAGAGACAGGTTGGAAGAGTTGGAAAAGTTGTGTACATCTATTTTTCTTGTTCAGTCACACGCGTCACGGTTTCCATCGTTCTTCTTCTTGATACGTTTCGGCCGGGTTGGAGGTGAGTGATGGAGGAGCGGGATGGAAAACTCCTATTCAAAGCGATGACCAAGTGGGTGGAAAATTAGGGAAAAACATTGCTGACGACGACGACGACGACGACGACGGTGGTATTTACTGTCTAAAAATAGCCGCCCAAGAGCATTGGTTGAAATCAAAATGTTTCCACTTTTAGAACATCACCGACATGGTCGGTCGGACGGACGGACGGACGGATTGAGCGATCGGACGGATGGGTGGGGCGAATGGCGCGGAGGAGCTGGCGCCCTCGGGATGATGTTCGCAAAAACGTTAGCTGATCAAGAGACAGTCGAGATGTAGAAATTCTGCGTAGACACGACTCGTTGAGTGAGTCGTGGCAGTTGTGATTTACAAGCTACTCACGTGTTGTTCTCCTCCGCGCGTCTCATTTGTTGAAGCAATCAAAGACTCACCAACGGAGATATTGGTTTTCCACACCACGCGCGCTTTCCATCGAATGAAACATGCTTCCTTTACTTTATCAGTGTTTTCTAGGTTCGTGTTTTGTTTATAGTTTTCCGAACAGATGTGATGATTTGTAGGTATGTAAAGGCGGTACCTTCACCGACCGGCATTCGTCGTTGATTGAATCCATCAGCGCGGCGGCATTAGTTCCCATGATTCACGAGCACGCGATGTACTATAAACAATTAGGTGTTGGAGTCGTCGACTGGTGCCTACGGTGGGGGTGATATGCCCCCCCTCGCACCCACCTTCAATTCCAAGATTCGCGCGTTCTACGCTCGACTTCCTGGGAAGAAGCAGTTCCTCCTTGCATGCAAGTCCATTAACATTCAGATGTTCTGTTTACGTTTAATAATTTTTCCCCTTGAAGCTTGATTTCACTCCGCGTCTATTGATTAATGACGCTCGTTGTTGGGCCGACAAGCATTCAGCGGTGCTTTTTTTTCACCCGGCGCGCTCGCTCGCTCGCTCAGTTGGTGCTGCTTGGTGCGAATCGATTTGACCTTGATAGTCACGGCAAAGTGGAGGAAGGAAGCTGTTTTCATCACAGATTTTGCCGATTTTCTCCTCTGGTCGGTCGGATTTTTGAACGTTGTACATCTGGAATTGAAGAATGTTTGTAGAAACTGGTGGTGATGGGAATGATGATGATGATGATGATGATGACGGGTATGGCAGTCGGACCGGTAGGGTAATGTGTTGGAAGATGTTAGTTTTGGAAATATTTGTTTTTCTACTCTGGCACTGAATAAAAAAAACCAAGTCAACCAGGGTTCAATCCCAATGATTTTCGGTGTCCTTTCAGAATGTTGAAAAATGAGAGCGGTTCGCTAAAGTGAAAGTTTTTTAAACGCTCATAATTTTGATTTGATTACCGTCCGACCTCTATCTATGTTTAAGGATTTTTTTAGAAAAAATGATCCTAGGGAAGTGGAACCTATCTTGAGCTCAATAAGCAGACCTCCAGTAGAAACCGGTGAATATGCACTGAATACCGAACACTGAGTACACAAGTTATTCACAATTAATTCGTTCACTTGCCGTTAATCGTTTAGCAACACACAAAACATACGATTCTGATAAATTTCTTCCAATTTAATACGGAAAAGTTGCCATTGCTATGTATCTATTTTAATAATATCACGAAAAACATTAATCCCATCTGCGTAAATATGTTAATCGTACTGATTTTAAAAAAGAAAAAAATATAAACAAGTTAACGCTCTCCACTACCAGTGACGTTTATATAAGGTCTGGCCCACTAACCACAACAGTATCAGTTAAATGAGCTAAATTAGCTCATGACACTAATACCACTGCAATCCTTGCGTACGCTACACAAAAGCTCGGGAAGTGCTACGTCATACTATTTATTTTGATTCCTTCGCTCTGTGATTGTTTATTGTATGCGCTATAAAACTTAATTTTTCAACCAATTCGAGTCTACCGATTATGACAAAGTGGCTCTATTTAATTGTCAAGTCGAAGCGCTTGAAAGCTTGTGTGGAAAAAAATCAATTACCTCAGTTAAATTCACTATAAATGATCCATGTTATCGGGAGGAAATGCTTCTGCTCAATAAATGGCATTCTATCATAATTATTTCCACAATTCAGCATTTATAATAAACGTTTGAACGGCCGAACGATTTCTTGAATCTGTACCTATGTCCGCCAATAGAAAGTTCAATAGTATTAACAATATTTGTTTGACTAATTTACGTGAGTCTTCCGGAAGGAAAACAGCTATAATGAGATATCTTTTGTTGTTCTAGGTCACCAAAACTACCCTTGAGTTCAGAAGTTAGGATCAACAGTCGTAACACAATTTGCTTTATAACCCATGAAGGGTGACGATATGCATTCAATCACATTCAGTGAATCTTCTGCAAAGTCACCAGTCATTATCAGATTATCTTGATGTTCAAGTTCATAAAAACTGACTTGAGCTGAAACCTCAAGATGTACAGAAGCAACCGTAGCCTTTTGGGCTATACAAAACTACGATAACTATTCAAACATATCCAATGAATATTCTGAAACGTCCACAGACATCATAGGATAACCTTATTAATTTTTGGTCAGTCAAAACATAAGGTCTACAATTGTAACAGTACCCGGATAAAAATAACCATACAATTACAATAAAATAATATAAAGTAACATTTAAATCTATTGCCGATCATGAATCTTATTGTTCATGTATTAGATAAATTTAAAATGAATATTGTCATTATAATAGATCTACTATTCACCCTATATGCTAGAATTTTCAACAAATGTGAAACAATAAAATCAATAGTAATTGACTCAAATTTGTTCGGAGAAAAACGATTTTTTCTATAGTTAAGATACATAACAACCCCCTGATTCTATTGTCGATGTCGCAATTTACATTAGATTCTATTGTGGAAACAATAACTTTTATTGTCATCTTATCGTCATGAACAATATATTCAATTTTACATACAATTGATTGTATCGTATGGTTACAATACATTGAATTGTAAATCTATGAGAATTTTTTTTACGGGTAGCTTAATAGGCTATTCAAAGTTAAGTAAGTTTGCTTGTATGTTTGTATATTTGTATATTCGTCTTTGATTCAATCGTACTGACTCAATTTTAACCTACAATCTTAATCATAGATTTAAAACAATTCTTAGACTGAATAAAACCAAATAAATCATATGGCATGGAAATCTCAAGATTATCTCATAATGTTTGTTGTTCTTCCAGGGCATTCACTGAATACGTTTGAATATATATCTTCCAACATTTTAAAGCGGATAAAGCTACTGTTACAACTGTAGTTCTTAAGTTCAAAACTCCAGGACAGTTTGGACGACCTAGCACATCTCAAAACAATATATCCTACTTTATTCAATCATTTCTATGATATTGAGCACCAATGTATTCAGAAGAAACCAAACTGCTTGTACAATAACGATTGGAAAATTTTAGGCCTGCAGGCTTTAGTTCAAAGAATATTACGTTGCACAATCTGAATGGCTAACATTTAGTTGCGTAGTCCTACGTCATCATTCCGAACAAGCCAATGGGGCTGTACCTTGTAGTTTTTAAGTTCTCTTGAGGTTTCTCTTTACGATTGTCCAATATTTTTCAATTGGGCGCAGTTCCCGCGAGTTTCGCGGATTTTTCTCCTTGGGTACGATTTGCAAACTATTGGAGGTATATAATTCCTGAGCCATTTTTCCATAGTGGCAAAAAAGCCCGACTATGTTTCATCAAGAAACGCAATAAGAGTTTTTGCAAGCATTCCGTTACATAAATATTTTAGTTGACAGTGCCAGTTGCCACGAAACTTTCGGGAACTTTGACATTTTTTTTTGCTTGAACTTATCTTGAACCTTTCCTTTTCCGGTTGCCGTATAAAACTCTTGACTCGTGTACAACTTACTCGCTCTTCCTTTGGCTGTTGTATTTTGCTTATCATCTCCAGTTGGTGTCACTGTAACCTTATATGTTGACAGTCCGGCTCGTTCTATTTTTTGCTCTTTGCAATGTTGTGTGCGACTTTCCCAATTTGATGGAATGGTTGGGATTGCGTTTGAAAATGCTGACCACTTTGCTTCTGGTCGCTGCGGCTTCCTGGTTTTGGTTTCCTCCTGATCCCGGCATCCTGGCAGTCATCAGACGTTCTCCGAACACTTTTATTACATTCATCATGGCAATATAAAGTGATTTTGCCAAGTCGGCGTGGGAATAATTTGGGTTTTGCTTATGTGCATGCAAAATTTTGATACGCTGCTCTTCTTGCTTCGACGCCATTTTGACAACTGAAAACGAAATGGCAAAAACAAAATAAAGTTAACATTCCGTACGCATACACTTACAAAATGAGGGGTGTTCAATATTTTTAAACTACGTAATATTTGAGTCGACCAAGTTTTGACAGTTCCATCCTTTGCTGGCAGATAGTCTGTACAGTATTGGTATACCAGGATTTTTTAAATCTGTTTTTATTGTATATTTTACTGTCAGAAAAACGAATGACTAAGCTACATGAGCATACCTCAATGCTCGTGTCTAAGTCCATCCCTTTATATTTTTTTATGTTGAAGATATTAATAACTACATGGAAAATAGATGCACGCCAAGACAGCTTGCAGACGATGCTGTGATCTCCTTTAGAGGTCCACGTGCTGAAATCTTGCAAAGACCTTTGCGAAATTTGGCCAGAAATTTGGGGATCGAGTTTTCACCGCAAAAAAAACGAATTATTAGTGTTTACTAGAAAGCGGTTCCCAGTCCAACTGTGGTTTTAACCTTCAAATACCTTGGAGTCACTTGGAGTATTTACATTGCGTATTAATACCAGAACCGGCCAACAAAGGATCAATTTTCGGGGTTTTTTTTTCAGTAGGGCGAATCTAACATTGAGAGATTCTCTCCGGTCTCACTCTCTTTCATTCATTACAGCGCCGTTATAAAACTTTCGAGAGATCCTTTAGTACAGATCGGAACGCAACAGTGCTGGCTAGTATACTTTACAAATAGTAGAATGAAAAACGTAAAAGTTAATGGAAGTTGAATGAAAGAGAAACTAACCAAACAGAATCTCTCAATGTTAGATTCGCCCTAATGAAAAAAAAAACCCTTGAATTTTCTAAGATCAATTTCCGGAACATGGTGGGGTACTCTCCCAGACCTTATTAAACTCTATAAAACAACTATTCTTTCAGGTCTCGAATATGGCTCTTTTAGATTCCTCTCGGTAGGGAATGTGGCTTTAATTGGAACGCATTCAATATCATTGTTTACGTATTGCCCTCGGCTGCATGCATACAACGCACAAAACACAGGAGAAGGAGCTCTCATAATAGAATACTGCTCAAGTGTGGAATCAGTAACAACTTTGTGATTGAAAACTTCGAAGAAATGCTCGAAATGAGTACCCACTCTAAATTATTGCGACTCTTTATAACCCATATGTCATCCGGTATTAGTCTGCCATGCTATAATTTTTCTAGTGTACGCTTCACTCATCAGAATAGAAATCGCCAGACTCAACATGACACGCCACTGGGACATAGTAAAATCATAGACTAACTCTAAGACCAGTTGGTCCCGAACAAATACGATTCTTTTCTTGACTCAGCCAGTACTAGCACAACGGTCCCAAGCTCGGTCCCAAGCTTAATAATGCGCCCCTAATAATGAACTCACACGAACACACTCTCAAATATTCTGTCAAAATAACTCAGCAAATCAAAACAAAGGCGCAAATACGTATAGCAAGGTGCTGACTTCAAGGTGTACTTCGGACCAAGGGGTACTACAACAGTGAACCAATTTCAAATCGCTAGTTGCATATTGATTGTTGGTAAAATCTTTGTAAATGTCATGTTTTGTAAACTGAAGAACCCAACTATAATTTGTTCATTTTTTTATTATTTAAATGTTCGTTTTTCAACTCTAGGTGATCTTTTCCGATAAAAAGAAATTCAATCTAGATGGTCCCGATGCATTTACCAACAATCAATATGCAACTAGCGATTTGAAATTGGTTCACTGTTGTAGAACCCCTTGGTCCGAAGTACACCTTGAAGTCAGCACCTTGCTATACGTATTTGCGCCTTTGTTTTGATTTGCTGTGTTATTTTGACAGAATATTTGAGAATGTGTGCGTGTGAGTTCATTATTAAGGGCGCATTATTAAGCTTGGGACCGAGCTTGGGACCGATGTGCTATTACTGACTGAGCCAAGAAAAGAATCGTATTTGTATGGGACCTACTGGTCTTAGAGTTATTCTATGGATTTTCTGACTATTGGCGAGATCTACGGAAGGAACCAGAGTACTTCTCCAGACGTAATTTCGGAGGAAGATCTCTACTGGTTTGGCTTAGATTTCATGCTATTAAAGCTTGGAAAGCTTAATTTGGCATTCACATCTTGTAAGATGAACTCGACGGACTATATTGAAGTTCTGAACAGCTTCTTAGCTCCGTTTAAAGCTAAGGCCGTCGCAAAAAAAAAAAATCGTGTGTCAACAAGATAATGCCAGCATTCACACCAGTTCGGCACAAAACCCTGGATTAACGGCTGAAAAATTGGTTGGCCTGCCCGTACTTCGGATCTAAATCCAATGGAAAACATCTGGGAACTATTGTTCGACGGATCTACGCTAACAAAAAGCAATACAACCGAACTTCAAGTGGCAATTTCAGAAGCGTGGGAGAATTTTGAAATGTAAATTTTCAAGAACTTGGTTGGAAGTAAACTCAAAAAGATTTTCCAGGTAATCGAGCGTGCTGGAGCACAAACTGATAATTAAAATGCAGAAAGTATTCAAAAAAATGAATATTTTGAGATGTATCCATTAAGAAACATAAGTGCGGCTACTTAATTTCATAAATTTGAATCAATAAGGGATTTTTTATTGCAAATTTTCATTTCAGGTTTGAATTTCATTCTTAAACAAATCCATTTTAAAAATATTACAAGGAGAAATGAAGTTTTATACCCGGTTTGCAAGTTACACCATAAACGTGTGTGCGGCAATAGAAACTATCCGCAGTGTATTACCTTCGCGACTTTTATTTCACATATAAAGTATGTTAAAAAAGTATAGTCGTTTGCATAAAGTCGTTTAGCATAAAGTCGTTCGGAATAACAATAACTTGAGCTAAGTGGTCATGTTGCATAACACTCTTGAAAGAACATAAAATCCGAGTGGTAATTTGGCATAGTGTCATTGGCATAATAACCGATTGTTACAGCGAGTAGTCCATATGATGAACTCATTTGGCATAAAGTCATATAGCATAAAGTTTATTTCATATGAACATGAAAATTAAACTGTTCTGGCATAAAAGTAATGCAGAATTAAACTCCCAGACCCGGTGACCTAGGCCGTAGTGGAGTGATAACTGGTCGCCACGCTGGGCAGGGTGGGAAAAGACTTGGAAAATATCACAAGTCCCGGACCCGATGATCCATGCCCAAGTCACACCCCAGTCCGTTCAAGTCATGCCAAATTATAATCATGCCAACTGAACCTGAAGCAGCTTTCATTTTCCGATATTTACGCCAATATTTTTCGCCAAATCGACACTATGACGAATGACCATCCAATATCTTATTCCACATGACTTTATACTAAACGGCCTTTTGTCATATGGGGTAGCCCTAATGACAGGTAAATCTGCAGCCTTTGCACGAATACGTGCAACTAGAAGCGGAAAAGAGTATGCTTAGACGGTTGAAAACTTTCATGTCTGGTGACTTAGTCGGTCACCTGAGCATTTCAGCACAAAGCTTTCAAAATGGGCCAGTGATGTATATGAATGGAGACTGGATGAAACCTGTGGAAAACCATGACATTCCTTACAACATATGTGAAACGTCACGTATAGATTGGGAAGTCGGAGGTCCCACTGTTCGTCATGGCTCCATAAAATTCTTCACAGATGGCTCAAAAATTGGAACAAAAACGGGAGCAGGAATCTTCGGCCCTGGGGTAGAAATCTCAGTGGCGATGGGAAACTATCCAACGGGTTTTCCAAGCGGAGATCTTTGCTATAAGGAGTGTATCGAAAAGTAGTTATAAACATTCGATGCGTTATTACGCATAAACTACTGTATATATTTTTAGCGTGTAAGCGCCATTTGCTTTGTTTACATGTCAAAAATGATTATTCGGTTCATTCATTTCCGTTGATAAAGTTGTATTCAAAATGTCGCGAATTGAATTTGAGACTAAAAAGAAAATTCTGCACACTTGGTGCACCGAAAAGGGTGTTACTTACAACCAGATTGCGAAAAGAGTAAATGTTCACCCGGCAAGTGTAAAACGCATCATCGAAAAGTTTGGTAAGGAGTGCTCCCTCAAGGATTTACCAAGAAGTGGCCGGAAACCCGGCTCCAGCAACCCCGATTTGGACCAAAAAGTTGTGGATTATATTCAACGGAACAAATCTGCCTCTACTCGCGATCTAGCCAAGAAGTTCAGGACCAGCATCGGAATGATTCAACGAATCAAGCGCAGGAATGACTTGAAGACGTACAAAAAGCAGAAAGTGCCCAAACAAACTCCGGAACAAAAGTCTCGTGCCAAAACCAGGGCTCGAAAGCTGTACAGCTGCATTTTGGACAATGTCGACCAGTGCATTTTGATGGATGACGAAACATACGTTAAAGAAGATTCAAGAACGCTACCGGGGCCGCAGTTTTATACTAAATCTGTTGGGGAACGTGCTGCCAACCGCAGATACGACTGTTGTGATGGAGAAATTCGGTCAGAAGGTGCTCATTTGGCAAGCTATTTGCACATGTGGCTTTGCGTTCTTCAATTTTCTATACAAAAGGAACTATAAATGCTGAGATTTATCAAAAGGAATGTTTGAAGAACAGGTTGCTACCATTGTATAGAAAGCACCAGTCCCTCCTCTCTTCTGGCCAGATTTGGCATCGGCACATTACGCCAAATCCACTCTACAGTGGCTGACGGAGAATAACATCAAGTTCGTAGAAAAAGACATCAACCCACCAAACTGTCCCCAGTTGCGACCGATCGAACGCTATTGGGCAATAGTCAAGCGTATATTTAAGAAGGATGGTACAGTGTCCCAAAACATGACCGATTTTAAGAAAAAATTGGGCAGCGGCATCCAGGAAGTGCACAAAGGTCACTGTGCAGAATTTGATGGCAGGTGTCAAATCAAAGGTACGGGCATTCTACATGAAATGAACATGATGACTAGTTTTTCCGTTTGGATCTTTTGTAAACATGTTAAGCTATAATAAACTGAAATAGTATGTTAATTTTAACCATGTTTTCATGCCTATTTTATTATTTGGAAGTTTATAACTACTTTTCGATACACTCCTTAATAAAATGTGTTAACGTCTGAAGAGAAAATATAGATATGCAAATATTTGTATTTTTACAGACAGCCAAGCGGCACTCAAAGCGTTAAGTAATTATAAATGTACACCCAAACTTGTCTGGGAATGAATTCTTTCATTGCGAAAGGTGTGCCAAGAGAACTCGGTAAATTTATTCTGGGTTCCGGGACACTGTGGCATTGAAGGCAATGAAAGGGCAGACGCGCTTGCTAAACAAGGTTCAAATGTACAGTTTATTTGCCCAGAACCATTCTGCGGTGTATCATACTGTGCCATAAAAATGGAATTAAAACCTTGGGAAGAGCAAATGTTACAATTAGTAAAAAGTAATAAGAGAGTTCTTTTTACCTATATTGGCCTAGTAACCGGACATTGCTCGAGTAGATATCATTTGAAAAACATTGGCCAGATTCAGAATGATATCTGTCGTTTCTGTAACATGGAACGTGAAACCTCGCAGTTGTGATGCTTTCGTACAAGAGCAGACCTTAATTTCTGTACAGAGGCTATATGCGACCTAAAGAACTGCAAATTCTGGGAAGGTGGTGGGTTTTATAAACTCAATTTTGCCTGACTGGGAGACGCGTCTTAGGCTGCTCACTTGACAAATGGTGATCTAGCTTTACGATGCGAATTAGAATAGTAAACAGAGGTATACCACAACTCAGTGGACGGTTCTGTCCCAACAAAAAAACAGGTTCTATTACATTAATTTTGATTATTTTTTCCGATACCCACGCAATATTATTAATTTCCACCTAAGGTATGCGCACAGCAAAATCTATCCTTTAGTTATAATTTAAAATTGATAATAGCGAGGGATAAGTTCACAACACATGCAAAAAAAAAATATTCTGGCTTGTTATATCCAAATGATCGAACTTTTAGTTTAATTCCTTCCATTTGCACATGGGCCATCGAACACTTGATTGGAATCTTTTTCCCATTTGTTAGCAAATTTTTCTCATTGTTGGCATTTCCTTTCGATTTTCCAAGATATCACTTTACGTTTGCCCAATATCTTACGATTGGTCGAAGTTCTTGGGTGTTTGGAGGATTGCAGTGCTTTGGCACCATGTTGAATTTGTTTTCCGCAATTTTTCCATAGTGACAAGACGCCAAATCAAGCCAAAACAACACAGAACATGTGTGTTTTTGAATGAAAGGTAGTAGCCGTATCTTTAGGTACCCTTCGGCTTGCACTAGCTGATCTATCGTTACTGTAGTAATGAATAATTTGCTCTGCAATCAACAACTACACGGCCAGCCGTTTCAACTCAGTTTTGACTCACTTTCGTCAGAAGTGGAGTCACTCAAATTCGAGTAAATGTTACTGGCATACAAGTCGACAAATCCAAAACATAGACTCAAATCAGCCGGCGTCGGTGGTGTAGTGGTAAGCGTGACTGCTACTGGCACCCCAGTGGGTCTGGGTTCAATCCCAGTCGACGTCGGTGGTTTTTCTGAGGCGAAAAAATCTTGGTCACGTCTTCCTTCGGAAGGGAAGTAAAGCCGTTGGTCCCGGTTCATAGTCATGAGTCGTTAGGTAGGGTCCAGGTGGTGGAGTCGTCTCCTTGGCGTCGGTGATTGTCACCATGTGAGGAAATAGGCCGACGGAAAATAAATAAGTAAAAAATAGACTCAAATCAGATGGATGTTTTTGATTTGTGGACTTGTCAATGCCAGTAACATTTACTCAAATTTGAGTGACTCCACTTTTGACGAAAGTGAGTCAAAAACGATTCAAAACTGAGTTGAAACAGCTGGTCGTGTACATATAAGTTGCCACACCGTATGCTTTTGACGAACTTCGGCAACTTTTTAGCCTTAGAGTTATTGTCCATGTTGCGTTGTAATGCTTTGTGAAACTCAAGACCAGGAAGGTGCTTGAAGTTTGCTTTGCAACAAACAAATATCTTTGGGTTCCAGATGGACGTCACAATGTTCGGTCTCCTCGGATGAAACACCATCGTCGCAATCAGTCCGGCTTCCAATGCATCTCCGATCCAACACAGCTTCTCAAACGGCAGCCTGGTTGTAGTAGAGCCATAACCAAAACAAAGGTTAATACACACACTTCGCACAGTCACCTCCGGTTCAATGTTGATTTCAATATTTTGTGTCGAATACTGAACAAAATGTTTGTTTTCTGGAAATCAACGCAGCAGAAGAAAGACACGTCAAGCCAAAAGCGCGGCTTGCTGGGATCCTCGAAAACTCTCCTCCATTCGTCTATTATACGAAAGTTTCTTCGAAAACTGACTGGCAATGCAGCTTGATGCAGCTGAAGTTTGAATGGTATCGTTCAATAAGTTCTGTTACTGATTAATCTGATCCATTGGCTGGCTCGTTTAGATCTAATGGCTGGCCCACAATTGCGTGAGTTTGACAGTTTTTCCATAGATTAGAGAGACTAATATTTTTTGTTTTGATCTGATCGGCTTTGGACCTAGGGGTGTCTCACTGATATCGAGCGCAGCAAATTTGAATCAGACTGCATCACACCAAAGTGAATAATCTCGATTTCCTCGATTTGCAATTTTCGATCGATTTAGTAGCACGGTCAATTTCATTGTTTTGTTTATCTGCTCGCAACGAAACGGCAATTACGCGATAATGTTGCAGCGGCTGGGAATATCTGTGGACGAACAACAATTCTTCGATGGGACAAACCTCCGAAATAATGAATTCGAGTTTGTCAGCATCCGGACCACTTTCGATTAGATGGACGATTTACAAACAGGAACATTAAACCAACCAGCCACAGTTGTCCAACTAGATATGGCGGAAAAAAATTCTGATCCTGAGTGAGATGCGTCTCATAGTGACGACACTGAAGTTTCAAGCGCAAACCCAACTGAAACCCGAAATTCTGCATTCGTATTTGTGACTACAAGAATCGAGCTCGTCGATAATTACTTACAGAATTGATTTCCGAACCTGATTTAGATTCGACTCATAGCGACGAATTTATATTTTCATGCAGGACGGAATTCGAAGCGGAAGAAGTATTTCCTGAAACAGTTTCCATTAACTTTCATCTCGATATCCGAGTGCAACTACCTGCTCGAAAGGTTTCTTTAGCTTCCCGATTATTCCTTAATTTCAGTGGCACTTTAAAACTTAAAAGCGTAACCAGTACTTTCAAGCACACATTTGCGGTAATGGACGATGATGGAAAAATCTACAACATAAAAATTGAGATGCTTATATGGTTGGTTACTGTTGGGAAACGTCAACGTCTGACGTTGCTGAAAACCGAGTCGTTGCTAAGCACGACTACTGCGTCGCATGTTCTGTGCAGTAATGTGCAACGAATTGAGGTTGATGCAGTAACTTCGAATAATTCGAGTAAGCTTTATTAAATATTAAATTTGATCGAATGCATGTGAGACGCCCCTTGCTTTGGATCAAATTATCCTTCGGCATGCCCTCTGTGTTAAAACAAGTTCATTTTGAGTGCTCTGTTTGAGCGTTATTTGTGCTGAAGTTGGATTAAATTGTAATGTATACAAACTCTTAGGGCATCTCCAGGAGTGTATGGTCGTTACAAAATAGAACTGGATTTATAACACAGGCAACTTCAGCAAGGCGTTCTAGTTGGATAATTTCGAACAGTTTCATGTTAAAATTTAAAACTGGAATACTACGCTGTTCTATTTTTGTTCAAATTTGAAACGCGTTTCATCCAAGTTATATATTTTTTGTCATTGTGATAGTGTCTACACGCTAAGATAAGATTACCGAAAATAAGGTTTTCATTTTACCCAAAATTAGGTTTTGGTAGCAAAACCTAAAGTATCGGTATAATTGGGGCCTTGCACGTCCTAACGACACCTAGGCGGCGCTCATGTACATGTGATGATGGAATCTTAATTAATGTCAAAAGGCGATGAGTTTCGTAAACATTCTGTGTAAAATTACTATTTGCCACAAAAATAAGCGTATCAGAGGAAAAAATAAGCTGGATAACAGTTGAAAACAGTTTTTGCATCGTAATGCTAATTATTGTAGGGAACAATATGGAATGTACAAATTACATGTCCGGCATAAAAAACGCAGCTCCTTTCTAGGATAGATCAAACGGAATCCGCTGCGCAATCCAATATGTCCACTACGAGGATGCTGGCTCCGACTTTCTCCCACTTATCAGCTGAAACAAAACAAAACAATCACCCCTCACATATACTGGCGATATTTTTAAGTAACATTTTTAGGGACACTTTTTACAAAATCCCAAAAAACAATGTATTGTACTGAAAGCAAATTTTTTTTCCTGTCTGTGAATGTCATTTTTTTTCTCTTGAAATGATTTTAAACTCCGAAAATTCATGTTAGTGTTTGTAAACTGTTAAAACTGCTACGAGAATTCTAGCCAATTTGAGAATCATCATCGTTACACAAGTTTGTTTTTCCACACACAGAGTTCGCATTTACTGCAATAGTTTAACTGCAAGACGCCAATTTACCGAAACAAAACGTTTGATTTTATTTACTTTTTCAGTAAAGTGGATTTACAGATTTTACACGCAAAAAAAATTCCGTGATAACAAACATATTCCAGGTAAACTTAAACATAAACTTGGTTTATTCTGGCCGCAAACATAAACTTGCTTTATTTCAAACATATTCTATGTTTAAAACCAAGTGACATTCAAATCAAATTCACTGGTGATAAATTCGTACCATTCGTCAGTCATTTTGAATGTCTTTTCCTACCCAAGTAACCACGAGGCTGTAATAGCATGCATATACAGGGTGTTCGGTTCCTTAATGCAAATATTTTTAAGGGCGATAGAAGATCATATTTGAAGAAAAAAATGTTCTACGCATATGATCAAATCTCAAAAACCACGAAGTTATTAAACTTTTTCTGTTTTGGTCTATGCTTGCCAGAAATTGGCTCTAACTCTAAAACCATGCCATCAAACAAAAAACTGTTACCTTTATCGGATAGTTTGTAAATTTCAACTTAAAAGCGTCCTTTTACTTTCTGTGAGTTGCATTTAGACACATTTCAGTGGATAAACGAATCTAAAACTTTTGTTTTTCTGCGGATTTTCCTTATTATTTCAAAAAATACGTAATAAAGTTTATTGTTTTGTCTAACCAAAAGATGCCTCCTCAAACCGCTCTACAACTCTCTTTTTGACACCAACTTTCTATCTTGTTTAGTTTTGTCGCAAATTTGTACTAAACACATCTGGTTGGGTCGTTAATCAACGGTTGCGTAAACACGAATTCAACCCACCGTGCGTTGCTGTTGACGTCTGTTTGCAGCGCGCATAGCACACTTGATCGCCACGTGGAGTGACGGTATGAAAGAAGAAAAAATCTAAACAGAAATTTACAGCTGGCAGAAAACAAACATGTATTCTCCAGAAGAGCTGGCGGATATTCATCTCTGTTACGGTTTTGCCAACTGTGTGGCAACGAGAGCCCAACAAGAATATGGACGCAGATTTCCCAACCGTCGACTGCCAAACGCAAGTATGTAAAAATAATACAAGTGTGTAAGATGTTTAGTTTGTAAACATTACTGTTGAGACAGGAACCTTCACGTCTACACACCGTCGGTTCCGGAATGGAACGTTATTTTGGACTGCAACTCAAGCCGACCAGCCCCGCCGATCGCTGACGCCGGCCATGGAGGAGAGAATTTTAAGAACTGTGAGAAACGATCCCAAAACCAGTACAAAGGCGAGTTGCAGCTCAGTTACCGGTCTCTCACTGGAGCGTATGGAACGTTTTAAACAAAGAGAATATGCATCCGTTTCATACGCTGCAAGTTCAGGAGCTTCTGGAAAGAGATAAACCACTCCGGCTTGAGTTCAGCAGGATTATGACAGCGAAAAGGGATGAGGATGCATTTTTCTCGAAAAGCATCCTTTGGACGGACGAGTACGCCCTTACCGTGCAGGATACTTCATCATTCGCAACGACCACACGTGGGCAATTGAAACCCAAGAGTGGTCAAAGAAACAAGAACACGGTACCGGTTTTCCGTTAATGTATGGGCCGGTATAATTGACCGACAGCTCATCGGGCCGTACATTATCGAAGGTTCGCTAAACAGTGTGAAGTATTTGGAATTTTTAGAGAACGAGCTTCCAATCTTGCTGGAGGATGTCCCACTTGCCGTGAGACGGAGCTTGGTGTTTCAACAGGACGGAGCCCCACCTCATTCCACAAATGCGGTAAGACATTTTCTGAACGCCAACTATCGGGAACCGTGGATTGACGGAATGGGCCGATTCCCTGGCCCCCAAGGAGTCCGGATTTGACTCCATGGACTTCTTTTTATGGGGGTGCATGAAGGAAGAGGTGTATTCGGCGACAATCAATACTTGCGAACAGCTAATTGACCGAATTTTTATTGCTGCCCGAAAGATACAAGAGAAAATGAATAATATTAACCTTGTGGAAGAGACCGGAAGGAGGATCATGTACTGCATCCAAGAAAATGGAGGACACATTGAGCAACTATTGAAATAAATTTATGAAAGAAACGAAGATCAGTGTTTTAATTTGAATAATCATTGGAAAATACCTAATTAGTTCAATGAACAAGTTCAATGTACAATGGTATCGAGAAAAAAGGACATTTTCAATTTTCATCATGCGTTCAATTGAACCGTCCGCAGCATTGTTTTTTTTTGTCACACTTTTCATACCGTCACTCCACGTGGCGATCAAGTATGCTATACGCGCTGCAAACAGACGTCAACAGCAACGCACGGTGGGTTGAATTCGTGTTTTACGCAACCGTTGATTAACGACCCAACCAGATGTGTTAGTACAAATTTGCGACAAAACCAAACAAGATAGAAAGTTGGTGTCAAAAAGAGAGTTGTAGAGCGGTTTGAGAGGCATCTTTTGGTTAGACAAAACAATAAACTTTATTACGTATTTTTTGAAATAATAAGGGAAAATCCGCAGAAAAACAAAAGTTTTAGATTCGTTTATCCCTGAAATGTGTCTAAATGCAATCTTACAGAAAGTAAAAGGACGCTTTTAAGTTGGAAATTTACAAAACTATCCGATAAAGGTAACAGTTTTTTGTTTGATGGCATGGTTTTAGAGTTAGAGCCAATTTCTGGCAAGCATAGACCAAAACAGAAAAAGTTTAATAACTTCGTGGTTTTTGAGATTTGATCATATGCGTAGAACATTTTTTTTCTTCAAATATGATCTTCTATCGCCCCTTAAAATATTTGCACTAAGGAACCGAACACCCTGTATAGGGCATATGTATTACGTCTAGTGCATCATTGAAGTTGGATTAAAGCTGAAAAGTACCCCACTAAGCTCGAAGTAATGCTATATCTTTTGTAATGCCATAAGACATTGCTAAAGTAGCATTATTGCACTGGTAATGCATCACTACATTCTTAAGCTAATTTAACGCTTCATTACTTGACAACTGTTGAATTGATGCGATCCCGCATTACCGATGTTGATTTTTGGTTGAATAAGTGCAATCATATAATGCTTGTGGTTACTTGGGTATTTCGTGACAAATCAAAATATATTTATTGTCAATTATACACACCCATTCAAGTCTTTAGGTTTAGAACAATATTTGGAACTGCTGCTGAAGAGAGGGTAGGTTTGTTATATATTTCCCCAAGAGAAAAATTTATAACTGACATATGAAATTAATCTAGAACTACAACACTCCTGGAGATGCTCTAAGACTATTGGCGATTTTACAGTCTTCGCTTAACCATTTTTATGCCCAAAAATGTAAACCCACAAGATTAGAGAACACAACAGTTTCATAATCAGTTCCAAACAAGCACCCGTACCCCTCAAAATGTTGCGTCGTTCGCGTCAATAAATGCACCATCTTTCAAAATAAATAAAAATAAAAATAAATCAAAATAAATAAATAACGCACACTAATACATCAACTCACATCTCAGTAAGAAGGAAAGCGCAAGTAAAAAATGAATCCATTCAAGAAAAAGACAATGGAAGAAGCAACTGTCCTTCGTTGCCTTCCGTTCACCATTACTCTGCTCTACTCGAATGAATTATAAGACGCACGAATATACTCGTTTATTCTTTAAATTCATGCACTTTATAAGTAGGTTGCATTTTATTTTATGGATCAGTTATTTTTTTTATTCTGTGTGCATAAAAATTGTCACGCTGGTCAAACGCCCGCGACCCCCCTAGAAGGTCCTCGCGATCCCCCTGGGGGTCGCGGACCACTGGTAGGGAAGTCCTGGTGTATATTTTGTATCGAATACTGAACAAAATGTTTGTTTTCTGAAATCAACGGATCAAAAGAAAAACACAAACCAAAAGCGCGGCTTGCTGGGATCCTCGAAAACTCTCCTCCTTTCGTCTATTATAAGAAAGTTTCTTCGAAAACTGACTGAAGTTTGAACAGAATCATTTGATAAGTTCTGTTTCTGTTTAATCTGATCCAATGACTGGCTCGTTTTGATCTAATGGCTGTAAATTATCCATCAGCATGCCCTCTATGGTAAAAAAAGCTCATTTTGAGTGCTCTGTTTGAGCTTTATTTGTGCTGAAGTTGGATTAAATTGTAATGTATACAAACTCTTATATCAAGACCATTGGCGATTTTACAGTCGTGACGTCTTCGCTAAACCATATTGCTGCCCAAAAAATTTAAACCCACAAGATTAGAGAACACAACAGTTTCATAATCAGTTCCAAACAAGCACCCGTACCCCTCAAAATGTTGCGCCGTTCGCGTCAATAAATACACCATCTTTCAATCAGGATCAATCCAGACCAACTGACGCCGGCCTTCGTTGCCACTTTCCAAACACTGATCCCCGGAACGTATAAAATACAACACCGGAAAGAGCAATAAAAACGGATTATCTTTCTTCGCCTGAGTGTGTCTCCACTCCAGTTTCTCTCTCTCTCTCTCTCTCCCTTTGACTAGTTCAAAGATACCACAATTTCGGCTTGCTTAGAAAACACCCACTCGACGACTACGATGACCTATTCAACCGGAGAATCCGAGTGGATCAACTACCTCCACCCCTTTGGAACTAGCACCGGCGACCGGCCAACGCAACGTGCCGATTGGCTCAACGAAACTCAATTTTCAGTAAATCCCCATAATCGTATTGTGTGATACCGAAAAAAAATATATATAAGCCCGCGGAGCATTAAACCGAAATCGAAAACACTCCCAAACGCAGCAACATCACCGGAAAGATATCTAATTTCTCGTTTTTCTTCTTCTTCTTCTTGCTCTCCCACAGGACGCAGCAACGGCCGCCGGACGGACGTCGGCCAGCAGGATCATCAACCTTTTTGCGGCCAGTCGTGGGGAAGTATGAGAAGGCTTGCAGCGCTTCCCACGACAGCAACAACATCCATTAAATCATCGTCCCGGCGGAGTGAGGCCCGTCGTTGAACACCCACACAAACACACACACACACCTTCGCGGCACCTGCCCACGGAGAGCAAAGAATAGCGATATATAATATATAAATAGAGGGAAGAAGACTTGCACGTGTACGCGCGAAGTGGTTCGTGACTGTTTGGCGAGCTTCGTAATTCCAACTCCAACAAGTGGAACGTGATAAAAGTGTTTAGCGGCTTGTCGGCGCGGGAGTGATTTTTGGAGGGTGGTCTAGTTTAGTATTTCGAAGGCAAAATTCTCGCGGGTCTAGTGAACGAGATGGCTGCCCAGCCAGCGTGTACCCGGTTTTCGGACAACTACGAAATCAAGGAGGAACTGGGCAAGGGTGCGTTCTCGATTGTGAAACGATGCGTACAGAAATCGACGGGATTCGAGTTTGCGGCGAAGATTATCAACACAAAGAAACTAACGTCACGGGATTTTCAAAAGTTGGAACGAGAGGCCCGGATATGCCGCAAGTTGCAGCATCCGAACATTGTCCGGCTGCACGACAGTATTCAGGAGGAAAACTACCACTATCTAGTGTTCGATTTGGTGACCGGTGGTGAACTGTTTGAGGATATCGTTGCCCGGGAGTTTTACTCAGAAGCGGACGCGTCACATTGTATACAGCAGATCTTGGAGTCGGTCAATCACTGCCATCAGAATGGGGTCGTGCATCGAGATCTGAAGCCGGAGAATCTACTGCTAGCTAGTAAGGCCAAAGGTGCAGCTGTGAAGTTGGCCGATTTTGGTCTAGCGATTGAAGTCCAGGGGGATCAGCAGGCATGGTTCGGTTTTGCCGGAACGCCCGGTTACCTCTCGCCCGAGGTGCTGAAGAAGGAGCCATACGGGAAAGCGGTCGACATTTGGGCTTGCGGTGTTATCCTGTACATTCTGCTAGTTGGTTATCCTCCGTTCTGGGACGAAGATCAGCACCGATTGTACGTGCAGATCAAGGCCGGAACGTATGATTACCCGTCACCCGAGTGGGACACCGTAACGCCGGAAGCGAAAAACCTTATCAACCAAATGTTAACAGTTAACCCGTATAAGCGGATTACGGCAGCCGAAGCCCTAAAACACCCCTGGATCTGTCAACGCGAGCGCGTCGCATCGGTCGTGCACCGACAGGAGACCGTGGATTGCTTGAAGAAGTTCAACGCACGACGCAAGCTCAAAGGTGCTATCCTCACAACGATGCTTGCGACCCGGAACTTTTCCAGCAAGAGCATAATGGCCAAAAAGGGCGATGGTTCGCAGGTGAAAGAATCGACAGACTCCTCCTCGACCACGGTCGAGGACGATGATTGCAAGGCCCGCCGGCAGGAGATAATAAAAATCACCGAACAGTTGATCGAAGCCATCAACAACGGAGACTTTGAGACGTACACCAAAATCTGCGATCCGCATCTAACCTCGTTTGAGCCGGAAGCCCTGGGCAACCTTATCGAGGGAATGGACTTTCACAAGTTTAACTTTGAAAACGTGCTCGGCAAGAGCAACAAGGCGATCAACACGACGATCCTGAACCCGCACGTGCACATCTTCGGCGAGGACACGGCCTGCATCGCGTACGTCCGGCTAACACAGTACGTTGATAAGCAGGGTCACCCGCACACGGTGCAAACCGAGGAAACCCGGGTATGGCACAAAAAGGACAGCAAGTGGCAGAATGTGCACTTCCACGGCAGCCGCAACGGTAGCTTCAGCAATACTGCGACGCAGTATGACTTTGTAAATCACAAGTAAAGTACGGCCAAACGGCAACGGCGCCGGTCCCCGCCGAGCACCTGCGCCACCGCCTGAATCGATCGTCCGCGGGAAGAGAAAAGAACGTCGCGACGACCGATCGAGCACCGGTGGCGGGATGCCGCCAAATAGTGTATCTGTCGCCCCTTGACGCGGCGGATGATGAGAGAGAGAGAGATAGAGAGAGGATAAAAGTGAAACACTGGAATTCGATGGAGCAAAAAAAAAACCGTAGTTATTGAAAATAAGTCAAAATCTTTGAAGTAGATTTAAAACTCATCTAGGAGGTGAATCGTGCAGGCAATCGGGAATGAAAGGAAACACCGCAGTTTTATTTACTTTGAAAAAGATGAAACTGAAGAACACGCCGGAGATAATGCGATTGTTCGTTGTTAATGAGAGAGCAAACAATCCACACAAATACACACACCCACATAACAGTTAATAAATTAATGATATGTAAAGCAGAAGAATGTCATTGTAGAGGAGATGAAAACCAAAGCAAGTGTGAAACGAGAGGGTGGGAGAGGAAGGTGTTCCCGGGAGTGATTAGTGGGTTGGATTTCCGGATCTTCTCTTAAATTTGTCAAACAGATTTGTTTAAATCCAGTTCAGAGATCTGTAGAACTTCAGAGAAATTACTTCGAACATAACCAAAGAAATTCGGAAAAGTTTAGGGAACCTAAGATAGGCTTTGGCAATCGGTAGAACGTTCAAAGTTCCTCCAACAAATCAGCAACTTCATCAAATTCATAAGAGATGATCAGTCTCCCTTTGAGATTTTTAGATAATTTCAATGAACCTCAGATAGACCTTGGACTCGTGGTAATTTTGTGATTTTTTCTTCTAGAACTCTTCTGAGTGTCGAGCAATGCCGTTGGACAACTCCAGAAGCTCAGAAAGTACACTCTCAACGATGAGCGAACGCGAACCGACAGGAAATCTAACCCATTGTTTTTTTTTCGTATAAGTCGAAGGCTTTGGAAACCCACAGGGTACCTCAACTAATCATTGAAAGCACAGGTTCCTCAGCGAACCTGGTAAAGCTTTGGAAATTTTTAACAAATTCAGAGATCCCCAGAGAACTTCATGCCACGTTGGACTTTTCTGAGGTCGCATGAAGTTCTCTGGGGATCTCTAAGTTTTTTTAAGGTTTTCGAAGCTTCCCTTGAGGCACTTGAAATGTTTCGCAAGGTTTTTCGAACAATCCGTGTAACAACATAACCTGAAACTCCCACCCTCGCGCAGTAGAGTCCCGAAGAAATACGGAAAGTAGACCACTCGGAAAAATAACGATCGTTTTAAAACAACTCGCTCTCCCAATCGAGCAAAGCAAGCATATTTTCCAAGAAAAAAAAATGTATTGAATCAATTTTAAACACACTTTACAAACAGAAAACCATTTTTGTCGGCTAAAATCGATCTCTTAGAACAAACCGAAAAAAAAAATGTGAATGAAAGCAAGTTGCAATTTTTTTACGAAACTTACCTAAATATAAACAAAGCAAGCAAACAAAAAAAAACAATCCAAGTTTCACACAGTGACAGTTTTCGTATCTCTCCCGTTTTTTCCCAAACAAAGAAAATATTTCTTAAAGTTCTCTCTATAATTCATGTTTAACCAACCAAGTATTCAAAGCAAAAAAGATGAAAGCAAACAGAGCAAGCCAATCAATTGACGAGACAACTTCAAAACATGGGTACTTAAAACACAAATGCTAACATAAACAAAAAAAACAAAAGAAATGCTCTCTAGAACATAAAAAAAAACTAGTAAGGATAAAATCCAGTCTTAAGCGAAACAAAAACAACTACTAGGAGTAAAACAGAAACAAAATAAAAGAGAGACAAAAAGCAGAAACCATAGAAATCTATTTAAAAGAAAAACGCATAACTTATCGTTAGTGCTGTGCTACTTAAAACAGGAAAAGTCTAGAGAAAAAAAAAGAACAAAAACTGAAAGCGATTGCTGCCGTGTGAAAGAGCGAGAGACAGATACAGAGAGAGAGTGAGACAAGTGTCAGGAGAAACGTCAGCCTAAAAAAATCACCAGCTAGCACCACCAGGGGCACAGCAGCCATGAAATACATAATAACAGCCATACTACCGACTCACTGCGACACACAAACACACACACTCATACCGAGCGACACACAAACACACACGCGTGCAAAGCAAAAGACGAAAAGAAGTAAACATCGCATCTTAAACTACAACTACTACTATTACTACTTACTGACATCGTCGCCATATTAGATAGAAAACGTTTATAAATACTTAAAATGAAGGATAATATTGAAACAAACAACACACTATTTACGCGCATAATTGTAATATATGATTATCACCAAAAACAAAACAAAACAAAACAAAAAAATACGAAGATAAAGAAGAAGAAAAAAAACCTTAGAAAGAGACAGAAACGTACCGTAAGTGTAGGAAGTGTTCTCTCGTCGTCGGCTCTTTTTTCACAACTTTATTCAAACACACTCACGAACCAAATCAAATCATTGCATCGTCGTTCATACGCAATCACACCGCACTCACTTTGCATTCATTATTAAAACTTTAGAGTAGCTAATTCGGTCCTCGAGGCGTACTGTAGGGATATGAACGAACCAAAAACAAAGAAACCAAACTCTAGCAGAAGCTCGATTCTCTCGACCAACAAAATAGAAGAAACACTATTGTATTGTAGCATTGCGTACTATTACTACTAGTGAAGTATAAAGGACGGTTAGGATCGTATTTTTCAAAGCCCGGAACGAGAGCTGGGTCCGACCGGCGTGAAAGTTCCCACCTTCCCGTGTCAACAAAACCTTGGCATCGGAAGGTGCGAACGGATTTTTGGCTGTGTTCGACCGCCTCGCTCCAAATTTGTTTGACTCTGCGTCGGTTAAAAATTAGCTAAAATCAATCAAGATGAATCGAAGCGCATTTGAATTTGTAACCATTGTTGTGATCTCTTTGGAATCCCTCCCGATCCTTGCCCCTCTCCCTCTATATTAAGCGTGGTTGAACTGGCAGCACGAAACAACTGTCAAAAAGCGATTCGACGGTGAACTACGTTTGAAAAGTCAAGATAAAGAGAAGGTAGGAACAGTACTTCAGCGCATAAAAGGAAAAGTCGAATTTCAAAACCAGCCCAGCCCCACCCCAATTGAGAGGAAAAAAAATGGATTTGGTCAACCGTTTTGCAAGATGACAATGGTCGTCTCACTCTTTCGCTTGCGCCCGCAAAGTACCTACCAGTGATATCTCTGCCACACAATGATCGGAGGAAAGGAGCGGCCAATGATTAACGAGAGCCATCAGTCGGCGAGAAAGTGAAAATGGAAATCAATCTTCTTCTTTTGCAACCGAACCGAGCGAGGAGGAGGCGGAAGCTTCAGCAGCTAATTCCTCGACCATGAAGGATCGCACCGAGGCCTAACTGAAAACATAACGGTAAGTACCGGGAACGAACGAATCGAACGGAGGTGCTAAATTGAATCGTCAATTTTCGGATGCTGCGTTCTGCTCTAGTGCTGCTAATCGACGCGATTGAAGTGGAATGTGTCGAATTCACACAATATTATTGATTGGGGTTGCGAATGATTGGACAGGCGGAATTTGTGTTTATCCAGTTGATTTCCTTTTATCGGGGAGCGGCTGGTGAACTTCCGGAGAGGGTTTTGATTTTTTCTCCAAACATAGAAACATGCGTTTGAAGCTATGCAGTGTCATTGTGTACATCTGTAACAGCCTCTCCAAATCACTCATGGTTTCGAACAATATTTACTGGCAAATTATGGAACCAAATGATACAATCATCAGCAAATCGTTCAATAGACAAACTATTAACGAAAGAGAAAGTCGACGAAGGGAATCTCTCAATGTTACTTAGGACCTGATGCAATGTTTAGCTTGATTTATGGAAACCAAATGATACACACACCACACTCACAGGGTGATTCGTTTACTCAAAGCCGAGTTTTTGGTGCACTCTAGTTATTCAACCGCAAAATGATAAACATAACCCAAAACCTTATAACCTGGTGGCTCCACTAACATTAAAGACTGTATTCGATGAAATTTGGACACACAAAATAGGTCACCAAAAATTTTCCTTGAGCCCGATTCTTTTCAAACTTTCTGGAAATAAAGTCCTACTAAATGGTTAAGTTTTGACATCATTGGTTTATTGAATCTCTTCTCCCAACCCAAATGCCCGCACCTTTGCCTTGACCCCTTTCATCAAATTGATAGGACCGACTTGCCTACTTACTTTTAACCACACTTTCTTTCGTTCAAGTTCATTTTCTATCAGTTTTGGAGTTTTAACGAGCTTTGCCTTCATAATTGCCCAACATTTTGCAATTGGGCGAAGTTCCGGAGTGTTTGGAGGGTTGACGTCTTTTGGTACAAAAACTACCTTATTATCTTTGTACCAGTCTAAGACGGGCCGGACATAGTGGCAAGATGCCAAATCCGGCCAAAACAGTGTCGGGCCATCGTGAGATCTCAAGAAGGGCAGAAGTCGTTTTTGGAGGCATTCGTCCTTGTAGATTTGTCCGCTGACGGACCCAGAGGTGATGAAGGGCTGACTCATTTTGCCACATGCCAGACAAGGAATTTTTTTTGGCGAATTTCGACAGTTTCTTCTTCCGTACACTCTCCGGAACGGCCAACTTAGAGGTGGCGACGTAGTGTTCCTGTCCTGGCATTTGTTTGGTGTCGGCTTTAATGTAGGTCTCATCATCCATCACAATGCAGAACGGTTTTGTGAGCCACTCCCTGTACAGTTTTCTTGCACGAGTTTTGGCCACCGAGTTCTGTTTATCGCTCCGGTTCGGTGCCTTCTGGACCTTGTACACATGTAATCCAGAACGTTTCATTGTTTTCTGCACAAAACAAACTGAAACTTTCGCCGTTTTCGCAACATCCCTAAAAAAATCGAAATGTTGAGATAACGCTTAAATTGGTTCAATACCATCCTGGCCTTCTCCGGATTTGATGTGCCACGTTTTTTGCCACTACCATTTTTCCGCTAGGTTGTCTTACGGTCCTTGAACGTTTTGATCACATGAGATACGGTTGAATGTGCGATTCCGAGCTGTTTTCCGATCCATCGATGAGAAGCGTTTGGGTTTTCGAAGTGAGTGCCCAAAATTTGTTGGCGCACTATTTCTTCATTTGAAGCCATCACTGAAATCACTCGACCGATTTTCATGAAACTTATTACACAATTGACACAACCCAATGAAATACATTCAGTTAAAATTTCAATAATTTTTACCCACACGCTAAAAAGTTACGAACAATTGCGTGTGTCCAAATTTCATCGAATACAGTCTTTATCTGTCTTAACAGATCTATTTTAACCAGTGAAAAAAGTGCCCGAAACGCGAACGAATTCTATACCTCAGCTCGGAGTGGAACGATTTCTGTAAATGTTAAAGGGCGAACACGAAATTATTGCGACACCGAAAATGTCATACCAATATTCTTATAATGTTTAGAATCAAACCAAAATTTTAGGGTAGTTTTATACATATATTTACTTCAAAAATCAAAAGAAAAGTTAATCGATGGAGCCTTGAGTGTAAAATTGAACGCATTTTCGCTTGATGCCCTCCATCAAAGTCTTTACAGTGTCATCCGGTACCAGTTTCTCAGTTTTTTTTTTCATTTTCTTAACATGTCCTTCTCGTCTTTGACTGTCTTCTTGCTCTTCCGAAGTTCCCGCTTCATCATTGCCCAGTACTGCTCCACCGGGCGCAGCTCCGGACAGTTTGGCGGATTCATGTCCTTTGGAACAAAATGAACAGAATTGGCCTCATACCACTCCAGGACACTTTTAGAATAGTGGCATGATGCCAAATCTGGCCAAAATAGCGGAGCTTCGTCGTGCTGCTGCAAGAACGGCAAAAGACGCTTCTCGAGGCACTCAGATTTGTAGATCTCGCCATTTACTGTGCCCTTTGTCACGAAAGGCTCACTCCTCAGTCCGCAAGAGCAGATGGCCTGCCAAATGAGATATTTGGAGGCGAACTTCGACATTTTCTGCTTCTTAAATTTGTCGTCCACATAGAACTTGCTCTTGCCGGTGAAAAACTCCAACCCCGGAATTGGCTTAAAATCGGCTTTTATATACGTTTCGTCGTCCATCACACAGCAGCCATATTTTGTCAGCATCTTCTCGTAGAGCTTCCGTGCCCGAGTTTTAGCCGTCGATTGTTGCCGCTCATCGCGGTTTGGGAAGTTCTGTACCTTGTATGTATGTAGTCCAGCTCTCTTCTTTGCATTCTGGACGTAGCTCTGCGACATGCCGATCTTTTTAGCCAAATCACGGCTTGAGACGTTGGGATTTGCTTTAATCATCCGCTTCGCCTTTCCCTCCGTCTTTTTGTTCTCCGGTCCCGGTTTTCTTCCAGCTCCTTTGCCGTGGTCCAACGTCAACCGCTCCTGGAACCGCTTCAACACGGTTGAATGGTGAATGTTCAACATTTTTCCCAACTGCCGGTGCGACAGGTCAGGAGATTCCAGGTGTTTGGAAAGAATTTGTTCTCTCGACTCGCGTTGGTTCACCTCCATTTTCGTTGAATCGAAAAACACGACTTCGAGTTTGACAGCATGTAAACAATACACATCAATGTGTGAAGAAAGTGTGCAAAATTTTGTTGATTTTTACCCAATGGTAAAAAAGTTATGCCCTGTTGAATGTGTCGCAATAATTTCGTGTTCGCCCTTTACCTTCCCTTGAAGGAAAATTTTCAAGGAATGGAATAGACGTGGTCTCATTGGCCGCACGGAACTGCTTGGAGAGCAAATGAGCTAATTTTACCCTGATTCCTTTAATATTGTTGTGTCTTTAGGAAATTTCTTTGCTCGGTGTGTTTCTACTGCAACAAAATAAGCCTAGTGCTATGTAATTTTTTTTGAAATAATCTAGGATTTCCTAGATTGTCCAAACTATCCTGGAGTATAGAACTTAGAATCTACAGTTGTGACTATTGTTCTTTCGGCTATACAAAGCTACGACATGCATTCAACCATGTGCTCTAAATCTTTGGGAAGGTCAAAATACATTTTGAGATGTGCTGGGATGTTCGAGGTAATCCAAACTGTTCTTGAGTTCATAACTTAGGATCTACACTTGTGACGGTAGCTTTTTTAGTTATAGAAAATTGCGATATGTTATCAATAAAGTTCATTGATTCTTTTGAAAGGTCGACCAACATTATGAGATAATCCGGGAAGTTTTAGGTCAATCAAGCTATAATGGAGTTCACAACTTAGAATTTATAATTGTAACGGTTGCTTTTTCAGCTACACAAATTTACGATATGTATTCAACCATGTTAATCGAGTTCTCTGGAAGATCAACAGACATTATGAGATAATCTGGGATGTTTTAGGTCATCCAAATAAGGTCTGTATCCGCAATAATCCGGACACCTCAAAACATGAATAAAACATAAATTTCGCATTATATTTCCGTCGTAGTTGTTTATTTCAGATTCATGAGATGTGTTTTAACAATTCGTGAAGACAAAACATAGTTATTCGGTATGTGCATAAAATTTTCAAACTTTGCGCTTAACTCCGTCCATTTGGGTTTGTACAGACACTTCAGAAATCGCAGAAGCCGTCTTTGCCCAAATTTGCAGAAAGTGTTTGATGTCTTTGATTCCTTGCTTCTTTCCAGAAAGCTTCCGCTTCATCAGAGCCCAATATCTCTCGATTGATCGTAGCTCTGGGCAATTTGGCGGGTTTGAGGTTTTTGGTACAATTTTCACTTGATTTGCTTGGTACCACTCCATCACAGTTTTAGCATAGTGGCATGATACCAAATCGGGCCAGAACAAATGTTTTTCTTTGTGACTTTTTATGAAGGATAGCAATCGCTTCTGCAGACACTTTTTCTGATAGAACTCCTTGTTGATTGTGCCTGTAGTGACGAAAGATTTACTCTTTTTGCCACAAGTGCAAATTGTTTGCCACACAAGGTATTTTTTGGGAAATGTCGATGCCTTCTTCGTTCTGAAATGCTCAGCTGTAGCATTTCTGGCTATAGCAGAATAAAAAGCCAGCCCTGGAAGCTGCTTGATATCCTCCAGTTGCATCGTCCATAACGACGCATGAAAACTTCGTCAACTGTTTTTACTTTATACGACTTAAGTCACCTATCGAATGGAGAGATTTGATTAATGTGGATACAGACCTTAGTCCTGGAGCTCAGATCTTGGGATCTACAATTGAACTATAGTTTTACGACTAGTCAAGTTTACGGTATGTACTCAACCATATTCAATAGATCTTCTGGAAGGTCAACCATAATGTTGGATGAAATCTGGGATGTTCTGGGATTCTTATTACACGAGACACAGTTGTATTTGCAATTCCAAGCCTTTTAGCAATCCACCGGTGGGACGCCCCTGGATTTTGATTGTGAGTGCACAAAATTTTCTCACGGACAATTTCTTGTTCCGACGACATGACTGGAACTACTGAATGTATAACTATGAAACTTGGCAGATGTAAATAATACACTATGGATAAAATCTACTCAAATTTCTAGGTTTTTTACTCATACGATTCAAAAGTTACAGAAGATGATTTTCTGTGTGCCATTTTTATCGAATACACCCTCTACCATCTTTTGAAGCAAGGTAAATTTCAATAGCGGTGGAATAATCTGAAAACGATTTGTTCAGGATTTTATTGTTTTTGCTGATGATCAGCACTTGTATGAAGGGCCAAAAACGTTTTCGTGGGCCCGCAACCAGATACACTTGTAAGGGGTTATGCTGAATTATTAGTTAGCGACAGTCACTACTCTCAACATTTAGAATTGATATAACTCAGAGTTGGTACTTAGATATTGAAAATTCAATCACATCAGTTTAGTATGTTTACTTCACTGTGAGCAATCTGGTAGAGTTCGATTCGATGTTCATTCACTAACAATCGTGATTTAGCAATTTGAAATAGCAAGGTGAGTTTAAGTGATTCCCTATTCACCTTAAGTCGATACCTGCAAATATAGGGAAGAGAATCTCCTCCCAAAAGCAAGTTCACACATACAGCATTAGAGGTCGAGCCTCGATTGACAGAATAAACCCAATAGATGGGGTCGAAGAGCCCGCCCTCGTTCCACGAAATGTTAACAATAGGGAGGAGGCAGTCCCATGCTCCCTATCCAAATCGTTTCACTTGGGTGCTCTGATGGTCCCTCCCTTTTCCCGTGATATATTATGTCGATATGATGATATTCAGTATATTTTGTAATGGTCATTTGATTGCTTACCTTGTGTTAGAAAATTTGTCTGAAAGTAAAATTGGTCAGGGTTTATACCGTTCTTTATTGCTCTGTGTTGTCTCGATGTTACTGCATTTGAAGCGTTGACTTTAGGATGACGATATGATATTGCTCGTGGTCATAGGATAGGGAAGAGAGTAGAAAGGAAAAGGGATTAGTGATTGGTAACACGCTATGCGCATGTGAGATTTTCATGGTGATATTCTCACAACGGCCGTTCAGAATGGTTCGACGGATGCATATGAGAGATCATTCCCGTTGAGTTTTTGCTCGTTTACTCAATTCCATCATGTTTGGTTATAGAATACAAGAAACTTTTTACAACGTGCTTCATTTGTGAATAACAGGGCAATGATCCCCATCGCATCTTCAAGTGATCATCGACAAGCTGTCCATTTGGTTCAGGCACTTTTGAACGTTGATGGGGCAGCCGATTCACACATGAAATCTGCCGCGACCGACTCGACAGAACGCGCCCATACCCCTTTCTGAACCGAAGGGCAGGGGCGTAGTGGCAGGATGCTAGATCAGGCCAAAACAGAGTTGATCCTTTGTGCTTCTTAATGAATGGCAAGAGACGCTTCTTATGGCACTCTTCCGTGTAAATCGCACCGTTTATTGTTCTGGAAGTGATGAAGGGAGCACTTATTTCACCACATCCGCAAATCGCCTGCCAGATTAGAAACTTCTTTGCAAATTTCGATAGTTTCTTCTTTCGAACATCCTTCGGAACATCGAACTTCGACTTGGCAACGAAATATTCTTGCCCAGGAAGTTGACGGAAGTCGGCCTTGACGTATGTTTCGTCATCCATCACGATGCAACCGGATTTGGTGAGCAGTAAAAGTTTCCGGGCGCGGGTTTTCGCAGTGATGTTTGTAAACATGTAACCCAGCACGCTTCATGGTTTTCTGCACAAAACCGACTGACACCTTAGACTTTTTAGCGACATCTCGAATTGACATGTTTGGACGGTTCTTGAATTGTTGTACGACTTTCCTGGCCATTTTACTGTCCATTGGACCACTTTTACGACCACTCCCTTCCTTCCTTTGGACACTCAGACGCTCCTTGAAGGTTCTTATTACACGAGACACAGTTGTATTTGCAATTCCTAGCCTTTTAGCAATCCACCGGTGGGACGCCCCTGGATTTTGATTGTGAGTGCACAAAATTTTCTCACGGACAATTTCTTGTTTCGAGGACATGACTGGAACTACTGAATGAAACTTGGCAGATGTAAATAATACACTATGGATAAGATCTACTCAAATTTCTAGGTTTTTTACTCATACGATTCAAAAGTTACAGAAGATTTTCTGTGTGCCATTTTTATCGAATACACCCTTTAAATGTTTTAAAGCAAAAAATCTAATTTAAAATTGATGATACTCCATCGTTAACCATCGGATTTTGATGCGGTTTTTTGAAATAGATCACAAAATTATCCTTGTTTGTGGATCTGCACTGGTAAATCCGAAAATGTCCGTAGTTTTGGATTCCAAGGTGAGAGTACTGGGGTAAGTACCTGTCCAGGGATGGTGGACAACATATTTTTGGATAGAAAACATGGCATGCGGCATACCAAACTTCATGGTTCAGCAAAACTAGGTCATCAGAAGACATTTTGAGAATTTCTTATCATACTGGCCGCTAAAAGAGGCCCTGCGGGATCCGAATTCCTCATGTGAAGTGGTCTTATTCAAATCTTTTCCAAAAGCTGGCTTGCGACATACCAAAATTTATGATTTTGCGAAACTAGGTCTTCAAGGGACATTCTGAGGATTCCTGACCATACTGGCTACTTAGGGAGACCCTGTGGGATCCGAGTTTCTCCAGGAAAGTGGCCATATTCACATCTTTACCAAAACCTGGCTTGCAACAGACCAAAGTTTATGTTTTTGCAAAACTTTGTCCTCGGAGGACATTCTAACTATTCTAATCACTTGGGATGGACCTGCCGAATATTGAGTTGCTCCGGGAAAGTGGCCATAATCAAAATTTTACCAAAACCTGGCTCTGACACTTTATGATTCTGCAAAAATAGGTATTCGAAGGACATTCTGAGGATTTCTTACCATACTGGCCACTTACGGTGACCGTTCGGAGTCCAAGTTCGTCCGGAAAAGTGGCCATCGCCAATACCTGGCTAGCGACACATGCGCTATGACAGACTTCAGGGTCTTCACACTAGGGTGAGATGTTTTGCAGGCTTGTGCTTCAAAATGCGCTCAAATCGAATAATCCAACGGGTTATGTTCCGGACCGCTAGGGGGGCACATATCTTTCGGCCAAAATTTCATGTTTTCGACCAGCCATCCTTGGGTCCGATTTGCCGTGAGCATGGCGTTCCGTCGTGTTGTAGCACAGCGTATTGATCCTCAGAGAAGTTGGCCTTCACCCCGGGAAGCACTTGGCCACTTCGGTATTGATTTTAATACTATCAACGATGAAAACAGACGGCATTTTCAAAACTTTTGACGCTACCAAGTCAAACATCATGACACCAGCCGGATGTTTGGTTTAGAATTTTAACTTCACTTCACGACACATCCTTAAGTATCTTCGGTGAAATGAATCGGTCTGTGCGGCTGAACACAGCAGCCTCGATGCTGAACAGCTGTTCATCGAAGACCAGGATTATCATTTTTTCCTTCTTTAACAAAGAAAGCAGCTTCTTTAAACGAGTCACTCGTAGTTCATTTACCCGCTCCGTAATCACGGGGTGTTTCACTCTAGCTCTGGAAGATATGTGCAAATCTTCTTTGATGAATTTTCGCAAGGATTAGAAGAGTATAGAGTTGCGAGCAATCTTTTCACGGATCGATTTCTGCTGATAATGACCATACTGTAGAAACTTTTTGATGCGATAAACTGTGGCCAAATGACATCCAACCAGCTTCCCAATCTCTTTCGGCATCTTCTGAGCGAGTAACCACTTATTTGGGGTACATTTTCAAAAAAATTGCAATAAAACAATTCCGATATCCTGATGCAGCACTTGAACGTAACCATAAACAAATAAACTGTCAACAGAAATCAGTCATAAGCTAAAAAAATTACTCCAATATTGAAGTTTAAACCATTTCACATTTTTTCCTGCCTCACCCTGTATGTTTTTGTACAGGCTGATAATTACATCAAAATCTATATAAATAAAAATGAGTTTGGCAAGATTTTTGCTTTGTTGGATTCGTCTTGGACTCATGATGGTTTGAAACCCCGCCCTTCTCTGGAAAGGGGGGCTCCCATACAAGTGAAGCACAAATTTCTGCATAACTCGAGAACTGATCAAGCAAAGGAACCCAAATTTAGCATGCGGAAGTTTTTGGAGGCAAGCAATGTTTCTATGGTAGTCAGAGACCCCTCCCCTCTCTAGAAAGGGAGGCTCTCGTACAAATGAAACAGAAGTTTCTGCATATCTCAACAACTAATCAAGCAAATGGAACCAAATTTGGCATGTGGGGATTTCTGGAGGAGAAAAATGTTTTTATGGTGGTTTGAGACCCCTCCCCTCGCCTAGAAGGGTGCTGTCATACAAATGAAACTGTAATTTCTTCATAATTCTAGATCTAATAAAGCAAATGGAACCAAATTTGGCATGCGGGGATTTTAAAGGCAATAAATGTTTCTGCGATAGTTCGAGACCCCTCTTCTCTCTCTGTTAGGTTGGGGGGGGGGGGGGCGGTGCTACCATACAAATGAAACAAAAGCTTCTAATAAAGCTAATCAAGTAAATGGAGCCAAATTGGGCAGGTAGATGTTTTTGAAGGCAAGAAATGTTTCTAAGGTAAATCGAGACCCCTACGCCCTCTGTTAGAGGGGGGCTTTCATACAAATGAAACACAAATTTGTGCATAACTCGAGAACTAATCAAGCATATGGAACCCAATTTGGCATGTGGAGGTTTTTGGAGGAGATAAATGTTTCTATGCAAGTTTGAGACCCCTCCGCCATCTGGAAGGGGGCGGGAGGGGGGTTTTCATACAAATGAAACACAAATTTCTGAATAACTCGAGAACTTATCAGGTTAATGGAACCAAATTTGGCATGTGGAGGTTTTCGAAGGCAAGAAATATTACTAAGTTGACTAGAGCCCCTCCCTTCTCTGAAAAGTGGGCTCATATACAGATGAAACACAAATTTCTGAATGACTCGAGAACTTATTAAGTTAATGGAACCAAATTTGGCATGTGGAGGTTTTTGGAGGGTAGATTTCTGTATACATAAAAATGAATTTCTGTCTGTCTGTCTGCCTGTCAGACCCTTATAGACTCGGAAATTTCTGAACCGACCAACGTGAAAATTTATATGAAGGGGTTTTTGGGGCTGGGGAAGGTTCTTATGATTGTTTGAGACCCCTACTATTTCAGGAAGGGGGGCTCTGATACATATGAGACACAAATTTCTTCATAACTCGAAAACTAATCAAGCAAATCGAATCAAATTTGGCATGTTGGGGGTCTTGAAGGCACGAATGTTTCTATGGTGGTTCAAGACCCCTCCCCTTTTTGAAAGGGCGGGGGGTTCAAACAAATGAAACTCAAATTTTTATTATAATCGAAGAGCCCCGTGTGATGGTTCGAGAACTAATCAAGCAAATGGAACCAAATTTGGCATGTGGGGGGTTTTGAAGGCAATCATTGTATGGTGGTTTGAGGAACCACCCCCTCTGGAAAGGAGGGCTCCCATACAAATGAAACACAAATTTCTACCATAAATGAGAATTATCCAGGATACTTAAACAACAAAACGTGTATTTCTCGGGTAAGAAGCATGTTTTGATAGAAGTTTGAACCCCTGCTTATTCAAGAAAAAAAAACTCATTCCGAAAAAAAACATAAAAGTGCCAGTTACATTAAACTTTTCTTCATTTAGTTGCAAGCGTACCAGCGCACGCACCGGGTTCAGCTAGTATATAATATCTGTTAGAGATTCTTCAACCAACTCTGTATAAGTTGGGTGGACCTGAAAAGGGCCGTTTGGATTAATTTTTGTTTTAAAAATTTAATTCTGCTTTGATGGACACCTGAAGTTCTAGTTGTCTATTAACGCGGGGCTTCGGAATCATCTTAAGGTTGATAACAAGTGGTAGCCTTCACACAAATATCGGCCCCGCAGCTAGATTGCATTTTTACTCCGCACCGTCCGAGAAAATGCATCGACTTTTTTAGGCCAGCAAAATACATCAAATGAAACAAAGCAAAGGATTCTGGTGAAATCATTCTTCCTGAGATTGTGGATAGGTCTTTCCTATACATTTTCATTTTCTTACTGACAGCATAACAAGAGAGAGCACACACAGAACGCTATTATCCGAGAATAACTGTTTTTTTTTTGTGGTAAGCTTCCGTGTTGAATCCTGCTCATAGATCAGCTTTCCACCGTGATTGGCTTCGCCCTCAAGCGGCACGTCCACTAATCTTCCACCGTTCCTTTCCTTTCCGTTTCAGGTGTCAATCCGAGAAAATCTCCCGATGAAATGGAGCGAAAACAACGACGAGAGCACCTTCGCTCATGGTACACCGCAAACAAGGCAGCAAACGACGGGCGTGAAGAATCGATTCCGGGAAAACGTGTGTAATATCCAGCCATCATTTATTAATGGTTCACCTTTACGGGTACCGGGCGCCATTCGTTTTCCAAGCGGGGGTTCGGCTGAATTGAATGCTGCTCTCACCTGACGAAAGGAACAAGAATTTTCCATTAAAGACGATGTAAGTCAGACATTTTTTTTTTCACAATAGTATTCTGTGGCCGACTTGACAATCGCGCTGTCAGTTTGCTCGAAAACAGGTTGCTACTGTTGTATGCCCTGTTATAAATTTGTCGGTTGAGTAGAAAGACTTGAAATGAGCGTTCCGTCGTCGAGTGCGAGTTGATTGGTTTTTCAAGGGTTCTCTCCAAACATCCAATACAATGCGGTTAGGTACGTAGGAATCGCGTTGGCCGTTAAGGAATCGCTTTTTGAAGTTATTTGGGAGCTGCGGTTGCGCTCGTTCGATTTGTATAGGAAGCTAGCTTTAAATCACATTTTAGATTAACCAACGTCACAGACTGAACTCACCACCAAACAAACCCATTACACTAACAAAATGTGACTTTTGGATGAGCTATCCGTTATCTAGAAGTGTTTAATCCCCCAACAATTCAGTCTAGGAACTAAAACGAGATAAAAAAACAACCACATCGATGTGACAACTAATCAATTTAGTGAAAGTTTTGACAATTTGCCACAAAGGACTGTTTTAATTTTCGAGCGATAGGCGTTCAAGAAGCTAAGTTAACTTAATGGAATTCTCCGGCATATAAGTTAGAGTAACGTTTTTCAGCAACAACGACAACACTGGCGAACTGACGAACTAGATCGATCGAAGGCACCCTCTAGTAGCTCTGGCAACGCAGAGCAGAAAGGCGTACGCACTATCAGGCCAACCTTGTTATATTCTACTATATAGGTTATGTGCTTTTGTTATCGTATAGTCAATTTGTTTTGTTTTTTTTTTCGAATTGTAGGGGAAACAAGAATGGAAGATGGCTGGTGCTGTTAAGGAAGGTAGTGTTGTGGTGATGTGTTTTATCCTTCCAAGGAAGTGTAGACTAGGAGGAGCCGACCGGTGACCACAAATAGAAATCAGATCGCTTTGAATTTTTAACTAACAACGATTGCTCGCTGGAAGTGCCTATTTCGAGCACGATACGAAAGACGTAAGCAGAAAATGCATTTTTCATGCATCGATCGGTTTTAGAACTCAAGAAAGGGGGGGCGCGATTGCGGTGGTTGTCTGAATAATGCAAGGCGGATAAACGGGGGGATTTGTAATGTGTTTTTTTTTTTAAGTCTTGGAAAATTATCCTCGTTTTCGTTGGAATCCGATACATCTTCCTGTCAGTGCAAAGTCTGAGGAAGGTTTCAAATACACAACTAAATAATAAACGAAATCACTATAATTTACTGGCTGTGGAAGAAGCCCCCTCCGTTCCGTTTGAGTTAAGCTTTAAAAATACCGGAATGGATAAGGAAGAGGTTTTCCTTGGGATGGCGATCCGAAAAGAGTAAACCCCGGCCATGAGTCCTTCTAGAATGAAATTAAAATGTCTACATCAGAAGTACTGTTTCAAGCGACGTTAATGCCAAAAAACTCGGTCATAAGCCGTGTCAAATATTCCGGAATTACCGTTGTCACTGCGATGGTTCAACCGTTATTATTTGAATTGAACGGATGAAGTATGTCAGGCACTCTCAAAAATGCTGCTTTTCATTACACTTCCATCTTTCTCCTGTTCGAACCAGTTCTGCTGTCTAACTGACGATGCATGCGCTTTGGCAGGCAATTTTAACGAGTCACAGCTCTTAGGTTCACCTCCTTCTGTTTTGGTGTCACAAGAACTTTAACCACCTACCCTACCCAAGTAGCACACCACGATCAAAATTAGTTGCAGCAACTTGATTATGACTAACAAAGGCATAATCATGTTTTCTCAACATAATATCAACATGTGTGCTACTAGGGTAGTAGCACACTTGTTTCAAACTGGTTAAAGTAACAGCTTTGTGACTCAAATTGTTGTATTTCTCAGGGTCGAATAAAGACGTGTGATCTTGTCAGTTGCGCAAAGCTTATCCATCCTGAGTCGATGAAACAGATGATTTAGTTACTAGGTCTGCTGTAAGACGATTGTCGCCAGTACTCTAATGGGTCACTCGGAACTTGAAATTCATTCAGAAGTAACTGCAGTGGAAGCTGTTGGCCTTCGGAACTAGGTGATGGCATCAATCCGTTGTATGTGTGATCGCAATTGATTGACGTGTGATCTGGTCAAACTACTGGTCAAACCTCATAATTGCTATGTCATAATCAAGTTCCTACAGCTAATTATGACTGTAGTGTATTGTACTTGGAATACGTAACATTAGCCTTATGTTCGACGATTCTTCCTGCCGTCCAGAGAAGTTCATTTCACTCATGGATTTCTGCATGCGATGGCTTGAGAAGGTCCAACTGGGTCCAAATCTGTCTACCAAATATTGCTTCAGCTGGAGATTTGCAATCTGGAACAGATTTGTTTGCCGTGTATCGATAGGTTAACAGAAACGTTTGAATTGCTCCTTCTATCTTTACCAGAACACGTTTCAGAGTGCCAAATTGGTCCACCTAGCCGTTAGACTGTGAGTGATATGCCGGAATTTTGATGGGTTCAATTCCATTTTGTTGACGAAACGACGTAAATAAGCTTGAATTGAACTGAGGTCCATTATCTGTTACATCTGTCGATGGTAATCTGAAACAAGCTGTAGATTCTCGAAGCTTGTTGACAGTCATAGATGCTGATGAAATTTAGTAAAAACGTCCACCATCACCACTTTTTTCCTTGCATTCGGCCATCGTAGTCTATATGAACCCGAGAGCATGGTATTTGTGGAATAGGCCAGGAAGCAAGAGTTCTCTTCATTAGTGTATTGGCTACAGCTGCTCAACGGGAACATCTTCAAACATAGTCCACAATATCAACGTCGATGCTTCGCCAAAATACGTCACTTCGCGTCACAGCTTTCATCCGTTATATCCTTGGATGTCGTTTATGTAATTGCTAGAGTACTGCTAGCCGCAAAACCTCAGGAATGACTACTCCATCGAGGAACATGAGGCATTCACACCCGATTTGCACAACGATTCTCTGCTGCTGTTGAACGCTTGTACGTCAACTGGGCCTGGAGTCTGAAGTATTTTATCCTTATTGGTTTCATAAACAATCGTTTCATGTGTCACCGGAATATCCTTAAGAGATTCTGTTTGAATACTTGTGATGCTGCACTCCAGTTGAGGGCTTACAATAACGTAATCCTCATCCGATCTGCAATGCTGATTGATGAGTCTTGACAAAACATCTGCCTATCCAAAGGAATCGGTTGACTTGAACTCAATCTAGAAATAAAGGGTGTTCCGATCAAACTTTGATCACGGAGTAATGTGTGTGAGTCGATCAAACTGTTTTCAATAAGTCAAATTCTTTCACTTTTTCAAGTTCAGTTAATACAGAATACAGGAGAATATTCAGCTGAGCTTCCTTTTTACCGAATGCGAATTTGCGGGTCTTTCGTTGAACATCTGCCATAATATTTTGTCCACTTTATTCGCTGCAGAACGCCAGTTTGCCTTGAACTGTTTTTCTCTCAACACAAATTTTTGAGTCTTCTTAAGGTTCCGCTTGCCGATGGCCCAATATTGTTCGATTAGGCGTGTTGGGAAGGTTCTTGTCCTTGGGCACCACTTGAAAGTTGTTGTCAGCATACCATTCCGTGGCCTTTTTTCCGAAATGGCAAGATGCAAAATCCGGCCAAAATAGAACGGAATAATTGTGTCGCTTCAGGAAAGGCAGTAGACGATTTTGTAAGCATTGCTCAGATAAATTTCCTGGTTGACGGTTCCGGTCGCAATGTAAACGTTGCTCTTCAAGCCACAGGTACAGATGGCCTGCCACACCAGATATTTCTTCGCGAACTTTGACAGTTTAATGTGCTTGAAAATATTTGCCACCTTTCCCCGTCCGGTTTCCGTATAAAATTCCTGTCCAGGAAGCTGTTTGAAGTCTTCCTTGACGTAAGTTTCATCGTCCTGTACCACGCAATCAAACTTCATCAGCATCGTCGTGTACAACTTTCGCGATCGTGCTTCGTGCTTTGTTTATCGTCGCGATTTGGAGTCACCACTTTCTTGTAAGTCGAGACAGTCCAGCTCGTTTTTGAGCTCTATCCATGGTTGAAGGTGCCACTCCCAGCTTCTTTGCGACACCTCAGACGGAGAGGTTGGGGTTCCAGTCGAAACAGCGGGCAACTCTTTTTGTCGTCGCTGTGGCCTCCGGATTTTCGCCATGCACGTGCAAAGTTTTGATGCGTTGCTTCTCTTCCTTCGACGACATTTTGATAACTGAAGTGCTAGTCTCAAATTCAAAATAGAGGCATGATGCTACACGCACACATCTTCAGAATGAGGGATGTTCAAAAATTTGTTTAATGCACGATGAAAGGAAATGCGTCAAGTTTATGTCGACCAAATTTCGATCGAAACACCCTTTAGCAGAGCAGCATAGTCAACGGCCAACGTTAAAATCTGTTGGCTGTATGAGCCGGAATACCCTTCTTCGATCCAAAAACAGAAGTGTGCCGAAACGTTCAAAGGCCACAAACCTTCTATCAATCACTTTCTTCATCATGGATGGGATTTCATCTGGTTCTCAAACGGACGTTGTCTACATGGACCCCTATTTGCAGCCTTCGACAGAATCAACCATGAAATCGCTGTGGCAAAACTGGAAAGACTTGGCTCTTTGCTTCACTGGTTCAAATCGTATCTTTGTGACAGTGCACTCAAGGTTAAAATTGGCGATGAGCTGTCCTCTTCGTTCCCCTGCCCTGTCCGGCAATCCCCAAGGAAGTCATCTTGGGCCGCTGATTTTTCTCCTGTATTTCAACGATGTCAACCTGTTGCTGCAATTTCATCGGCTAAGCTTTGCTGGCAACCTTAAAATCTACACTAGCGTGGATTCGCCACGAGACGCCTTGGTGCGAGAATCCGGGAAAGTGCACCGTTGTCACTTTCTCTAGGAAGAAGTCTCCTATTATCTTCGGGTATTCCTTGGTCGGAACTCCGCTGCAAAGAGGCAACCAAGTAAAGGACCTTGGTGTGATACTTGATGATAAACTCACGTACAAACCTCACGTGTCCATCACAACAAAATCTTCTCGAAATCTCGGCTTCATTTTTCGTGTGGATAAATAATTTCTCGGACGTTGAAATATGCCCTAGTCTGAACCTCGTAAACTGTGTCGACTTCGGTTAATGCCGACGTTTATCGATACGCTTTCGTGCGTGCCTGGAGGATCCTTCAACCTTCGAATTACGAATCGCTGCCTAGATTCATTGACACCTTCAAATTCGTGAAGCGCGAGGCACTTATCGCGCGGATTTGCTGCTTCATAGATATTCCATGTACTGGTTCGTAACGTATCGGTCGACAGCTCTGCTTCGATTTTGGTTGCTGAAAGAAACTTGCTTCTTAGTGCAAACGCCTAGTTGTTCAGAGAAAATGACTAAATATTTTGTCTGGGGTTATTGAATCAGATCCTCCACATTGGGATGACTCTGCAGTTTCAGACCGTTGAATGGGACGTCCCACATTTTGAACATTTCAATCCATTCAAGTGCCAAAAGGAAATCCTGCGCATTAGAGTTAACTGCGTTGACCGAAGGTAGTTTTGTTGATGATGAAGCTGAAGATAGACGTCCTCAGGTATGATCGTGATATTCGAGGCACAATCAAGCTGAGGTTAAGCTTAAACTCCGTTTATGTCTGCCTCCGTATTTCAGCTAGTCCGACCTGCAGCATGGTCCATGTCTCGTGTCCGTAGAGGACCACCGATCTTATTAGCGTTTTGTACATGGTCCGGGTGAATCTTTTAGACCGCAGTTTCTTCTGGAGCCCGTAGTAGGCACGACTTCAACTGATGATGTCACACCTCGAAGGTATCCCCGTTTATCGTGGCATTACTTCCTAGGCGGATCCGGTCGTGTTCGGTTCCGCCTACCAGCATGTACTTTGTTTTCGACGCATTCACCACCAGTCCGACCTTTGCTGCCTCGCGTTTCAGGAAGGTGTACAGCTCTGCAACCGTTCCAAATTTTCTTGCACACAAATTGACCAGCTTGTTGAGCCCGGCTCGTCGCATTACACGTTCCAGAGCGATGTTGAATAGTAGGCATGAGAGTCGGTCATCTTGTCGCAGTCCCCGACGAGATTCGAATGAGCTGGATAGTTCACCCGAAACCCTTACGCAGTTTTGCACACCGTCCATCGTTACTTTGATGAGTCTGGTCAGCTTGCCAGGAAAGCCGTTTTCGTCCATAATTTTCCATAGCTCTGTCCGGTCGATACTGTCGTATGCCGCCTTGAAGTCGATGAACAGGTGATGCGTTGGCACCTGGTATTCACGGCATTTCTGGATGATTTGCCTTACGGTAAAGATCTGGTCCGTTGTCGATCGGCCGTCAATGAAGCCGGCTTGATAACTTCCCACGAACTCATTCGTTTTGGGTGACAGACGGCGGAATATGATCTGGGATAGCACTTTACAGGTGACATTCAGAATTGTGATCGCTCTGAAGATCTCACTTTCCAAATGATCCTTCCTTCCACTCCTCCGGTAGCTGTTCGGTTTCCCAGATCCTGCCTATCATCCGTTGCAAGCAGGTGGCCAACTTTTCTGGGCCCATCTTGATGAGTTCAGCTGCGATACCATCTTTACCAGCTGCTTTGTTGGTTTTGAGCTAGTGGATGGCATCCTTAACTTCCCTCAGAGTGGGAGTTGGATCATTTCCTTCCTCTGCTGCACTGACGTAGTCGTTTCGTCCGTTGCCTTGGTCTCCCTGTCATGGTGCCTACATTCTGCACGCCATTCAGGTGCTCATCGAAGTGCTGCTTCCACCTTTCGATCAGCTCCGGTCCGTCCATCAGAAGGCTCCCATATTTATCCCTGCAGATTCCGGCTCGCGGCACGAAGCCGTTGCGGGATGCGTTGAGCTTCTGGTAGAACTTCCGTGTTTCTTGGAAACGTCACAGCAGTTCCATTTCCTCACACTTCGCTTCTTCCAGGCGGCGTTTTTTCTCCCGAAAGACGTGGGTCTGCTGAATCCGCTGCCAGATTCGTTGCTGCAGCATTACCGCCCGCGCTGCATTCTTCTCCTCCAGAATCGCTCTGCGCTTTTCGTCGAACCATTCGTTCCGTCGACTCCGTTCCACGTGCCCGATGGTACTCTCGGCTGCGTCGTTGATGGCTGCTTTTACTGTACTCCAGCAGTCCTCTAGAGGGGTCACATCGTCTGGCTACGCTGCCTCGAGATTCTGCGCGTATGCTGAGGCGACAACCAGTTGCTTCAGTCGCTCTAGGTTGTACCGTGGCGGTCGCCGGTGCCGTACATTGTTGATGACGGAATGTTTTGGGCGCAGTTTGACCATCACAAGGTAGTGGTAGGAGTCGATGTTAGCGCCGTCGAAGTGCCGTCCGTCAATCAGAACGTGGTCGATTTGCGATTCCGTCTGCTTTGATGATCTCCAGGTGTACCGAAAAGAGAGGCTGTGTTGACTAATGCATAATTGGACTGTTTGCTAGTCTTCGAATTCCACAAATTGTTAGGATTTGATTGGTTCCCTGTGCACTCTGATGGCTTCATACTGCTCTGCCTCTCCACCATAGTTGTATCCTGCTTCAGATTCAGATCAACCGTTGACACTCATCCTCAAGCGTGAGTAGCGTGATTTCAACGTCCGGCTTGGCCGTCTCAATTTTGGACAGGAGCGTTGTGCAAACGTCAGCGCCACTGTGCGAATAGAGCCGGCACACACACACATAAGGCATTTGAATTGGTCTTGAGAAATTCCTGCAAGTTCGAAATCATCAAATTTTTGATTCACAATGCATCTCGCCGCACCTCCAACGGGATATTCTGGGACTGTCATCGGACTGTTCACAGCTTTTGCCACCTTATGAATACTGGGTTCACCAACGAGTTGCGCGAGCTCGTGGTTTATCCTTCGCCTCCATAGTCCGCCCTCCTGTACTCCACCAAAGACGGTTCTGAACACCCGTCGCTCAAAAACTCCGAGTGCTCGCAGGTCGTCAAGCATTGTCGTCTCATGACCGTAGAGAACTTCTCTGTTTCGCGCTTTAGTCTGGTGTATTGCTCTGCCAACGCCTCAAATGTTCTGCCGACTATGTCCAAGTCATCGGCAAGGCAGATAAATTGACCGGATCTGTTGAAAATCGTGCCTCGCATGTTAAACGCCGCTCGTCGCATAACACCTTCAAGAGCAATGTTGAACAGGTGCCAAGAGAGACCATCACCTTGACGAACACAGCACTGGGTTCCATCCATCGTAGCCTTGACAAGTCGGGTCAGCTTCCCCGGAAAGCTGTTCTCATCCATGATCTTCCATAGCTCATATCGGTTAATTGTATCATGTGCGGCTTTGAAGTCGATGAACAGATGATGCGTTGGGACTCTATATTCACGGCACTTTTGGAGGATCTGCCGCAAAGTGAACATTTGGTCCGTTGTAGACCGTCCTTCGATGAAGCCGGCCTGATAACTTCCCACAAATCTATTTGCTAGTGGCGACAGTCGTTGGAAGATGATTTGGGATAATACTTTATAGGCGGCATTAAGGACAGTGATCGCACGATAGTTTTCCCAGTCCAGCTGTTTCCACAGTCCAGCTTGTCGCCTTTCTTATACATTGGGCAGATCACCCCACAGAACTATAAGGCATTTAAATTGGTCTTGAAAATTTCCCGTTTGTTTGAAATCTTCAAATTTTCGATTCACAATAGCGGCATACGTAATATAAACATCGTCACTGCAACTCTTCGAAATCTGCGGACATTGGTATCTTGCCTTAAACAATGAGGTGAGAGTACAGACAGTCTTCTCGAGGTTTTTGACTTCTGACTTCTTTCGCAGAATGTAGCTTACATACTTCCCATGCGCTGCTATCGTACTGATTTTTCGAAGCAGAAGTCTCACCCTCGCAACATCATCCGCCACATCAGTTCGTGACATCTCCACTGAATAGATCTAAATACCGGGAGAACCACGCTTCGAACGTTACGACAGCCTCCGGATCGAAAGAAAATTCCGTGATCCCGCTTGATAGGAATTTAATGATGAACTCCTGGCCATGATTCCTTGACTTCGACGCATCTGGGACTTGCTGGCTTGACCAGCTTCCGTCTCATCGGAAAGCTCCTTCATCAAATAGCGAGCTGGGAATCTTCATTGTAATTTTGCTGAAATCAAATGGAGTCATTATTCACTGAAATGTGCCGAAATCATGAAACATCCACCGTTAAGAACCTTCGGAATCTTCGTCAAAATATGCTGGCAGTATTATCTTTCACTTTCGGTTTAAATCGATACATTGGATTCACTTTCCGGTGAAGTCAGGATCTGCAACTGTCAGCAAAACAGGTTTGGATTTTCCTCCGGTTGAAACGTTAGCAAACTTCTACGAACTCAATTGAAATCTTCGCCAAAATAGCTTCGAAGTTTGGAACGTTCTACCTTCGTGAGGATCGTCAAAAACAGCGTCAAAATTGTCTGAAAATAGATAAAATTTATTCTCCGTTTTGATTCAAATTGCAGAAAAAATACTGCGAAATATTGTTTTCACAGGACAGTTTCGACAGGAGATTTCCTGTCGATCTCCGATTAACAGTCACAGTTTCCGATATTAGACACTTTCGCTCATTTTGCCATGTTGACATGTTGACACCATGACTACGGTTCCGATCAACAGTTCTAACACATTTTTGCAAAACGTGAAATATCGTCAAAATATGACAGATCGCCTGTCTATCCGCAAGAAAGCCAATCTCCAAACCAACAACTCCGTACAATCCCCATGGCAACCACCGTACACTCGAATCGCTTTCACCGAAGTTGCAAAACAAACAGGTTCCCATCCCTGGAAGGGGGGGGGGGGGGGGCAGAGCGGGCTCGCAAACCCCGTAACAATCAAAAGCAAACCAGCAGCAGTATACACAATGTGCCAAAACGATACACGCGCGATGGTTCTTGTTTACTACTCCCACCCAAAAGCGCTCGATCTGCCACAGCACACGAACACAATCCTCTTCTCACCAATAGTTGTTTTGCAATGCGATCGGAAACGTCAAAGGCCCCACAGCTGCCTGCCTCGATGGATGGCCCTCCGTCACACTTGACTTGTACATGCACTCACGCCAGCACTCACACATCCTTTGTCACCTGTCATCTGATGAGAAGAAGCATCGTTCTGTTTTCTATTGTTTTGAATTTGGTGCTACTTGGGTCCGCATCAGGACGCAGCCAACCGTTGTTGACAAGTTTGTTTTGTTGTATTTGAATCAACGAATATCTTTGGATTCTCTTTCTCTCTCTTTGTAACATATACATCTATAGAAGAAGAAAAAGAAGATTAAAACGCTATCTATAATTGTAATAGAAAACCGGGCAAGGCAAATTCTGTTCTCTTCGAATTAAACAACAAGAAACAACCGTAGGAAATAATGCAAAACGTAAAAAAAAAGAGAAATAGCGCACCGTTTATCTTTCCATTGTTCGCACTTTTCCCCCCTTTTAAGCGAGAGCAAAACAGAAGTATAATGTGAATCTTTTCCCTCCTGTCACACTTTAATCAAGAGTTTGAAGCAAAGATAAGAAAAAAAAATATAGATGAACCCAGCTGAATAAGTAAAATATGTAAACAAACAAAGATCTCTTTAAATACACATATATTTTTGAATATTCGTTTTTTGACCTTGTACGAGATGGAATCACTTGTTATTATATGCAGTTAATAAAAAGCAAAGGAAGCATTAGCGAAAGAAAAGAAAAAAATACGGAAACGAAAACGAATAGTGAACGTTAAACTATTGATCACACACACACATAAACACAAAATCACCCGTACCTATACTTGTAGAGACAAAACATCAACCAGAATAAAAAAAAGCAAACGGATACGGCGTGCAACTCTCTCACTCTCGATTGATAAACAAAAACGAAAGAAGAAGAAAAAACGTTAGGAGAAAAAGAAAAAGAAACAGCAGAATAGCGACGTTGTAACACGATTACTACTACATATTATACATATATTGACAACCAAAAAAAAAAAGCATAGCTCTTTTTCTCTCTTTTTAGTCCCTTTTCAAATAATCGAATTACACACAACCCACACTCTCGCAAGCGAAAGCGATGCAAATCTTTAAATCAAATTTAAGCATTGATCAGGCAACAACAGTGTGTGCGTGAAACAAAAAAAAAACCCGTTGAGATGGATAATGTGACGTGAAACCACAAATTACATCTAGCATTTTTTTTAATTTTTAAACGTGACCATATATTAAAGTAAAAAGAACAAGTAACAACACTAAAAAAAGGAATATTTATATGTAAAAGTGCGTGCATTTGTATTTGTATTTTGTCTCTTTGAATGAAAAAAAAACTAAATATTATAAAAAAGCAAAACACTCACACAAACATACACTAAATCACCACACACACACACCCAACAACACGAAAAGAAAATCGGTTAGAAATCAGAAGGATTGTGAAAATTAAATTTTTAAGGTAACAAAGTATGCGACTAAGCCGACGGAAACAAAACTAGGAAAATACCAAAAAGTAACACAGACAAGCCGACACACACACACATACACTCTGAAATTAAGCAAACAAAAAAAAAATCTTAATCATCATAGACATTGAAAGAAAAGAAAAGAAAAAAAACAACCAACCGGAAACACGATGAATCCCAAGCTAGCTTAATGTGAATTGTAAGCAAGTCTCGCAATTTTAGCAATGAACCTTACTCTCACTCAAAAACACACACACAAACACAAACACACTCATGCATACACAGGAGATGATAACAAAAAAAAACAACAACCAAAACCGCAAGCATTCACGCACGCCCCGGTACAGCCGAGACCGAAATACGAGAGACTAGCGAAAGAGTGCAGCGTGGAGGGCATTGTTGTGAAGCTAAATAATAACCTGGGAATCTCAAACCACACCTGTGTAGGAATGAAAATAACAGCAACAACAACTACAACAAACAAAAGCAAAAGAGCATTGAGGAGATGCCATGAACAATGGAAGAAAAGAAACAACAGCAAAACAAAAAAACGGAAATCACAACAGATACACATAATATTAAATTTAATATTAAATTATATATAAACACTGATGATGGAAAGAGAAAACAAGAACCGGAAGAAAAGAAGAGAAAACAAAGTAAAAAAAAAAATCAAGAAAAAGCAGAAAATATTTAAGAGTAAATTGTTTAATCTAGTCTTCAAAGGTAATTAAAATTAAAGTGAAACATAAAAATATGACGATGAGAATGAAAGTAAACAAGAAGAAGAAAAAGAAGAATTCGCGGAAGAAACAAAGAGCAAGAAAAAAAACTATTAAATATGAATAAATAATTTAAAAGAGATAAAAATAAAGGAAATGGAAAGAAATCCTAAACATCAGCGAGGTTGTTTGCTTTGGGTGCGGTTGATGAAATATCACAGCCTGATTTTATTTCTCTCGGGGTTCATTAATATTTGGATGCTTGCGTTTTTTTTTCGAATAATATTTCTTTCGAATTCACAGTTTCAAATCAGGCCCTTACGACAGGCCCAGCCCATTGTAGTCGACCAATTTTAGCGGTGTGTACGATGGGACGTTCTTGGTTCATTCGCCTCCTCCACCTTACGTGTTCCATCACTCCACGAGCAATGTCCATGTTTCGTGGCCGTAGAGGACTACCGGTGTAATTAATGTAATTAATTAGTCCAAAGTAGGCACGCTTGTCAGCCAGAATGCGCCTTTGTGCTGGTGTCGTTATCGGCGGTCATCATTGAGCCCAGATACACGAATTTGTCTACGGCCTCAATTTCATCACCATTGATCTGAACTCATGGTGGGAGGCTAACATTGTCTTTTCGTGAGCCCCGTTCCCCTCATGTGAATTGTTTCTACTCCGTTAATGACATATCCAATCCTACTAGCTTTAGCGTCAAGTCAACGTCTTCGGCGAAGTGTGGAGCCAGCAAAAGTTGTACAAAATTGACCAACAACTCGACATATATGGACCACCAATGTACCTTGGGTTGGAATATCAAGAAGTAAATTTTATTTTTTCCTTTGAATACTATTATTTTTGTGATTTGTGACTCTGAGACTCAGAACAACAATAAAAGGTGTGAGCTATTGATATAAACCTTACATTGAATAACGCAGAGCTTCGGAGTCGAAGAATAAAAAAACAAGTCGAACAGTAACAAACAACTCTCGTTGCTAGTTTCCAGGACATCGTAACTAGGTGCGTTGCAAGGTTGTTTGATGGGGTTCTTGATTGCTTCGTTATTCAACACCCCCTCTCAATCAGTGGGTCTTATTACGGTTTTCACTTCACGGTGAAAACGAAGTGAAAACAAAAAACCTTATTACGAATGTCACCCAAGTTAAAAAAATATGGAACAGTTCATCCGAGGTGACGATTCGAATGAACTCGGTGTTATTATGGTTGCCACGATACCATCACGCCACCGAAAAAAGTGACGCCAACCGTAGATTTTTTCAGGGCGACTACGATTTCCACTTCACTGTCACTTCCACCTCACGGAGTTCATTTTTGATCACGGTGATACCAGTAACAGCACAAAACAAGTGAGGTGATGTGTAAGTGAAGTGAAAGTGATAGTGAAGGTGAAAACCGTAATAAGCCCCTTAAATCTTGAAACCGTACAGTGTCCAATGATTTTGTAAAGATATCAGCTTCCTGATCTGTAGTTCCGATATCAATATGCTTCACTCTTCTCGATTCCATGTTCTTGGCCAGTCCGACCACGATTATCTTCAAAAATAGGTACTGCTTCCGTCTTGGATTTGCAGTTTAGACCTTCCAACAGTCCACTCAACCAAATTGCTTCACTGACTGCAGAGCTGAGAACCACATATTCAGCTTCACTTGAGGAGGTTGATACAGTTTCTTGCTTCCTGCTTGCCCATGAAACAGTTGATCAAAAAATCTTGAAGATGAAGCCAGTAACAGATTTCCTGTCTTCTTGATCTGATGCCCAATCTGCATTCACAAATCCAATTAACGGTGCTGTAGATTCATCTCGCTTGTAGAGCAAACCCAACTCTGTAGTGCGTTTTAAATACCTAACAACTCACTTCAAGGCCTGCCAATGATGATCCACTGGAGTTTATTGATAGCGCCCTAGGTAACTTATGAGATAGCACAGATCGGGTCGGACACACACCATCTGATACATCAAGCTTCCCAGGAGTTCTCTGTAGGGTTCTTGAGTTTTGTTTCCATCTCTGCTCAACTGTAGACCTTTCTCCATGGGTGTTTTCATCGTGTTGCAGTCCTCCATGCCAAATCTGTCCCGAATCTTCTGAGCGTTGGCTTGTTGCGAAAGCTTCAATGTTCCCAGGAAGAATTTCACCTCGCCACAATCTGACATTTCAAATTCTCGGCACAACTGTTGCTTCAACCTTTCGACACTGTGTTTGTTTCTTCCGATGATAAGCAGATCATCCACATACAGCACTGTGAAGATTTCATCGCCGTGTTTTGTGGACGTATACAGGCAATTTGATCTTGAGAATCCAAGCTTCAGTAACACCGCATTGAACTTTTCATTCCAGCACCGTGGGGATTGCTTGAGTCCGTAGATTGACTTGAGCAGCTTGCAAACAGTTCCAGGTGCTGCCTTGATTCCATCAGGTACCTCCATATACAGTTCTTCCTTCAAGTCGCCATGGAGGAAGGCCGTTTTCACATCCATTTGATGTAGATGGAAACCGTATCGTACAGCAACAGCAAGTACTACACGAACCGTGGCTATGCCGGCGCGTTGCAGGAAACCTTTCACCACTAATCTTGCTTTGTGACGCACACGTAGGCCACACTTGTTCTCCTTCAAACAGAATACCCACTTCGATTTCAAGGTCTTGACACCTGGGGTCGATTTACGAGCTACCAAACATCATTGGATATAATCGATTTGAGCTCATCCTTCACAGCTTTCCACCAGAGATTACGATCGGTGAAGACTTCAATATCGTCGATACACTGAGGTACATCTGAGGAAGGTGAAAAGCCAACAGCAGTTGCTTCAAAACTAGTTAAGTAGTCCAGTAGCTTACCCGGAAACCTGCGCTCCCGTTCGCTGCGCCTCGTGCACGATTCATTCGAATTACTATCCCGTTTGTTGCCGCTGGGCGCACTGCCTCAGTTTGACATTCTTTGTTCACGTCTCAGCTGCACTACAATCACGGACGTCAAAAATGGGTGACTGGTGTCAACGATGGGAAGGAAAACAAGCTGACTTCCGAGGCAAAAGAAGAAGACACAATTGATAGTTTACTGAATAAGAATAGTTCACATCCACAATTTTTCCACATTTATTTAAACAAAGTTGAATTGGTTACCCTAGCAGTGAATTTGTTTACTAATTAAAATTTACACAAAACATTCCTTTGCTACACCACTAACATTAGGTGCTGAGCAGATCGGTAACCCTAGAGAGCATAACGATAGTTATAAAAGTTGCAGTAAACCGAGAAAACTGAATTGTGCTTCTCAAAACCCGGTATCCGAATTCCGATCTGCCACTCGAAACAACACCGTTCTTGTTGCGAAGGGAGCGCTGTTGGTAGTTCGTCGTCAGATTCACTATCTTGCGGTTCAACAGGATTTACTTCATGTTCATCTGTCGTGCCAGCTTCGCATCCATGTTCGTCTTCTTCCAAACCATGTTCATCTTCCCCCTCTTGATCGGACGAAGTCAGGATCATCAAAGGTATGTCTTCATGGTCGTTATAGTCCGACGCATACGGATAGCTAGCTTCGTTGAATTTTACATCCCGCGCAATGACGATTTTTCGAGAAGTCCTGTCCCATAGGCGATATCCATTGGCGGTATATCCTATCATTATCAGTTCTCGACATTTCGCATCCAGTTTCTTACTATGTTGACTCGGGATCCACGCGAAAGCTTTACAACCAAAAACCTTCAGTTTGTCCAAGTTCGGTTTCTTCTTTGGCCAGCATTCCGCTGGCGTAAGATTCTTCGGAAGAGCAGCTGTAGGGCTTCTGTTAAGTGAGAACGTACCTGTTAGAACTGCCCCTCCCCAAATCGTTTTTGGCATCTTTGAGTCAACAAGCATAGTCCGGACTTTCTCCACCAAGGTTCGGTTGAAACTCTGCGCGACTCCGTTTTGTTGGGAAGTGTACGCTACTGTCGTCTCTATTTGGATCCTTTTGGTCTTGTAGAATCTCATCTGGTTCCCGGAGCAATACTCACGACCTTGATCGATGGTCAGCTTTGATATTGAGTTTCCGAACATTGCCGTTGCCATTGCTTCAAACTCTTGAAACTTTTCAAAGACTTGCCACTTTTTCTTCAATAGGAAGACCATCGTAAAGTGCGAATAATCGTCGATAAAGCTGACAAAATAACGACAGCCATCCCAAGATGCGGGGTCATCGAATGGTTGCCGACACATCTTACCCTGAACGCAAGCTTCACAGAATTCGAGCTTATCCGGCTTGAAGTCCAGTCCTGTGCAATAGAACTTTAACATGCAATAGAACTCCACGGGGTTACTTGTTTCCAAGATGATACCCACCTGCTTAGCTTCCAAAAACTGTCCATCTTTAGCGACGTTGATGATAACCGGCTGTGAAACTGGTCCTAGCTGTGTGAAAAACATTTTCGAGTTTGCAAGATGGTCACTCGATCCAGAGTCCAACTTGAACACGATCACGCTTCGAACCTTCACGATCTGCCATGAACACAATCGCTTTTGAAGTACTTGCAACATTTGCATTTCATCTGCCTTGCCTGCAGTCTTTCTTCATTTGTCCTTTTTTGCCACACAAATGGCACTTTCCGTTGAACCGGCCGCCCTTCTTCTGTTTGCTACCGACCGGGTTGCCCACGAACGCCGCAGGCTTGTCGTCCACGATGAAGTTTCGTTCATTCCGCTTTGACTCTTCGTCGATTAAACGGGTCTTCATTACCTCGTACGTTACATCTTTCTCTGATAGATTTTCTAGAGCAGTTACCAGTGTACGATTCCGGAAGTTAACGCCATCGATGAAAAAACATCGCTCTCTTCAAGCTTCGAACCAGCCATACGCAGCTGACGAATTAAATCTTCGAATTCCAACAAATGAGCCCGAAACGAAGCGCCATCCTTCAAGTGCAGTCTAGCTATTTGCTTCCTGATCAGAGTCTGCCTTCCTGCTGATTTTTTCACCATGTCCTTGTCCCGAATGCAGCCAAGATACTCGTCTGCAACGAAGCCCACTAAAATCGCTTTAGCCTTCCTGTCCATTTCATGAAACTTGGCCGCTTCAACAGCCACATTCGGTACATCCTTTGTGATTGCGTCCCACACGTTCACCGACTCCAAATAAGTTTGGACACGAAACTGCCAAACGTCGTAGCCTTTTCCGGCAAATTGCTGGATTCCGTGCACCACAGCTTCCTTACGTTGGTCACCCGTTGATGAATAACGCAGAGCTTCGGAGTCGAAGAATAAAAAAAAAACAAGTCGAACAGGAACAGAAACGTTTATTCAGAAATAGCTTGAAAACACGTCTTCATCGATTGGTAGTTGGATTAGGAGTAAAGAATGAATAGTGCCATTCATTCATTCTTTACTCCTAATCCAAGATTCCTAGGAGTTTAGAAAAATAATACCCAGAATTGAGGACACATCCTAGAAAATTCAGAAAGAGACTTCCCAGGGCTTCAGATAGAAACTTTCTAGAAATTCAGGAAGAGTCTTCCACCGAAAAAGCCAGGCAGAAACTTCTCCGAAGTATAGGAAGCACTCGTTAGTAGCTCTAGCAGAAATATCCCAGAAAAAAACCAGAACCAAACACCCTAGAAGTGTGTAAAGTAGATCATATTTCCCAGAATTTCAGGAGCGAAACCGATAATCAGAAGAGGACTTCTCAGAGCTTCAGGAAGACGTTTAAATAAGGGAGCCTTTTAGAAGTTTGGAACTTCTTAGAGGTTTTGGAGATCGTCTCAGAAATTCAAGATGTAGAATTTTAGGAAAAAACTTCTCCGGAATTCAAGATGAAACTGTAATTTTCCAAAAAAAATAAAAACAAACTTCCACAACGCTCAGGACGCTACGTCTTAGAAGTTCAAGAGAGTACTTCTCTGATATTTAGGAAATAATTTCCCAGAGATTCCGGAAAATAAAACTTCCCAATAGTTTAATCCTTCCCAGAAATGGTCGAAAGTTTTCCCGAATTTCAGAAGAGAATATTTCTAAATTTCAGAATACGGATTTCTCAGTAGTTTGAGCAAGAATTTCTCAAAATTTCTGGAACAAACTACCCCGAAGTTCAGGAGAAGAAGAAACTTCCAACAAATGTGAGGGAATCTTCCTTGAAATTCTGTAGAGGATTTTGCCTAAAATTTCGATAAAATTTTCCTCGAATTTTTCGATGGGACTTATCAGAAGTTAAGAAGGAATAAGCTCGGGAAATAATTTCCCCAAATTTCAGGAAGAAACTTACCAGAGAAGGCACTACCTATAATAAGGAATTTCTGAAAAATTTCATGCATTCAGGAGAGGACTTCTCAGAAGTTCCGAAAGAAACTTCCCAAAAGTTTAGTTGAAACCACCAAGATGTGCTAGAGTGCTTTCAATTCCACAATTTCAGAATAAGGTTTTCCCAGAAGTCCAGGTAGATGCTTCTGAGAAAATCAGGAAGATACTTCCTGTATATAACAGAGGGGGTACTACCTAGTAGTTCAAGCAGTAGTTTCCCAGAAATTTAGGGACAGATTTTCCCGAAGGAGAAAACTTCTCAAAAGTTCAAGACGAAACTTCATTTAAGGAGATTTAACAAATTTACAAAGATTTTTTATAAAAAATCTTGGAGAAATTTCCCAACGCTACGCAGAAATATTCTTCGCAGTTCAGGATGGGACTTTTCAGAAGTTTAGAAAGTAACTAAGTTCAGGAAAAAAAAACATGGTGAGGTTGCGTGGTTAGATGTGAATTTCCGAGAACATTGGGAGTGCTTTTAAAGACTGGACTCGGAAAAAATGAGACACCACACAAAAATAATCACCAAAAATTCATTTTAAATCGGATACTTCTCAAATTTTCAGGGATTAAAAAACTATATATTAGCTATGTTTTGGCATAATTTATTTATTGAATTTCCTTCCCCAAGCGGAATGCTCATACATTTCTCTTAGCACTGCTCATGAGATCTTGGGCAAGGCTTTGTCCATCTTCCTTACACAATTTCTCCCAGTTTTTCTTCAAAGCTTCATCGGTTTTGAATGTTTTTCTTCATTATCGCCCAAAACCTTTCGATAGGACAAAGTTCTGGTGTATTTGGCGGGCTCGCCTCCTTCGGGACCACATTAACGCCCTTCATTTCGTACCAATCCATTACAGGCTTGGCGTAATGGCACGAAGCGAGGTATGGCCAGAACAGCGTGGGACCACGGTGACAGCGGAGGAAGGGCAGCAAGCGCTTCTGCAAGCATTCCTCTCGATAAATCTGCCCGTTTATGGTGCCGGTTGTAGCGAACGGCTTGCTGTACCATCCGCACTCGCAGATCACCTGTCACAACAGGTACTTCTTCGCGAATTTGTCCATCTTTCTCTTCCGGAACTTTTCCGGAACCTCCATGCGGGACGTACCGACAAAAATCTCGAGGCCGGGGATTTGTTTGGTGTCCGCCTTGATATATGTCTCGTCTTCCATGACGAGACAGCCTGGCTTGACCAGCCACTCACGGTACAGCTTCCGCGCACGCACTTTGGCCACCGTGTTTTGCTTGTCAGACCGGTTTGGCGCCTTCCTGACCTTAAAAACACGTAGCTCAGCCCGCTTCATGGTCTGCTGGACGAACCACTTCGACGAATTGACCTTTTTGGCCACGTCTCGGGTGGAAAGGTTCGGGTTATTCTTAAAGTACTGCCTTATCTTCCGCGCCTTCTCTGGGTATTCCGTTTTCGGTTTCGGTCTTTGTCTCCTGAAACATCTTCACAACGCGGGACACGGTGGAATGGTGGACCAGGACTGACCAGGATTATTGATCACCGCGCCCAAGTTTTGCTGGCGTAGCTTTTCTTGTTTCGAATGCATCTTAAAAACTACTTGACAGATCGCGATAAAATTTTGCAAACATAAACAATAACACTCCCGCATTTTTTCCGAATCCAATCTTCAGATCTTCAATGACAGGCATTGGAAAGTTATCACACTCAACCAACTTGTTAAGTGGCTTTAAGTTTACACGCATTCGGAACGTCTTGTTTCTCTTCCTAACCAAAACGACGCGACAGATTGACTTTTCCTAATAAGTCCTTTAACAAAAATATCATCAATAATCTTGTTCAGTTTCTGTTTTTCAAATACACTCAACCTTGCTGGCGCTACTATAAAAGGTTTATACTCTTTGAGTTTAATTTCAACTTCCATCTTTACTTACGGTTCCGAAGCATTTTCAACAGAAGTTTTCAAACGTCTCGTATAGTCGGTGTCACCTACGTCTAAGTCAACAGTTTCTTTATCTTCGACCAATACGCAAAGACGGTCATCGCAATTACCAAAAGCCTTAATCATCAGCTCTGAATCTGAAGACACGGGTCTCCTCTTGAAAACAATATGCCATTACCATTGGTGAAGTCTCGGCCCAAGAGGACTTTAGCTTCATCCGAGATAGTGTCGTCCGGAACGACAATCAAAGAAACAACAAAAACGCGGCTTCCTACAATAATCAAACAACTAAACGATCCAAGCATTACTAAACGCGTGCCATTGATACCAGTAATCCGAATTGGCGGTACGTTCGACGAGTAGACAAAATCAGACGGTGATTGAGAAACCTTAACCAGACTTGCCGGGGATCTTAAATCGACAAGAACGTTGAAAGTCTGGCAGGATTTCTTGAACAAGATCGTGGCTGGCGTTCGGCTTCCTTAGTCGACTTCCAAATAACAGAGCTTCGTTTCGATAGCAGTTTCCTCTCGTCGATCTTCCCTGTGCATAAACTGGACCTGGCTTGATTCTGTTGTTGGTTTCGGAGCGTTTCCAGCGACGTATGTACATTTTTCTTCCGGATGTCCAACCTTTCCACATTTGGTACCTCATGGCTTCTTCTGTGGCAATGGACACTTTGCTGACAGATGACCTTTCTCATTGCAATTGAAGCAACGTCTCACTGGAAGTTGCTTATCACCATCGTCGACGACTGTAGACTCCTTTCGTTCGTTGTTCCGTTGTGGTTGAGGTTGTTTCACGGCATCCTTTTGACGTATGGCTTCGTATTTACAACAGCTCTCATTCGAAGGTAACGTTGGAGACAACGAATGAGTTCCTTGAGTTGATGCAGATCCTTCAAGATTAGGTACTCTTGAAGATTGTCGTCGTTCACGTTCCTAACGATGTAGCCGATAACAGCTTCTTCGGACAAACGACCGTCCTTCGCAATCCTCTGCATTACACGTAGCTCTCTTCATCCTTGCCACGAAATCGTTTCGCTAGTTTAAAATGCACAGCTTCGTTCATGCGACTGGGAAACGCTTCACAAATTGACGTCCCAATTCAACGTGACTTCATCCTGTGCATCGAACCATTTCTTCGCTGTTCCTGTCAGCCTCGAGTGCGCGTAGTGTGAACAGGCTCGCGGTGACTATCCATAAACAACGGTGTATCCTTCGATCTTACGAATCCATCGGCTGCAACTTCCCTCCTTACCGTTGAACGATGGAATCAAGCGTTTGACCTCGATCGGGTGAAGAAAAGTTTCACGAGACATATGATGCAATGAAGAGCTGCTACGGTCACTAGATTCCGTTACGGCGGATCCACGAGAACGCACACTGACGTTTTCGCCGCTGACAGTTGTTGTCTTCCATTTTCCTTTTTTTAATGGTGTTTTCTTCCGATGACGACATAGTGGCGGAGGGCGGAGTCCCAAAATGGCGACTGAACACGTTTCGTCTTGAAGAATCGTCGTTTTCTCGCAATCAGGGATGCCATCTTCACAGACATGTCTGTAAATTTGCAGACTTTTCAATTTTATTGCAGACTTTTTTAACGATGCAGACATTTAGGAGACATTTTATTTATGTTGCAGACTTTTACAGACATTTGAAATATTGTTTAAATTTTAAATAAAGGTATTCTATGAAGTTCGGATTTAAAACGTACGCAGTACAGTATTTAAACGCAGTATATTAGATAAGGTAAGAAGCTTTGATGAAATGTTTTAAAATATCGTAGGTATCATTAAAAGTAGAAATCCTCGAAGAAACGGAAGCGGTGGGCCACTTGGAGATACAATGGGCCTGGAGATAAATATTGTAAAGGCCGTTTCCAAGGGTAACATGGAGTCCCTACTTATGGTAATGTTCAATTCCACGCGTGTTCAAACCCATGCGAAACCCATCAATCATATTTGAGAAACTTAGAGACTTCCTAAAAAAAAATCTCCTATGGTCTGGTAGAAACTTCTCAGAAGTATTGGGAGCAAGCAGTTCATGCAAGAAGAACCTTCAAAAATTCATCACCGAAGTTCAAGATCATACTTACCAGAATTTCAAGACAGAACTTCCCCAAGAATCAGGAGAGGACTTATCAGAGCTGCAGGAAGAAGTGGAGGGGAAAGGACTTGTTTGGAATTTTTCTGTGGTTTTGGAGTTCTTCCCAGATATTCCAGATTGAGCTTCCGAGAAGTTCAGGAAAAAAAACTTTCCCAAATTTCAGACGGGAGATAACCAAGAAGGGCACTTCCTATAATTTCTCAAAAAATCTGAAAAAAAAAATCCTTAGGACGATGCGTTATGGAAGTTGAGGAAAGAATTACTCTCAAGTTCAGGAAATAACTTCCCAGAAGTTTCGGAAGAAACTTCTCTAAATGTGAAGGAACTTCCTAGAAGTGCTTGGCAGCTTTTCCAAAGCTCAGGGGACAACAATCTGCATTTCAGAATAAAGATTTCTCAAAATGCTTTAGGGAGAACAGATTGAAACTTTCCAGGAGCAGGAACTGTCTTCTAATTTTAGCACGAATTTCCCAATAGTTCCGGATCAAACTTCCTCAAAGTTCTGGAGAAAACTTTCCAAAAGTACAGAAGAGGACTTCTCAGAAGTCCAGGAAAAACTTCAAGAACAAATTTAAGGGAATTTTCCTAAAAATTTTGGAATAAAATTTTCCTCGCAGTCCCGGTTGGCTTTTGAAAAGAATAAGCTCAGAAAAAAAACTTCCCCGAATTTCAGGAAGAAACTTACCAGAGAGGGCACTACCTGTAGGATCAAGAAGGTGTTTTTCAAAAAAATCAGTAAAGTAAACTCCTCAGAAGTTCACAAGAGGACTTCTCAGAAGTTGCGAAGAGATCAAAAGTTCAGTTGGAGCTACCCAGAAGTGCTAGAGAGCTTCCCTAAAGTTCCGGATCAAACATTCCAGTATTTCAGAATGAGAACTGCTCGAAGTTCACAAAATCTCAGAAGTTATGGTAAATTCTTTTGATAAAATCAAGAAGAACCTTCCCAGAAGTATAGAGAGATCTTTCAAGTAGTTCGAGCAGGAATTTCTCAGAAACAAGAAAGGTGGGAGTTTCAGGAACAAACTTCCCCGAAGTTCAGGACTCTGAAGTTCAGAAGAGATTATTTCGGCAGTTCAGAAAAGAACTTCTCAGAAGTTCAGGAAAAAACTTCTAGCAACTTAAGAAAATTTTCCAAGAAATTCTGAAGAGTATTTTCTCAAAGTTTTGCAGAAACTTTCCTCATAGTTCAGAATGGGACTTATCATAAGTTTAGAAAGTAACTATGTTCAGGAAAAAAAAATACCAAATGTTTCTGGAAGGGAAGGCTAGGTTCTTAAATGTGAATTTCGAAGAAAATAAGGAGTGACTGCCAAGAAGTTAATGAGGAATTTTGCCTGAATTTCAGGAGGAAACTTCCCAGAATAAAGCAAAGAGCCGTGCAGAAGATCTGGAGAGAGTTTTCCTGAAATTTAAGAGGTAATCACTGAATAACCGAAGAATCAGTCTATACAAAAATCATTCATATGACCATAATGATATTGATGATCATGAGTGATGATGACACCATATTAAAATATGGTACACACCATCAATGGTAAATGTTGAATCAAAAAGAAAGTCTGTTGAATTTATCAAATGAAAACTAAATTTTGATTTTAAAATTCAAAACTGGAAAGAGCGTTACAGGGGAATGGAAACATGTGTCATCTATGCGAATGCTTCAAGCTTCAGTTCATTTCCAAGAAAAAGATGCAGAGATGTATACATAATCACACAAATAGCGATAATGATATAACTCGTTTTCTTATTACGCCGTTTCGTTGAAAAAAAGTCTGATTTTCTAAAAAAAAATTTACAAACTTTTAAAGGCATTCCCAGACATTTCAAATTTTTATTACAGACTTTTGAAAAACATATCTGGCATCCCTGCTCGCAATTTCCACCACCGACAAACCGACATGAATGACAATAGAAAATGTCTTAATATTTCTGTTCAAATCATATTAGTGACATCTATCTTTGTGTTCGCTGAGATCGTTTATTGAAGCCACGAACACGCTTGGGAACTTGATGAGATGGTTCATGTCTGAGCTATTCTGGGCACATTTATTTGATCTAGATCAAACGATTCTATGGGTTTTGACAGATGGGATCGCTGCACATTTGAATCGGTCGTTATGGATTCTTGATCAATAGTGAAGATTGAGTTTCATGTCGGTTTGTCGGTGTTTCCACTTTCAGCGAAAATCGATTAGCACGGATCGATTTCACCGAACTCCGGTTCTCCAGAGGCAAATCCTGGTATTTCCTGGTCGAATCCCACTTCTGAACTTTGGACGCAGTCTAAAATGGACCGATTAGTGGAGACCACAGCGAAAGTATTTATTGTCCGCTCTCTTCGACTGTTAAAGGCCAGTATCGACCTAAAAAGTAAAGAGGTTACGGAATTTTGTTCAATAATACCAAGTGGAATTTTGACAATTGATTTGTATGGAACGAAAAGTCACCTTCACTTACGGAATAATCGAGCAGAATATTTTTCCGAAAGTAAAAGTGACAGCTCGCATTAGTTTGCGTGGAAACCTTACAAATTGCTATTTTATTTTTCGTTCTTTTCAGGTGGATACTGCTGCAGAAATTTCTTTTCGATTCTTTACTATTCCGTTTCAGTAAATGGACTTCAACATGGGTTTGGGATAGAAAAATAAATTTCTTTCGAACACGATACCGACCTTAACAATGTAATTGATCATTTTACGTTTCACTGGTGGTGGTTGAGCATCTAGGGGCGAGACGACGGTTGATGATGACGCGCAAACTTATCTAGGCAGCAAATGTAGGGTTGTGGGTCTAATAATGGACTGAGTAAAAATTTCCGCATGCTACAAATGTCACATGAAAATTATAAACGATTTATGAAAACAAATTCGACACATTTTCAATGGCATCATAAGGGGAATTTGCGGAACGTTCCGGTGTGTTGTTTTTATCACCTTCGCGAGTGGCTTGTGTTTTGTTTGTTTTCTACATAACAAAAGCCTACTACTCCCCACGCTGAAGCGACATCTGCTTGTCAATATCGGAAACACTCATTTGTATGCTATCACTTGTGTGCTTTACCTGATTGACAAAGACTACGCGTAGGCGCATCAGGATGGCGAAAACCTGTGGTAAATGCTCAGAAGTAATTACTGGAATCGATGTTGTTGTGTGCCGTGGTTACTGTGGAGCTTTCTTCCATATGAATGCATGCTCAGGTGTAACACGGGCAATGCAATCGTACTTCACATCACACAAGAAAAATCTTTTCTGGATGTGCGATGGTTGTGCCAAGTCTCCTATCATCGCGCTAACATCTGCAATTGCTGATCTACGGACGGAAATAAAGCAGCTACACTCAAAGCCCACTATCAGTTCCTCGCCAGCAACAAATACACGTTGGCCTGTTATCGATCAGCGAAGAGGATCGTGTGATCGAGTCAAATGAGCGCGCTTCAGAAAGTTGCTTCGTACCAAAAATTAAACTGAGGACAATATTGTATCGGTTCCGATTTGCAAGAGTGAAATTGATCATCGGTTTTGGCTCTACATTTCAAAGATTTGTCTGGAGGTCACAGTCGAAGCAGTATGTGCGATGACAAAAGCCAACCTAAATATCGCCATCGATCCAACCGTGGTGAAGCTGGTACCGAAGGGCAAAACTATTGAATCGCTTTCGTTCGTCTCCTTCAAAATTGGCCTTGAGCCTTCACTCAAACGTAAAGCACTGGATCTCGAAACATGGCCTGAAGGACTTCTATTTCGAGAATTTGAAGACTACGGATCCTCAAAATTGCGGCACCCGCTGATGAAGCAACACCCTCGCATCTTCCTCAAACTCCAGCATCCGTCACTCCCATTATGGACCTGTGCTGAATTGGCCCAGTCCAGTTCGCAACAACTTTAATATTTCGGAAGCTCCATTGCCAGTTTTTATTTCAACACCGGGATGCACGCCTGGAAGCCTTACGGAAGCCCCTTATCCTCTCGTCACAGTCGAGTCACTCCCGCCAGCGTTCTGCAGCCATCCCGGGCCTATGTGTGAGTTTGGAGAAGGGGTCTTCCAACCAGTTTTAACAGGCAAGTATACATGCAATGAAAACGCTTTCCTCCCGGTAACGTTTGTCGCTTCCAGCAACCTAACACTAGCCATTTTCGGGTCGAACTCACGTCAACGCTCGTCGCACGTTTCGAGCGTTTTCAATGTACCATTTTCTTCGAGCAAGCCTTCAACAGACGCCACAACACCGGGATGCACGCCTGCAAGTCAAATGGAAGCCCCAAATCCCCTCGTCACAGTCGAGCCACTCCTGCCAGCGACCTGCAGCCATCCCGGCCCTGTGTATGAGTTTGGAGAAGGGGTCTTCCAAATCGTCAACGCAGGCAAGTATGCACATGTTAGGAGTTTTTCTCCCTCAGTAATGTCCATCGCTTCTAGTCGCCACCACACGCTAACCGAACTTCACATCGAGAACGAGGCAATCGAAATTGTTGAACCATCTATCACTGAAGCGGGTACATCTAACATCGCCTCACCTAGCATGCCATCAAACCGTCAGGTATCCGATGCACCTATCGAGGAGAAATGTGTTCCCGATCGCACTCTTTCTGCGTACTATCAGAATGTCAGGGGCTTGCGCACGAAAATATCTCAGCTACGTTTGGTACTGTCCAGCTGCGATTATGATGTGCTTATCTTCACGGAAACATGGCTCCGGGCAGATATTGATAGCAGAGAAATTTCGTCCGATTACGTTTTCTTCCGATGCGATCGTAATGCATTGACGAGTCAGCATATGCGTTGTGGTGGAGTGCTGATTGCGGTTAAAAACTCACTCAAATGTAATTCTGTTTCGATGCTTAACTGCAATGAACTCGAACAAATCGCAGTTTGCATAAAGTTGCATTCTCGTTCGCTTTATATAGTTGCTATCCAGCTCCCACCTAATTCGAGTACCGAGTTATATACTGCTCATGCAAGTGCGGTACAACTTGTTGCAGATCGTTTGATCGAGAATGACATAATTTTGTATTTTGTCTGTCGGCGACTTTAATCTTCCTAACTTGCGATGGCATCTCGATAAAGACATCAATGGATACATTCCTTCTAACGTCTCTACAGATACTGAGCTGGACTTCAAAGAAGCAATGTTTACAAATGGCTTGAGGCAGGTTGATAGTCTCGTCAATATAAATGGAAAACCTTTGGACCTGGTATTTACCAATTTGCCGAATATCTTGACTTAATTGCACCATCGTCTCCTATGTTGCCTATTGATAATCACCACGCACCAGTAGTTTTACTGCTTGACGATAGCGACGCGCCAACATTACTTGACAACCAAAATCAATGTTTTAAGTTTGACTATTCCGCATGCGATTTTGACTTGGTAAACTCCATTTTAGTGGACATTGATTGGGAACGATTATTGAACGACGGTACCGTGGACCAGATGCTATCAATTTTTTATGGATCTCTTTATGATGTTATCAACCGCCATGTTCCTCGAAAAAAAACCTGCTTCGATCTCAGTTTTCAACCAACCGTGGTGGACTCCCGATCTGCGTAACCGTCGCAACAATCTTCGTAAGATGCGTAACCGATATTTCATTACGAAACACGAGTCCGACAGAGCTAGACTTCGCGAGCTTGAATCGGAGTATAAAGCCCTCCTTTCGGCAACGCTTGAAAGCTATTTGATCAGGAGTCAGACAACCGTCAAGCAAAACCCTTCTTGCTTCTGGAATTACATCAAGCAGCGGAAAACTAGTCCCGGGGTTCCTGGTTCTGTCAACTTCAATGGAACTACTGCTCAATCTAGCTCAGAAGCAGCAAATCTCTTTGCCACATTTTTCGAAAGCGTGTTTAGTAAAGCTTCTCCCGTTCAACGTCGGAACTCCTTTGAACAGATACCGGCCTATGACATTAGTTTGGCTTGCATACAGTTTTCTACGAACGATGTTCAGAAAGCTCTTGAAGATCTCGACACATCGAAAGGACCCGGAACAGATAGCCTACCTCCTTTATTTTTGAAGAATTGCGCCACTACTCTTGCCATGATGCCCATCGCTGCAGTTTTCAACCGCTCGCTTCAGGACAGAACATTCCCAATTGCATGGAAAACGGCGTCCATAGTACCGATCCATAAGTCCGGAAGTTACACTTGTGTCGCAAATTATCGTGGAGTATCTATACTTTGCACTCTCAGTAAGGTTTTCGAAAAACTAACTTACGCAGTACTATACAGAGCTGTTGCACCGATCATCTCCGTTGCTCAACATGGCTTTGTGAAGCACCGTTCTACAACATCGAACCTAATGTGCTACGTTTCAGCGATATCACGTGAACTGGAAGCAAAGCGACAAGTGGATTCGGTTTATATCGACTTTGCGAAAGCGTTTGATGCAGTAATCTCTTCATTGGAAAAATGAGCCACCTTGGATTTCCAACATGAATCACTGAATGGCTGTATTCGTACCTGTCTAATCGCGATGCTTTACCATTCAACATACCATCTGGAGTACCCCAGGGCAGTCTTCTCGGCCCTCTTATTTTTATTATTTATGTGAATGACTTGTTTGAACTGCTTTCATCGTCAAAACTTCCATTCACCGATGATCTGAAATTTTTCCACGTGATTATTTCCCCCGCCGATTGTGTTGAAGTTCAGGAGGATATAAACCGTTAGCTAACCTGGTGTGGTGACAACGGCATGCGCACAAACAACAAAAAGTGCAAAGTAATAACTTACACCCGCTGCAACAACGTTATTCTGCACCAGTATTCTATGGGATCGGATTCTCTGGAACGTGTAAGTTCTATCTGTGATCTGGGTGTTACGATTGATTCGAAGCTGAGGTTCAATGAGCACATGAGCATCGTTATTGCTAAAGCATACACTGTGCTTGGATTTATACGTCGTCATACTTCAGGCTTCACTGACGTTTATTGCCTTAAGACGCTTTTTTGCTCGCTAGTTCGCAGCATCTTAGAATACGCCTCACCGGTGTGTTCTCCATCTTACGTCACGCATACTCTTGCAATTGAGCGTGTTCAGAAAAGTTTCATGAGGTTTGCATTGCGTCGGCTCCCATGGAATGATCTAGTCAACCTTCCCGCTTATCCTGACCGATGCAAGTTGATTGATTTGGAAACCCTCTCAGCCAGGCGTATCAAACTGCAACGGCTGTTCATCTTCGACCTCATAATGGGCCATGTGGATTGTCCCGAACTCCTAGAACTTATTCCGTGGAACACTCCTCCTTGTCGGTTCCGAATCTCCCCATTACTGGCTATTCCGTTTCACAGAACGAACTTCGGATTCAATAATTGTTTTAACTTGTGTTTGCGATCCTTTAACGATGTTTGTAACGAATTTGATTTTATTTTGTCTAAAAATGTGTTTTGTGCTAGAATTAGCGGTTTAGATTAAGTAATTCTAAGTAAGCAGTCTGTACGACATAGTCGAAGATGGTGTACAATAAATAAACACGGAATGTTCGACTGTATCGCTACCTGCTTCACTAAACGAATCTGGGATCAACGGGACAATACTTTTGCTTCACTTAGCTCACATCATTGGGACACATACTTAGTGTACTGAACGTACATTTAACGTACTGAAAATCTAACAAATGGTACAAAACAGCCACGTTGAATATGCATGAGAAAAGATAGTGGCTAGAATGATGCTTAACAACGCTACGTCAAGCAGTAACAAGAGGCGTCACCCGATCTACTCTATCATTGCCTATTCGTATGTATGGCGCCTCAGTCGACTCGTTTCTACCACTCATGGCCTATCGCTAAAACCACCAAGGATTTCTTTTCTGCTCTTCATCAAATCATCAGCTCCATTTTGTTCGAATAAATGTCGTATGTCATATATAGGATGCATATTGAAGAGACAACTACACAATCAAGTTTGAGATTACCGCCAGGAGAGGAACGTCCATGATGTTGCATTTGGCATAACTACTTACCATCATCGTACCGTACCGTAGCAGATTACATAAAATCAAAGTTTGCATCATCGAACGGTGCCTGGTTTGGGTTCGGCTGCAAGTTTGGTCGCTGTCCACCCATCTGCCCTAGGCCACCGGGGTTGCCCATGGCCATCTGCTGCCGGAATTGAGGATTCGGTTGCTGTTGCAACAGATGCCGCAGTCCCGGATTGTTCGACAGCACCGGTCGCATCATTCGCTGGTTCTGCATGCCGACGTTCATCTGGAGGAAAGGGATACACTTGGTAAATTTACTCGGACGATGGGTTCCGAAAGCAATCGAATCTTACGCCCATATTCCCCATGGGACCTCCCATCCCTCTTTGCTGTTGTTGTTGCTGCTGCTGCTGCTGTTGTTGTTGCTGTTGCTGTTGTTGTTGTTGCTGCTGCTGCTGCTGTTGCTGGAGTAACATTTTATATTGTTGCTCCTGCGTCATCTGCATAGTCGGGTCCTGCATCTGCTGGTTGCCCATGTTGCCGTAGTTGTTGAACTGATCCTGTTGCATCTGTGTGAATGTGGGAAAGCAAGAAATAGTTGAAGAATTTATGTAGTTACATGCTGAAGATATTTACATTGACCATTCCTCCCATGCGAGGTCCCTGCTGCATTCCTCCTGCAACCATCTGACCTGGGACGGGTACCATTTGGCCGGGACCGGGGCCCATTGGACCCCCCATCATTTGTTGATTGGCCTGCTGCTGTTGCTGAACTTGTTGCTGTTGTTGAACTTGTTGTTGCTGCTGTTGTTGAGGGTTCATTCCACCTTGAGGAACTTGCATGCCCATACCGGAACTTTGGCCAGTTTGCTGATTGGCGGCTTGCAGGTTCTTGTTTTGCATGATTACCTTTTTCAACCGGTCAACGAAGGCAAGCTGATTGTTCGGGATGAATCCCAGGTAAGCCTTCTTCTCGGCGGTGTACAAAAGGATAAGCACCTTAATATCGCAGCTGGGTGATGTGGTGAAATGGACACAACCAGCCTGGAAAGACAAATAATAATTACTCCCCTGAAAACAAAAATCCCCATTGATACAATCTTACGAATCCAGAACCCATCACTTTGGCAAGAGCTTCTAGTGCTTCGCACGGTTGCGGTATAAAAACCACGGTTTTCGATTCCTTTATGTACTGTCCTCCGGCGCTTCCAACCAGTGCTTTCGGCATCAGCTGCATTATCAAGCGGGGAGGCCAGCTATCCGCTTTTCTGTAAATCAAACGAATGGTTTAGTACCTAGAAGAGAGCCTCAATTAAGCTACCCATACATTTCCGGTTCTCCGTCGCGAATGTTGGCCGTTACTGAACAGGGTACTTGTCGAGTAACCTTGGTCGCGTCGTTTTTGTTCGGCTTCTCGATCCATTCCAGTATGCCGGACCAGATGCGCTCGCGAGGCAGCTGATTTGAGGTCTGCTGTTGTTGTCCCATTTGTTGCTGCCCTGGCTGACCCATTTGTTGCTGTTGTTGTTGTTGCTGTTGTTGCTGCTGCTGTGCCATACTCATCTGTTGTTGAGTCGGCATCCCACCTTGCTGTTGTTGTTGTTGTTGTTGCAATTGCTGCTGCTGATTGGCGCCCATCATTTGTCCACCCATTGGCCCGCCCATCTGGTTCCCAGGAACTCCCATTTGGTTTTGCATGTTTTGCATATTTTGCTGCTGCTGCTGCTGTTGCTGCTGTTGTGCCATCATTTGCTGTTGTAGCATGCTTTGCTGAGGCATCGGCTGGCCAGGTTGTTGCTGTTGCGGTTGAAGACAATTGTTGACAAACGGCATGCGCATTTGCGGATTGTTAGCCTGGCTCATTTGCTGGGCGTTCATCGTATGCGGTGGAGTTGTAAGCTGTGAGATTAGCGCCGAATTAGTTTGGGCATTGTTACCAATCATCTGATTTGGTTGTTGTTGTTGCTGTTGCTGTTGTTGCTGCTGTGGTCGACCCTGGTTGCCGTTCATTCCGGCACCGGGTTGCATGAAATTGCGGGCCTGAGCCTGCGCCTGAGGTGGTGCCATCCATCGCATTTGCTGTTGTTGCTGTTGCTGCTGCTGCTGTTGTTGTTGTTGCTGCTGTTGTTGCTGCTGCTGTTGTTGTTGTTGCAACTGTTGCTGGTATGTCAACCCACCCTGCTGTTGCTGGTTTGCCATCGGATTAGGGAACATTTGATTATTCATATGGCCCTGTTGTTGGAAGTTCATCCTACAGGGCTGCTGCTGTTGTTGTTGCTGTTGCTGCTGCTGTTGTTGCTGCTGTTGCTGTTGTTGCTGCAACTGCTGCTGTTGTTGCTGCATTCCAACCTGTTGATTCACCATCGGACCACGCATAGCCGGATTATTTGCCATCGCATTCATATTCACATTGTCCATCACGTTCTGCTGTGCAACTGATTGCTGTTGATTTGGATTCGGACTCGGCATACTTCCCGCCTGATTGTGACTGATTTGATTTACCGGAGGACTCACTGGACGTTCTTTCAAACTAAACCCTTTCAGCAGCACCAAATGCCGCGGATCTTTACAATAATTCTTCGTGCTGCACGAACTCAAATCTCCACCTGACTTCTCGAACAACTTGAACAGCACCGGAATCTTCCTCGGTGAAATGATCGATAAATTGATGTTCTTCTCCAGGAACAATCCCACCAGCTGATCGACGTTCTTATTCTCGTAAGCGTAGCACTCCGTCACGTACATCGAGTACGGAGAACTGGCCGCGATCAGAATGCAGTACTTGTGCACTTTCATTCCATTCTCCCGCAACTCGTCGAAATCGTCAAAGCATACTAGAGCGGTGGCCAACCCTTCTGCCAGGTTGGCATTTGATTCACTCTTACCTCCACTCAGTTCCAGCCTATCTAGAGCGCTCAGCACTTTGTGCGCACTGTTATACGGTCCAAAAGTGGTGCAGCAAACTCCGGGTAAACTTTGAGCCGTTTTGTAAACCACAATCCCGTATTGGTTACCATTCTTGTCCGTCCCGTAGCTATCGCCACCTCGCTCGTCCCCGACTGTACTCTGAGAAAAGTACTCCAGCGTTGGAATTATGTAGTTGCTCTTCATGTCGTTCATGTAGGCACCGTTGATTGCGGTGCCCTCGATAACGAACAGAATCTCCGAAGACATTTTTTTTTCAGCGTCTACGCTTCACAATAATTCACTTTTGAATTAAGTTCACTTTATGCCTTAACTATTCTGCACATATTAGTCCCTGTCAGGAATGTAAAAACAAATAAAAATTATGCGAATTTTACGAGAAATTCAGCGAAAATTTAATAAAAATAAAAAATTTGGCAGAAAAGCTACACAGAACCGAAGCGTATAAACATTTAATGATGACTAATGATGACAGTTCCTTCTAAACGTAGAGGTAGAGGGGTCTTTCAACGTACGAAAGCCGGCTGCAAGCTCAAGATCATTAAATGTGCCGAGCACGGAGGAATCGAAGTACTCAGAAATGGGTGATTTTCCACCCACCTTGGAAATAAGTGGACTAACCCACAAGGTGGGTAAAAGCATTTTACCCATAAGTGGGAAAAACGTCTGTACGTCAAAATAGATGCCCTAATAAACATGTACTATACAGGAACGATATTATAGACGATATGACCATACCACTTACAGTTGGGATGATATCCCGAATTGGTGGTTAGGCACTTTTTATGGTTATTGTTTATGCGGGTGTTTATTTTTCACCCATCTTCCCAAGCTAGATATTTTTTTGGATTAGTTATAAGTACCCATCTAATCAAATTGCATTAAATACTGTTTTTAAAAATTGTTTTGAAAAATCTTAAAAAATTAAGATAGAAAATAGCACATTGTATTCAATGATATTCTATAGAAACAATAATACATCGAGTAAAAATTAAAAAATAAACATTTATGTTCTACGCCTTTATAAAAACGTGTTTCTAATTTGAAAAATCACTTTCCGTCTAGCTTGCGGAAATATTCTTGGTCCAGTTTATCCCTGCACATCGAATGCTTCAAATTGTTATCGTGAATTCAGAGCTAAAAATAAAATTAAACACCAAAGCGAAGTGCAAAGGATAAGAATTGTATAATTGTCTTCTGACGAACTCTGAAGGATTTCGAATATTTACGAAGTAAATTTTCACCCATACAAGAGTGAAAAACACCCGCCTCTGGATCTACATGAAGCTGTTTCAAGGTGGGTACTTTTAGCTCAATGAGGTCTATACAGGTGGAGAAGAAGTGGTTAAATTGTATAAGTGTAATGCAAAATACTGTCACTGTGTTCGTGAGATGATGCACAGCCTGTTTTTTTGTAAACATGCGTGACGTAGATCTCCAAAAACAACCATTTAAAAAAGCAGCAAATCACAAGATGAAATGTTTATTTTCGGTAATTGGCATAGTTTTTAAAAGGTTTCGGCAAAAAATGCCTCTTTGTGCACTAAAAGGATGCGGGCAAAAACTTAACTTGCTTTGTTATCATTCGCTTGTTTTTGGAGTTCTACGTCACTACCCCAAATCATGGATTGTTCACACATTTTTCGTTACTAATACCGACAAACACCCTGCTCTTCGCCACCTGTATAGACCTCATTGCTTTTAGCTCACATAGTATGTTTAGAAATTACCCATCCTTTTGACAGCTTCAAGTTCTTTTCTTATTCCAGTGCGATAGAAGAAATGCATAAAAAACAGGCTATCGTCTATAAGTGTAAATATCGATTTGTTCTAGGAAGTGTACTTGGTGCACCACCGACGAAAAAAACCTTAAGAAGTTCATTAAAAAACCTTATGAAATTTAGCCACAAGGAATCGGTTTGAATTTCATACTTTTACCTTATGAATGCGAATGCGATGTTTTCTGTCTTCATTTCCAGCTATGTTTTAGATATGATAACTATATAAGTTTCATAAGACAGCCTTATGAAATACATTATTGTCAATAATGATAACTGAACGTGTCTGTTATGGATTTTAAGTGTCAATAAAATACAGTTTTAACTTTCATGCATAGTATTTTAGGAGGATGGGATTATATTTTAGAAGAATTAAATTAATGAGACCAAAAACATCTTTATTGTAAATAAAAGGTACCCACAGCATCTAACACATAAATCGACTCCACTTTGCGGATCTCTAACGGACGAGCTACGAAACTGTACGGCTTGTTAGTCAGAGGACTATTCGGGCAATGTTCGATCACATTCCGTACAATTCCGTCAGGAAGAACTTCTACACATATGCTCCAATCTGCATATCATTTTCTCGTGCCAGTAGTACCCGAATCATCGACTCCGTTTACTTTTAACACGAATCGGCTACATCTCGTGCATTGAGTGCATCGGTTCACGATGGTCCTAACCAACGGGTCAATGTCCTTATCTTCGACAGCACGCTTTCGGCTGTGATCGATATCGGTGAACCGGGAACGATCCGATCCGAAAGCCATAGCCTCGTCCTGCAGATCGCATTCACAACCCTGGTCGCAAATCGGACAATCCAACGGGTGATTCATGAGCACGAACTCCATCACACCTACGCGAGCCTTGCGGGTCGTATTCGAATTGGTCGTGATACGCCATCCCTTTATAACCAGCATGGCGCAAGCCGCTGCAGGCTTGGGAGACTTTGCCACTTCCACAAAGCAGATACGACAGTTACCGGCCACAGCCAATCGCTCGCGATAGCAGAGGGAGGAATCTCAACACCCGCCAATGCAGCAGCCTACAAATTAAAAATAAACACAATTACATATTACATTTAATGGCGAAATCCAAACCCCTCCATCCCAAACATCTTCACCTGCAAAACCGTTGTTCCCGGATCGACCATCACCGACACATCATTTACAAACACCTTATTCTTTTCGGGGGCCTTTGCCGGAGTCATCGTCGACGTACGGATGACGACTGGCGTTGTTGGGCAGCGCGCTCCAAGCGCTGGTGCCCTGGTCAACGGCGCACGAAGAAACTTGCCTAGCTGTTAGTCGTGTTCAATTTGGTTCTGCAAAAAAACAAAACAAATAAAACTGTCTGTTATCGATCGTAGCGGTAGCGCCAAATTTCCGTAGCGGCATTCAAACGTGTACTGAAAAAAACGCCTCTTTAAAACCGGAATGGCAAATGAATCAACTTTGGAGTATTTTAACGGCACAACAAAAGCATTGTCAAGAAGCAATATGGGCTTTCTTGTTTAAATTTTAGGATATTTTCTTCATTTAAAATAGGCTTACCTCGTATGCAAAGATTATATTTTAAAGATGATCTTGAACATCCATTTCACAACATTTCTTGATTCGCCATTGTTGATGATTTATTAAATTGCCTTATGGTTTTTTTCATTCACAGAATGAATATGGAAATCATAAGGTAATTTAATGGACCTAAGATACACATAGACAAACCATTATGACTAAGTAAGAAAGTCGTAAGGGTCCTTATGAATAACATAATAATCTTATGAAGTCCAAACAACCAGCATTTGCGATACTTCATAAGGCGAAGTTTATGATAATCAGTAGTTTTTTTCAATCAGTGTACTCCGATAATAACATTGTTTAAAATTTAATGTAAGTTGATTGAAACTACAAGTCTGCTTATTTTCAACCTTAAAAATTATTTTTTTAACCAAAACTTAAATTTCTGGTCACAGTTCTGTTTTGCTGATTCAAACTGTGATATAAGATTGAACATAGACTAACTCTAAGAGCACCATTAGCGGTGGGGTATAGAACCCCGTTTAGCAGCGCTCTATCATCACTCACCACCGTACCGGTCGCTGCTAAACGCGCTCCCAAACTAGCAGCGAGGCTTTCGGGAAGAGTCGGATGCTCAAATTTAGCAGCCCGATTGCAGCGCGTGAAGCGGTTGGTACACGGAGAACAACAAATATACTAAAAAGCATATATTCTATGCTAAAATCATATTCGATCTATCCAGTCATTAGAATGAAAAATCAGGTTTATACATTGATGATAATATATCAAATATACGCATTCCAATGCATATTTTAAATATTTGCATTCCATATAATGCATAAATCAAATGTATGCATTGCAATGCATATTTTTATAAAATTATGCATTCCAATTGATAAATTCAGTAAATGTATAAATTCATAATAAAATAACGTCTCGACATGAATGCCACATAAATGGTAAAGTGTCTCTAATAAATAATATCTAATATTAATAAAAATTAAAAAAATTAGATACGAAAAATGTCCACTTCACCCACAATTGTGGACTACTCGGACACTTTCTGATGCACTTCGGATGTTAAATAAAGGAGTTTGTCCTCGAGAAGCTGCTGCTCTTTAAACGAGCTGCGAGCTTCAAACAACGAATGCGAACAGAGGCAGAGTGGAAGATTGAATGCAAAATACATGCGCTTTCAGGAGACAAAAGAAAATTACACTCCCGTTTCATTTTACTCAATTTTTGATTACAATTATCTACTTTTTATTCTCTCACGGAAATGTTACTCAATTTTCGTAAAAAATGGATTTACACGGAGAAAAAAGTATAATTCAATCAATAATATTTCATCTTAAATCAACTATACTTTTGCATTGATTTTTCGATAACCCATGTGCATGATTGTAACAATCATGCATTTCAAGTTGATTTAACTAATGTATGTTTGAATCAACTTCAGTAAAATATGGTTGATTCAACAATACAATGGTTATGTCAAAAAAAAATATTGTTGATATTTTGACAGTTGGCTTACCGCGCCAATAAATACAACTGTGATTATAATTGAACCAACTCAATAACAATAGTTGGTTTGAATATGCTTGGGATCAATGCAATATTTTTTCCGAATGAGATTTTCGGTTCTGAAATCGTTCTGAAAAAGAATGCAATTAAATTTATCATCTATAATTTTTATTGTTCCTGTAACAAATTTGTATAAAAATGGTATATCCTGCAGTTAACGTTACCATATAACAGCGCCATTCGTTCAGTCAGCTAGTTATTGTGGGGGCAGTAAAGGCTATACTTCTTCACGCTCTTTAATTTTAATAGCTGAAATATTATAGTCATTTGCTGAAAAAAAACAAAACTTGTTGGTGTACCGATCGAATTATTGCAAAAAGAACTCACCAATGAAAACCCCAATTGCTGGTGCTGTTTACTGTGATTTCAATCATTTAATTAAGTAAGAACTTCCTCTTAATTTGAAAGCGAAAAGAAAACTACCAGGAGCCGTATTTTCGATCTCAAAACGAAGAATTTTTTCTCAAAAGCATTTGTACAAAAAGTCGTTTGTTTCAAGATCCAAAATACGGCCACAGGTTGTTTTTATTCGATTGTATAGTTGCTTTGAAGTATGGTTGAATCAATTCAAAAAATGCTTTGAGCTGAACATATTTTATGGTTGAAACAAAAGTGTGTTTATTATAGGTATCAACTATCGAGATTGTTATTTCAATCCCTCGTCATTTCTCTCCGTGTACTCAAAAATTTATCCCCCTATAGTTTTAAGATAACTGATGTATATACAAATGAAAACTTGGCTCTGTAAAGTTGGTTCGATTGAGCCTGTACAAATAAATGATTTATAAAAAAAAAGATTGGAGAAGGTTGGCTAAACTAAAATGAGAGCACTGCAGCGCTTCTGAAATAGCAGCGCTACTGTTGCTCACCGTTAATGATGCTTTAAGACCAGTAGGTCCCATACAAATACGATTTTTTTTTCTTGGCTCAGTCAGTACAAGCACATTGGTCCCAAGCTCGGTCCCAAGCTCAATAATGCGCCCCTCATAATGAACTCACACGAACACACTCTCAAATATTCTGGCAAAATAACACAGCAAATCAAAACAAAGGCGCAAATATGTACAGCAAGGTGCTGGCTTCAAGGTGTACTTCGGTACAAGGGGTTCTACAACAGTGAAGCAATTTCAAATCGATAGTTGAATATTGATTGTTGGTTGATTGTTGTTTGCATTATCAAGAATATCATGATGATTTCAAACGCATGTTGATTAAATTAAGGTTGGAACCCACATCAAAAACAACCTAAATTTTTAGTTCTTACAAGCATTCCGGTTTGTCAAAGTAAACCAGTAATTTGCTAGTGCATTTTTTAATCTTAAAATTTGGTTGATTCAACCTAAACTATGGTTCACTGTAGGAATCGAAAACCCATTAATGAGTAAAACTTCACCTATTTTTCTAACCTGTATGCAGCTGTAAAAAAATGGGTAAATACAAAAACAAGAAAATGGGTAAAATATTACACATTTGGATAATTTTTCATTAAGAAATATATGGGCATTTTTTTACCCATAAATGAAACTACGTATTGAAACTTTTCTTTTGTTTGCACCAGCCATCCACCATCCATCTTACCTCTCATCAGTTTCCCATAAGAGATTGACTACGGATTGACCTCTGCCCCGAGTTTCAGAAGTTCAGAAGTTTCAGAATGCGTCGCTCGAGAGGCTGCAGGGTAAATAGCACTAGGTGTTATAGAATAATTCTTTACATTACAGGTCTGAAATGTTCAGCGTCCGGCTAAAATTCCTTCATGTTGTTGAGCTCATAGTTCATGTTAAACATGACCATGACTTAAAAACGAGCCGTGAGAATCCTATCCAATTTTTAATAATAATATGATATATGTTGAGAATTAAAGCTTAAGATTCATAAAATTGTTGCTTGCGTTTTTTCCTTAGGAACCAAAAACCCATTATTGAGTAAAATTTTACTCATATAAGGTCGGTATCGTGTTCCAAAGAAATTTCTTTTCCTATCCCAAACCAATGTTAAATTCCGTTTACTGGAACGGAGTAGTAAAGAATCGAAAGAAATTCCTGCAGCAGTATCCACCTGGGAGTTGCCGCAGTTACTTTCCGGAAAAAATATTCCGCTCGATTATTTCGTAAGTGAAGGTGACATTTCGTTCCGTGCAGATCAATTGTCACAATTCTTGGTAATATCATAGACTAACTCAAAGACCAGTAGGGAAGGTCCATTAATTACGTCATGCAGTAAGGGGGGAGGGGGGGTTTAAGAAAACGTGACGATCCATACAAAAAAATTGAAGGTCCATACAAAAAACGTAACAAACGGGGGGGGGGCTAATAAAAAGTCATTTTTTGCGTGACGTAATTAATGGACGTTCCCTAGGTCCCATACAAAAACGATTTTTTTCTTGGCTCAGTCAGTACTAGAACATCGGTCCCAAGCTTAACACCCCGTTCAGACTACAGCCGATATTACGTGATATAGGCTATCTTGATATCAGCATCTATACATCTAGTTTTCACTGGAAATAATGTGCATGGCATTTGATATCAAGATACTCTACACGCTAAGATCAGAATACCTAAAGATCGTTAAAAAGTACCGATAATCGCTCAAAAGTGCACATACCTAAATTATGCGTAAACACAGATTATCTAATATTGTGTAATAGTATTGAAAGAAGATAAACGTTAAATATTACCGATTTTTTATCGTTATATTTTACTTAAGGTTGGGTATTTTTTGTAGTTATATAATACAGAATGCAATTTAACAATTTATCTATTCTGATTAGTTTTGCAAATTCTGCACTCAAGGAAAAAACAAATGTTCAAATGTATGACAGATTTTATTTTGTATTAAAAAAAAAGTATCAATTAAGAGTATGGATGAATACAAGTAAAGCTAAACTGAGCTTAAACATCGTAGTATCTAGAACTGAAATTGATAATAACTTTCTGGCTATTTTCTAAACTGTATGGAATTGGTCAGTATCGTTATTATCGATGATTTTCTGCCCTTTTAATCACCAATTACTTTGTTTATACAGCCCAAAAAATATTTTTGCTATTGCGCCATCGACGATGTTAACCTAACTTTTGCATTACGTACCTGGATTCTAGTGATCCTCATAGCAAGAGATAAGCGGAAATTCGATTCAACGATTTGGCAACGGTGTTTATTTTATTCACAGAGGCTGATAATACTTGCCGCAGTGCAAAATTTGCCCGATTGGCTCAGATTTGACAGCTCTCGCTACACGATTGGCTCAAAAATGGCTGCTTTCGCATATCTCTTACTATGAGGATCACTACTGGATTCCTCCACTACAGAAATATTTTTTCCGCATAGACCCACCATTGATGCCGAATTTCACTGTTCTGCACCAAATTCTCGTAGGTTCACATGGATCCGTCGGTGCTAGAATAACAAAAAAGAATTCAAAAGTTATTACTTCAAAGATTTGGAAAGGAGATAAGTATTCATTGAGAGATTAATAAGAAAATTATTTACGTTTTCACTTGGAAAAACATGACGACCGCTTTGCTTCTGTGACGTCAAATTTATTCTATTTTAGGTAAATAATAACGTCCAATATTCGAAAGTAAACATTACACAAATGTCAGTAAAAATGACTGATTATTATTGTTTAATTTTAACGATATTTTAGGTATTGTCAACAATACCTAATTTAAGGTAAAATAAATACCTAATTTTAGGTATTCTCATCTTAGCGTGTATATCACGTAATATACACTTCAGCGTCACTTTATCAATTTTTGAGTACAATTGTATGTTATCTCTTTTTCTCTCACGGAAATATTACTCAATTTTTGTAAAAAGTGGACCTACTCAAAAATTGAGTTGATCCACTTTTTAACGAAAATTGAGTAACATTTCCGTGAGAGAAAAAGAGATAGCATACAATTGTACTCAAAAATTGAGTAAAGTGGCGCGAGAGTGTAGGGGTTTAATACGTCCCTCACGCTCAAAACTGCCTCTCTTTCATTTGTATTACTGTCCCTTTTTTTCTCACGGAAAAGTTACTCAGTTTTCGTAAAAAGTGGAACAACTCATCAATTGAGTTGTTCCACTTTTACGAGAATTGAGTAACTTTTCCGTGAGAAAAAGGGACAGCAATCAAATGAAAGAGAGGCAGTTTTGAGCGTGCTTATAATGAACTAGGACAGGACCTGCCAGCTGTTAGTGCAAAAACAAGACCATTTACCTGTCAAAAAAGACCGTTTTTCATTGGTCGCTTTGACAACCGCCTCTACCGCCTCTGTCGGGTTATGTTACAAGCAGGCAGTTTGTTGTTGGTTTGGCGGTGTTGCTAGTAGTCACTGTTTTTTCACTTTTTTCGTTTGTGACAACTCACACCAAATTTTTATTGCTGGAAAACAGCAAAGTTTTGCTGATTTTTTTGTGCTGTAATTTCAGCAATACATACAGCAAAACCAAGATTGCTGATCAACCAGCAAAACTGATATTCAAAAAAAAAATAACAGCTCTTATACTGAGCATTTCTCCCCACAGCAGAATTTGCAGCGTAAGCATCAATGAAATTTAATGAAACCTTATAATTAACGTTTAGTTTGATGCAGCTTCATTTCCCGAACGACAAAAGAAAGTTTTTTAGTTACTTTATTTTCAATGGGATTACTCTGTAAACATATCTGGCAACATTGGAGCGACCCCCGTATCAAAGCAATCATAAATTTATAAGAGGTCATCTCTCTCTGAGCTGACAGGTCCTGTCCTAGATAATGAACTCACATGAACACACTTTTAAATATTCTGTCAAAATAACACACACGGTAAATCTGGAAAACTCCTTTTATGACTATATTTTGCACATTTTCAAGATTATAGTTGATACGTCAAAAAGTGACTAGTTTTTATACACTAACGAAGGGTACTTTTTACGCCTTTTCAAGTACGTCAACGGCGGCAAAAAAATGTGTAAAAAGTAGGCACAGCTGAGAAAAGAAAATTAACTCTGACCGTCACTTGATGCTGACGCCATTTTCAAAAAAGTATTTATTTTTGTAAGCACCGGGTATAAGTTCGGGAATTGTTTTGCAGTATGTAAAATGGAGAAATTATCCATTGGATACATACGCATTCACGAAATTGACAGGTAAGTTAAATATCTGCTTTTGTAAGGTATTACAAATGTTTAACACTATATGGAACAAAACAGGTCTTCCATGCCCGGATGCTAGAATTAGGGACGAATCATTAAGCTTGGGACTGAGCTTGGAGCCAATGTGCTGGTACTTCCTGAGCAAATCAATTACGTTAATTTTTTTCTTGACTATCCAGCCGCTGTTCTAAGATTAAAATAAATTGTTCCAGAGCGTCTGTAACAAAATACGTGATATTTTTTTTACGCAAAACCTCTCCATAGGCATTTGTAATTTTTTTTTATCAATGAATAAATATGGCTGTGTAATGTATTGATGTCTTCTTCACTTTTTTTGAATTTCGGAATAGAGCCGTTTTCAGCCATACATGAGCGATATTGATTTTTCGAAATGCGTAAAAAGTATACATCTTTTATGTTCTCAAAAGGAGTAAAAAGTATGCATACTTACTTTTCAAAAGGAGTAAAAAGTATGCATATTTTACTTTTCAAAAGGAGTAAAGAGTATGCATTTTACACTTTTCAAAAGGAGTAAAAAGTATGCACATTATGACGTACATTCAGTTTACGCAAAAGGGAGTAAAAGTTATATACTCCTTTTTGGCGGAGTCCCAGTTTCCCTCGAAAAGGCATACTTTATAGTCTTAAGAGCGTAAATTAAGATTACCGTGCATACGCTCAAAACAGCCTCTCTTTCATTTGTATCGCCGTCTCTTCATTTCTCACGGAAAAGTTACTCAATAGATCATTGCACGATGGCGTCATCAATGCAGTTTTGACAGTTCAGGGAGCTTATTTACGCGGGCTTAGAATATTTTCGGTAAGATCGGTTTGAGATTTTGTGTTCTAAATTTATTACGATTGAAATAAAATTGCAGGAAAATAGACACCAATGCTTATTTTTACATCATTTCTTGAATTTAATCGTACAGAATCCGGAAAAAGCAAATTGAAATTTTCGATTGAGCGGTTCAAATTCTAACACCTTGTAAACAAGCTCCCTGAACTGTCAAAAAAGTGAGGTTAATACATTCGGTGCAATGATCTATATTCGTTAAAAGTGGAACAACTCATAATTTGGGTGAAAAAAAGGGACGGTGAGCGTGCAGCAAATCAAAACATAGCGTGAAAGGCGCAAATATGTATAACAAGGTGCTGGCTTCAAGGTGTATTTCGGGCCAAGGGATTGTACAACAGTGAATCATTTCAAATCGCTATACACGGTAAATCTGGAATACTCCTTTTATGACTATATTTTGCACATTTTCAAGATTATAGTTGATACGTCAAAAAGTGACTAGTTTTTACACACTAATGAAGAGTACTTTTTACGCCTTTTCAAGTATGTCAACGGCGGCAAAAAATATGTGTAAAAAGTAGGCACCGCTGAGAAAAGAAAATTAACTATGCCCGTCACTTGATGCTGACGTCATTTTCAAAAAGCATTTATTTTTGTAAGCACCGGGTATAAGTTCAGGAATTGTTTATGCAGTATGCAATATGGATAAATTATCCATTTGATACAATCGCATTCACGAAATTGACAGGTAAGTTAAATATCTGCTTTTGTAAGGTATTACAAATGTTTATCACTATATGGAACAAAACAGGTCTTCCATGCCCGGATACAGGAATTAGGGACGAATCATTAAGCTTGGGACCGAGCTTGGAGCCAATGTGCTGGTACTTCCTGAGCAAAACAATTAAATTAATTTTTTCTTGACTATCCGCTATTTTAGATTAAGAAAAATTGTTCCAAAGCTGTTTGTCTGTAACAAAATGCGTGATATTTTTTAAACGCAAAACCTACATAGGCATTTGTATTTTTTTTTTGTCAAGAATAAACATGGCTGTGTAATGTATTGATGTCTTTTTCACTTTCGAATTTGAATTTCGGAATAGAGCAGTTTTCAGCCATACACGAGCGATATTGATTTTTCAAAATGCGTAAAAAGTATACATCTTTATGTTCTCAAAAGGAGTAAAAGTATGCATACTTACTTTTCAAAAGGAGTAAAAGTATGCATATTTTACTTTTCAAAAGGAGTAAAAAGTATGCATTTTATACATTTCAAAAGGAGTAAAAAGTATGTACATTATGACGTACATTACGTTTACGCAAAAGGGAGCAAAAGTAATATACTCCTTTTTGGCGTAGTCCCAGTTTCCCTCGAAAAGGCATACTTTATAGTCTTAAGAGCGTAAATTAAGATTACCGTGTAGTTGCATTTGATTGTTGGTGTTACGTCATCACCCGTCGGCTCAGCAATGTTTACATTATTTTTGCTTCCAATTCAAGCAAGCAGTGCGTCGCCTCAAACCTTATATAGAAGTCATTGCGTCTGTTGTACGTGTTCGCCATCTTAAAATATTCGATTTTTCAATCATTTCGCAGCTTTTTGCTGACCCTGAAGTGGGAAATTCAACATTTTTTTATATCAAAGTACATCATGGGCGTTGTTGGGTTAGTAACGTTTCTCACGCGCATCGGTGGCTGCCGGGGAGTGAATATTCTCGACGAAATCCGGAATTCCGAGAAGTATGGTTCTGTTGCTATACGAATCGACAAACCGGAATTGCAAACCAATATCTTATCTCTCGTAGGAAGGAACCGTTGATTGTGATAGACCTACTGACTCTGATCTGCTCGTTGAGTGGTCCAATCGACGAGCAGATCTATGGCTGTCGGAATCAATTTGCCTGGACGTACGCAACGCAGTTCTGTGATCGTATGATCGAAGCTGGAGCCCGGTTGGTTTTCTTTATCGACGGGAAGCTGCAGGAGGGCAAGTATAAGCACTGGATCCAGCGGCAGGAGAAGGTATACGGCGAGTGCTTGAAGAAGTTGGAAAACATACCAGCGGAGTTTCGAGGAAAGAACCGAGGTAACATTCAGGGAAATGTGGTAAAACACGCATTCATCTCGGCTCTGGTGGCCGCTGCTCGGAAGAAAGGCGTTCTCATTACAACGTACGATGTGGAGTGCGATCGAGAGTTGGCTGCATTTGCTAAGAAGCATGATGCGTTGGCCATATTTACGGGGGATTCTGATTTTCTGATCTATGAGGGCAACTTTCGAGTGTGGTCCAGCTCGGATCTGGACTTGGAAATAATGCGAACGTACGAATGGAACAAGGAAGCGCTACGCAAAGCGCTGAAACTGGAGTGGAGTCAAATGCCGTTCTTTGCAGCCGTAGCCGGCAATGATCACTTCAAACATCGTCCGTCCGGGATTTGCACTTTCTACAATGTGGCGCAAAAGATTCGCGAACTGAACCTTAAGCTAGGTTATACGAGAATTTCGATCGAACTGTACGAGAAAATCTTCCGCCGGCGGGATGAGAATTTCAAAAACAATTTCGAAGACGCAGTCAGGCTGTATGATACGGTAAGAATAATTAACATGTTTAAATAGTAAATGAGTAGCAATCTGTTACGTTTCAGAACTACTCCGTGCGAAAACCACTGGTGCCTTCGGAGATGCGTCACTTTCCGAACTATGCCGTTTGCATAATTCGGAGTATCCCCAGTACGATTCGATTGCCCTGTTTGGACCTCCGTGAAGCAGATTATTCCCAGATTGCGCTGCAGATTTATCGTCGTCAGGTAGGAGCATTGTTCCGCCATCGTCCGGTTGTTTTCGGCCAGACCCTTACCTCTCCGGTGTTCATTAAACCGAACCATTATACAAGTTATAAGATTATTGCCGTCACGCCAATCGCGCCCCCGCTTGCAGTCAAAGTGCCTTTACCGGAGGATCTGTATTCGCTAGATGCGCAAATGTCGAAAAAGATCGAGGAGATCAAATATCGCCTGCTCACGTGGCTGGTGTCCGATACACTTACCTATGAAGAAGTAAGCAAGGTCAATCCGAAATATCTTCTGGACGTATTTACGCTGTACTTTTTAGTTGAGGTATTTTGCTTGTACTAAAAAATACATTTAGCTAGAGTTGAAAGTTTAAATTTTCAGAAAAATCTCATGGACATTACCACGGCGGACATCATCCTGGTAGCGATTGACGACTGCATCCAGAATCGCATCCCACGCCAGATTCCGCTGCAACGACCGCGCAAGCCGAACTTAACAACATGCTTCCTGTACATCAACTTCTACTCGATGATGTACTTCAATGCGGAATTGGTTGGTCTGCGGCGGGAGCTGGAAAACCTATTTCTGTGCAAGTTCGACGGGTTTACTTCAACATGATTGTCGATCTTCTGCGGTACGATGGAGCCACGTTGGCGAGCAAGCTGGAAACGCTGCAGCCCTATCGGCTGTATGGCAAGTTTGCCGATCGAGTCCTGGTCGGTGATGGCATCGGCATCGGAAGTGACAATGTGAAACTGGAATGTTCGTGGGAGGAGGCGCAGCTTGATTATGGGGAACCATCGAATAAGATGGCTAGGTATCAATATTGAACGAGGCAACTTTTGAATTTCTTTGAACTAGTTGATCAGTTTGATTTCTTTTTAAATCTGATTGAATTTTCTAACGAGTAAGTTTGTACGTGCATAGCGTATGGTTTTCTTTCCTATACGAATAAAGATAATACGCGTTTGAATTCAATATTATAATACTTTTTGAGAGGACACTGATAAATCATAAATTTCAAACTAATGAAAATGTAGGGAAACTGTTCTTATATTATTCTTATGTTGCTTCTCAGGCACGACCAGTTTCTTCGCTCTAACAATCGCATTTTCAATTAAACCTAACTAGTTTCGGAATGGTTTGTATGGTGTTACTATACTCCAGTTTCTTAGTACGAGTAAATCCTTGAATGCGTTGAGAATGGGGTGCTTTCTAGTTGCATCAACCGCCGCTGATTTATGAACTTCGATATCTAAGAAAAGGTTTCCCGTATCGAATTCCACAGGATGCTCTGGTACTACCAGTCGAGACAGTGAGTCTGCAATATTCCAGAACCTTTCCGACATTTTACAGTGAACTTCAAAAATTAATGGTAATTCAATTGAAGCATAATTTTTCAAAATGAAGTATGTCGCGAAAGTATACAAAATCTATCACATTCTCCAGATACTTATTTCCTAGAATGTAACAATCCCCAGAAAAGTATATCATCTAGCATTTAACGTTCCGTACCTGCTACTTCGGCAAAATAAGGCCGGATTTATGACCTTGAAAAAACATACAGTTTTTAAATGGGTTTAAAATGACGAGGCGTTTCCCTGTGTCCGAAAGCAAACCTCTGATTCAAGCACTTAACCGGTATAACTATTATAGGAGATTATCCCTTCTTTTAAACAATACATCTCTGTATCCGTAAGCAAACCTCTGATTTAAGCGTTTGCCTCGCATAATTCCAATATGAGTTTTTTTTTCCTTTTTTAACGTTCACGACACACGAAAAATAATCCACATATTTATTGGCAAAAATCCATGTAAAATTCCAAATAATATTCATTTATTCACACATAAAGAGAACCTTGAGCAAGAGCATGATTGACCGGCCGAGGTTGCTACCTCGTTGTTGCCACATCAGCTGTTATTACACAGATAACCAACAGATGGTGCTTGGGACTAACACACATCTTCAATGTGTAGAAACAGGTGATGATGATGATCATGATCAGATACTAAAGGGTGTATTCGATAAAAATGGCACACACTATATACTCATCAAAATTAAACTGATTATCGGATTTTCTTGAAATTTTCAGGGAATGAAGAACTACTAATGAGTTTTGATTTACAACATTTGTTTTATTCAATTTCGTCTCCCATCCCGAATGCCCGCACCTTCCTTTTCACTCCACCCATCAAATTTTGTACAACCGATTTTCCCAGTGTTTTTGTTGTTTTTACCCAAATTTTCTTCAATTCTAGCTCTGTTTTCATAGTTTTGGGATGTTTGCGAAGTTCCGTTTTCATAATTGCCCAGAATTTTTCAATTGGACGAAGTTCCGGTGAATTTGGTGGGTTCATATCCTTTGGCACAAAATTGACTCCGTTGGCTCGGTACCACTCCAATACGTTTCGAGCGTAGTGGCAGGATGCTAGATCAGGCCAAAACAGAGTTGATCCTTTATGCTTCTTAATGAATGGCAAGAGACGCTTCTTAAAGCACTCTTCCGTGTAAATCGCACCGTTTATTGTTCCGGAAGTGATGAAGGGAGCACTTATTTCACCACATCCGCAAATCGCCTGCCAGATTAGAAACTTCTTTGCAAATTTCGATAGTTTCTTCTTTCGAACATCCTCCGGAACATTGAACTTCGACTTGGCAATGAAATATTCTTGCCCAGGAAGTTGACGTATGTTTCGTCATCCATCACGATGCAACCGGATTTGGTGAGCAGCTTCGTGTAAAGATTCCGGGCGCGGGTTTTCGCAGTGATGTTTTGTTTTTTTCATTCCGGTTTGGGGCTTTTTGCACTTTGTAAACATGTAACCCAGCACGCTTCATGGTTTTCTGCACAAAACCGACTGACACCTTAGACTTTTTAGCGACATCTCGATTTGACATGTTTGGACGGTTCTTGAATTGTTGTACGACTTTCCTGGCCATTTTACTGTCCATTGGACCACTTTTACGACCACTCCCTTCCTTCCTTTGGACACTCAGACGCTCCTTGAAGATTCTTATTACACGAGACAGTTGTATTTGCAATTCCAAGCCTTTTAGCAATCCACCGGTGGGACGCCCCTGGATTTTGATTGTGAGTGCACAAAATTTTCTCACGGACAATTTCTTGTTCCGACGACATGACTGGAACTACTGAATGTATAACTATGAAACTTGGCAGATGTAAATAATACACTATGGATAAAATCTACTCAAATTTCTAGGTTTTTTACTCATACGATTCAAAAGTTACAGAAGATGATTTTCTGTGTGCCATTTTTATCGAATACACCCTCTACCATCTATTGAAGCAAGGTAAATTTCCATAGCGGTGGAATAATCTGAAAACGATTTGTTCAGGATTTTATTGTTTTTTGCTGATGATCAGCACTTGTATGAAGGGCCAAAAACGTTTTGGGTGGGCCCGTAACCAGATACACTTAAGGGGTTATGCTGAATTATTATTAGCGACAGTCATTACCTCAACATTTAGAATTGATATAACTCAGAGTTGGTACTAGATATTGAAAATTCAATCACATCAGTTTGTATGTTTACTTACTGTGAGCAATCTGGTAGAGTTCGATTCGATGTTCATTCACTAACAATCGTGATTTAGCAATTTGAAATAGCAAGGTGAGTTTAAGTGATTCCCTATTCACCTTAAGTGATACCCGCGAATATAGGGAAGAGAATCTCCTTCCAAAAGCAAGTGCACACATACAGCATTAGAGTCGAGCCCTCGATTGACAGAATAAACCCAATAGATGGTGTCGAAGAGCCCGCCCTCGTTCCGAGAAATGTTATAAATAGGGAGGAGCTAGTCCCATGCTCCCTATCCAAATCGTTTCACTTGGATGCCCTGATGGTCCCTCCCTTTTCCCGTTATATTTTATGTCGATATGATGATATTCAGTATAGTTTGTAGTGGTCATTTGATTGCTTCCTTGTGTTAGAAAATTTGGCTGAAAGTAAAATTGGTTAGGGTTTATACCGTTCTTCACTTATAGCTCTGTGTTGTCTCGATGTTACTGCATTTGAAGAGTTGACTTTAGGATGACCATATGATATTGCTCGTGATCATAAGATAGGGAAGAGAACAGAAAGGATTAGTGATTGGTAACACGCAATGCGCATGTGAGATTTTCATGGTGATATTCTCACAACGGCTGTTCAGAATGGTTCGACGGATGCATATGAGAGATCATTCCCGTTTAGTTTTCGCTCGTTTGTTCAATTCCATCATGTTTGGTTATAGAATACAAGAAACGTTTTACAACGTGCTTCATTTGGGAACAACAGGGTAATGATCCCCCATGATCATTACAAGCTGTCTATTTGGTTCAGGCACTTTTGAGCGTTGATAGGGTAGCCGATTCACACATGAAATCTACCGCGACCGACTCGACAGAACGCGCACATACCCCTTTCTGAACCGAAGGGCAGGGACCTAGCAAGTAAAAATAAATTAATTTAAAACGAATGGTCCTCAAAAAACAAGCTGTATTTCATCAAATTAATTGTTTGATTGAATTTAATTTTTGTTTTAAATTATAGTGGTAAGGGGGCATCCATTAAGTATGTCACGCGATTTCTAACAAAATTCACCCCCCCTATGTTACGTTTTGTCACAAATTTACAAACCTCCTATGAGAAAATACGTCACGCCCCACTCCCTCCCTTTAAAAAAATCATGTTGGGATTCAATTTTCAATAAAGACTGTATTCGATGAAATTTGGACACACGCAATTGTTCGTAATTTTTTAGCGTGTGGGTAAAAATTATTGACATTTTAACAGAATATATTTCATTGTGTTGTGTCAATTGCGCAATGAGTTTCGTGAAAATCGGTCGAGTGATTTCAGTGATGGCTTCGAATGAAGGAATAGTGCGCCAACAAATTTTGGGCACTCACTTCGAAAACCCAAACGCTTCTCATCGATGGATCGGAAAACAGCTCGGAATCGCACATTCAACCGTACCTCATGTGATCAAAACGTTCAAGGACCGTAAGACAACCAAGTGGAAAAATGGTAGTGGCTTAAAACGTGGCACATCAAATTCGGAGAAGGCCAAGATGGTATTGAACCAATGTAAGCGTTATCCCAACATTTCGATCAGGGATGTTGCGAAAAAGGCGAAAGTTTCAGTTTGTTTTGTGCAGAAAACAATGAAACGTTCTGGATTACATGTGTACAAGGTCCAGAAGGCACCGAACCGGAGCGATAAACAGAACTCGGTGGCCAAATCTCGTGCAAGAAAACTGTACAGGGAGTGGCTCACAAAACCGTTCTGCATTGTGATGGACGATGAGACCTACATTAAAGCCGACACCAAACAAATGCCAGGACAGGAACACTACGTCGCCACCTCTAAGTTGGCCGTTCCGGAGAGTGTACGGAAGAAGAAACTGTCGAAATTCTCCAAAAAATTCCTTGTCTGGCAAGCGATCTGCGGATGTGGCAAAATGAGTCAGCCCTTCATCACCTCTGGGACCGTCAACGGACAAAACTACAAAGACGAATGCCTTCAAAAACGACTTCTGCCCTTCTTGAGATCTCACGATGGACCGACACTGTTTTGGCCGGATTTGGCATCTTGCCACTATGCCCGGCCCGTCTTAGACTGGTACAAAGATAATAATGTAGTTTTTGTACCAAAAGACGTCAACCCTCCAAACACTCCGGAACTTCGCCCAATTGAAAAATTTTGGGCAATCATGAAGGCAAAGCTCGTTAAAACTCCAAAACTGATAGAAAATGAATTTGAACTAAAGAAAGTGTGGTTAAAAGTAAGTAAGCAATCATTGCCCAAAATTTGATGAAAGGGGTCAAGGCAAAGGTGCGGGCATTTGGGTTGGGAGAAGAGGTTCAATAAACCAATGATGTCAAAAGTTGACCATTTAGTAGGACTTTATTTCCAGAAAGTTTGAAAATAATCGGACTCAAGGAAAAATTTTGTTGACCTATTTTGTGTGTCCAAATTTCATCGAATACAGTCTTTATGCTTGTGTTTGTTCAAAACTGATGGTGGCGGTTCAAACAGCCTTATTCTGCGTGGCGTGTGAGTCGATACGACTCGCTCTCACATACGAGGTGACAATTATTGTCTGCTCGTATGAGGTGACTCTTCATTTGACTTACACGGAGAGTCACCTCACACGAGGTGACAATAATTGTCGCCTCGTGTGAGGTGACTCTCCGTGACAATTATTGTCACCTCGTATGTGAAAGCGATTCGTCTCGACTCACTCGCCACGCAGAGTAAGGCTGAAAATCGACCATCTTGATGGTTAATATTGCTTGCATTACTCGCACGAAGCAATTTTCCTGGTACTGTTTTGACGTGCCTTTGTCACTCTGTTGTATTTAATCGACGAGGTTGTATTCCAAGTACGTTGCAGATCTACTAAGACGAAATCCTTGTTCATGTAGTGCCAATGTGAGCTCATCCAGTGTTTTGAGCTGCTGAACCTTGCAATGCAATGTCAAAAATTGATTTCAGTAAATCTGATTGATGTTCCTCCAGACGTGGCCGACCAATAGCCGTTCTTGTACTGAGGAAGTTTGTTGTAATTGTGAAAATTTTATTGTTTAATTTTGCTACATGGTTATTTTAATTGCTATGTACCTGCTTCTGGGATTGCTTCAATCAATTTCTCATTTAAAGACTTAACCTGATCCCTACGTTTTTGCTGCCTCTCCTGTTCAGATTTTTTGTCTTCAAATCATTCTCCAGTTTCAATGTTTGATTTGATAACTTACGAAGCTCTTGGAATTCCTCGTGTGTCATTAAACCCGCTTAATAACGCTCTTTGAGTCGCAGAACTTGCTTTGAAACATCGTTCAGTTCAACTTTACTCTTCTCTTGTACAGGCGCAGTACGCTTGGGATAACTCGATGTACTTGGCTGCTGTGGAGCTTTGATGGGAGATTCTTTACGCTTTGGTGACACCTTATCGTCAGAAACAACTTTTGCATGTGTGACTGCAGCCTTGCCCCAGAACTGCAACAATTTGCCAAGTCGTTTTAACGAAATTGCCTTACACACAGACAAATTTGCTAGTTAATTTTACCATTATTGAGGTTGGGATGACTATTGCAGTATAGTCACATAGTCCTTGCTACCATGATCATAGTCAAGAATACCATGAAGTGGTGAATTCGACCATTTTCATGGTTATTGTAACCAATATATGCAATAGTCATCTTGACCATGATTTAATTGTCGGTATAACGATAGAATTTTTTTTAGAGTAAGATCACGTATTTTTTACTGAACCAATGCTTCGATTTTTTTCACCAGGTTCCTTACGTTTTGCCTGATGCCAAAACGTCACGGTATCAGCTTGACATGCTGTTTTTTTTTCTTTCTTTTCCGGATATGCTTTAAGAAAT